>CM051710.1:17592501-17679240 GCA_028022725.1 Lycodopsis pacificus | reverse complement strand
GAGACAGAGCGAGAGAGAGAGAGAGAGAGAGAGAGACAGAGAGAGAGAGAGAGAGAGAGAGAGAGAGAGGCAGTCTGGAGACAGTAAACAGAAAACCAGAACAACACAAAGGAAAGTGGAGATGGAAAGCAGAGGGACTGTCAGAGATGTAGAAATACATTTAAAAATGAAGCCAAAGTATAAGAGAATGAAGACAAAATGAATAATGTTTGATTCAAAACAAAAGTAAAAAAGAAGAAGGTGGTGCTTTACTATAATACGTTGTTCCAAAGGATCATTTCATGACTTCAAACTAATGTAAGCATCTTTTACAGCAATAACGCCATGGCATACATACTGCATCTCTTTAACAACGTCTTTCTTAAGTACGTTCTTTTAGCGGACCATAATACCTAAAACTCAAGAACATACAAATCGTTAAATGAATACCGCTCGAAACTGAACATTATTATCTTTGTAAATGTAGAATTCATGCTGAGCTGTGTTGTTGCATTAGATTTCACAGGTGTACCTAATAAAGTGGCGACTGATTATATGTTTTAATCAAAATATACAATATAATATATCCCGTATTTTTGAAATGGTCATTATGTTTTTGTTTGTTTTGATCATCATCAGTATATTTTCTGTCTAAATCAACTTCATCCATGAAAGTGAGTGTCAACAACAAGATGAATTTAATGTAAAGTCTGAATTTATTCCCTCACATCTGCACCGGTTCATCTGCACGTTCATCTGCACCGGTTCATGTCATGTTCAAGAGGTCATGTGTCCACTGACACACACACACACTGTTCAATTTGGGATTTTAGGATTAAAAGGGACCACGACTGCTTTTTTTTTAGTTCATCTCTCCCCCTGCTCCTCCCCATGCAGTCTGTTACCATAGAAACCGCTGCCTCACTCTCTCTCCATCACTCTGAAGACATTTTGCGTGACCTACATTGCTGCTCCTCCTGGAAGCTCTTCATCAGTCTCTCCCTCGTTCACCTCCAGCTGTTGGTCCCCCCCCCCCCCCCCCCCCGTCTGTGGATCGTACCATCTGTTTTCCCGGACCTGCTGCTCACATTCCTCACTACGGAGCGTACCATCTGGGGGTTGATTGGGGGGGTCTGACGCGCCACCTGGAGGGAACATACGGACATTAGAGGAGAAGACAGACTGGGAATATTTGTGTGTTTCTTCCATAATGACAACTAACTGACACTGTGTGATGAGATATGCCAAATGCGTATCTACGGCGGCCGACGATCGTCCCGATCTAGAGGGGCTCAGCACTCAGTACTGCCCCTGGTGGCCGTACGTACTCACTTAAATCCTGAAACTGATGACACCACATGGTGGGAAAGCTCTCAGTGCACAGAGTTAAGAGCCAAAGTGTTCATCCATGGTTTTAATCCTCATCCCTTCTCTTTTCTCCCCAGGCTGTCCTCTGGTTGAACCCCTCTGTGAATCAAACCAACCAGGTCTGCTGCTTTCCCCGGAATGAGACCTAAAGAGGATTAGACGATTTCTGCCTCACTGTAATCCTTCCTGCTTTTTGGTGTTTTTCATTTTTCTGGGAAAAGACAGCACATGGAGGCAGGAGGACGTCTTACATGGAATATTTGTGGAGTTTTGGATGTCATGGAATAATCGCTGACGGTTAGCCCTTTTCCTCTTTGCAGCAGAGAGATCAAGCTCCAACAAAAGTGGATGATTGTCACTAAAATGGCTGGTTTCCTGGGACTCTTCTGTGTGGCAACATGAACATAGCCCGTCTTCTTTGCTGAGATTATAATCTAACTTTGGCAGCGAAAGTCATGCCTCTCCTAAAAACCAACATGTGCCCATCATAAGATCTTAAGGACTTCATTTGAATGCTTCGTCTCTCATGCACGATGGAATAAAGCGTGAGACCAGGAGGTTTCCAGAAACAGAAGGAGAACCTTGCATCTGAGCGTCCGGCCCCTTTCCCCTGGCTGCAGCGTGGGATAAGGGGCGTGTTCGGAGGTTCACCCCCCGCCAGGCTGCCGCCCGCAGATGGAGGCCCACCAACACTCCCCAGATAGCAGCAGTGAGGAGTGCACCGTCCTGGAGGCTCCGCCTGGCAAAAACACCTGCCCGCAGCATGCGGGGAAGGTAAGGGATGCAACACTCAACGCGCTCGCTATTCCCTCACAAGAGATCTCTTTCTGTATGTAATGACGTGTGCATGCCACGTGCAGACTCTGTGATATCTGGTAACTTTATATCGGCTGTAAACAACTCAAGTACGGCTGTTTCTACCCGCAGATCTATCTGTCACACACAAAGAACTTCTGAAACGTGAGGACAATATTAGCCAATTTGCTACCTGAAGTTTGCCCACAAGTTTGGGTTCTGCACAGGACTAAACCTGAACCAGACTGGTACCCAAAACCCAACCTCTTCAAGGCCATATTTGTGCGTTATTTTGTCCATTTCTGACTTCACTCTTGGGATATGATATCCTACAGTGTTAACAGGATCCACCTACCAGCACCTGACTGGTGCTGCACAGACATTGATACAAACTCCACTTCTATTTCTGTTTTGTTTCACTCACGACTGACAGATAACTGAACTACACATGACATGCAAGGATGCAGAAGTTAGAGGAAAAAAAGCACAGGTCGACAAATAATCATGAGTGTAACCCGAGCACTCAGTGTAGTGAACTTAACTTTACTTGTACTGCCTTTTATCTAAATCTCCCTGTAACTGTACCTCCATCTTTTTGTCCATGCCACCATGCTCACCGTTTCCCCTGCAGGTGGCAGAGCTGTTCTGTTCGGCCTGCGAGTGTGCGCTGTGCGAGGACTGTGTGCCGGATCACGAGGAGCACCCGAAGGTGCCCCTCAGCCAGGCCCTGGAGCAGCACCGCAGCAGCCTCCAGGAGAGGCTGGGGGGCGTTCAGAACAGGTGGACCACTCAGTGAATGTGGTTAAAACACATCGTTTAGACTCAGTCATAGTGGTGATGTTAATGTTAAGGAGACCCTTTGACTTGGCTGACTGTACGGAAATACTGTACGAGTAATTGCACATTCCATTACTTTACAGGATAGTGAAGAGGAGAAGTTGACATCTGCTGGACAGGGGGGAAAGGACTCAATGGCAGAAGTGAAAATCTCTCTTTTCTGTCTATATTTATCCCGGCAGACTCCCTCAGATTTCAGACGCTTTGTCCTTCGTTAAGGAGATCCTCCAACAGCTGACCAACCAGAGAGCTTCCATCGAAGAGGACATCCAGTCGAGCTTTGAGGATCTGCACAAGCAGCTGGATGTCCGGAAGAGTGTTCTGCTGATGGAGCTGGAGGTCACAAACGGACTCAAGCAGAAGGTGATTTTGGTTGTGAGCGCTCTTAATCTTTTATGTTTGTAAAGCACAGCCTCTCCTGCCCGGGGGCGACTTCACGAAATAAAAAATTAAAAATCTGTCATCTGCCTCCAGGTTCTCCAGGCTCAAGTGGACAGCCTCGTCCGGGGAGAGGGGGACATCACGGCCTCCTGTACCCAGACGGAGGAGGCCCTGGCTGGGGAGGCGTGTGCGGCGAGCCTGCAGGCGGAGCAGGAGCTGCAGGGGAGGCTGGGGGAGCTGGCCGGACTCGGCCTGCCGTGTCAGCCGGAGGAGAACGACCAGCTGGATCTGCTGCTGGAGACCGACGGGCTGAGGAAGTCGATACACAACCTGGGGACCATCGTCACAACCAGGCGAGACACAACATATTCAGGCACGGTGCTATAAAAGCATTTATTTTTTGCATTTGACACCATTTGACCGTCCTCGATTGTCCTCCTCTCCATCAGTGCGGTGGCGAGCCAGAGCGAAGCCATGGGTGCTGGCCTGGAGCAGTGCATTGTGGGACATCCTGCCTCGGTCACCATAGTGACAAGAGACAAGTCAGGGGGAGCCTGCAAGAGCGGCAACGCGATCCTGTCAGCTGAGGTTGTTTTTTTACGCACAACCTAAATGTAGAGTGATTCTGTGAACTCTTCAACAGGAAATAACAGAATGTTACTCATGTGTTAAACCAGGTCTTCACCCCAGATGGAAGCATAGTGGACGGTGAAATCGTGGACCACAAGAATGGGACTTATGAGTTTGTGTACACGGTGCCGAAGGAGGGCGACTTCTCGCTGGCTCTCCGTCTGTACGATCAACACATCAAAGGAAGCCCCTTCAAGCTGACTATCAACAGGCTCTTAGAGGCAGAAGTAGAGGTGGGTGGAGGGTGTATGTGGGTAGCTTTGTCTTCATTATCCAACAACACGTGGAGAACCAATGACCTGTCAAACTCTAATGACATGTACAGTCAAGACCAAGGAAGGCTTGAAGCAAACTAGTTCATACAAAGTATCGTCCAACTTTGTTCAACGGACAAAATGTTTATAGCTGCCACATTGGAAGGCAGGGTGAGGAGACTGCAGTGTAAAAGAGGCAAGATGCGATAATTGCAGTGATAACGGTGCATAGTTTGATTTCATGCAAACCAGAGGACTTAAAACAACTTCACACAAATGTTTGCAAAGGTTTAAAGTGTTCAGAGTCTCTTCAAGGTTACAAGGATGTATGCCAAGCTTGGGAAAGGTTTATCAAGTTAACATGCACATGAACTAAACACATGAAAATTCATACTACCATCTCCAGGTGTCGCCCTCCACCACCACAGCAACCAACTCAGCAGCCTACGCCACCCCGTCCACGGGCTCCTCTGAGGGGGCAAAGAGACGAGGGAAGTCCCCCGGCCAGAAGAAAAAAGGCTCCAAGAGGGCGAGCAGCGCCCTGGGAACCCCACGACGCAAGACCCAGAACCCCATCGAGGACGACCTCATCTTCCGGATTGGTGCGACATTACAGCTTTGGAAACTGAAGCTTTTATGAAAGCTATGACATTCATCATTTTACATTTTCAAGCTTGGAATTTTAGTTTACTGCAGGCTGCCATATTGTCAGTTTTGGATCTGCATGTGTTTGATGCTACTCTCTCCAGGAACGAAGGGGAGGAACAAAGGAGAGTTCACCAACCTTCAGGGAGTGGCAGCCTCCTCCAGTGGCAGGATACTGATTGCTGACAGCAACAATCAGTGTGTCCAGGTAAAGCACGTTTCGCCCGGTCTTCACTTCTCCAAATGGCTGTTGGAGGGTTCCGACTTGTTTTTTAAATTTAAGGGTACATCTTATAAGTGAAGTTATGCATTATGTCCTCACAAGTGTCTACCCACTTCAGATGTTCTCCAACGAAGGGGAATTCAAGAGTCGTTTTGGCATGCGGGGGCGGTCACCAGGGCAACTGCAGCGTCCCACGGGCGTGGCCGTGCATCCCAGCGGGGACATCATCATCGCCGACTATGACAACAAGTGGGTCAGCATCTTCAACAGCGAGGGCAAGTACAAGGTAGGTGGCTTTGAGCTTTGAAGGGATGAAGCGTCAATGTAAGTTTAAATGATTCATTGACATTAATTTCATTGAACATCAAAATAGAAATATGAAACATATTTTACTTTTAAGGACATTTTAATGCTGGGAAGATTTTCTGATGCCTAGAAACAAGTTGTTAAACTCACATGTCTTGTGTTTTCTTGAATGGTTCTTGTCATTGTTCATATTTGGCATCCATCAGGCGAAGCTTGGCTCTGGTAGACTCATGGGGCCAAAGGGCGTGTCCGTGGACCAGAACGGTCATGTGATCGTGGTTGACAACAAAGCGTGCACTGTCTTCATCTTCCAGCTGACCGGCAAGCTCGTCACCAAGTTTGGTAGTCGAGGCAACGGTGACAAACAATTTGCAGGTAGTGTTTGTTCCAAGAGACAGACCATGCTAGTGTGTGATGCTTTATGGACTAATTATTATCTTCCAAATAATTTAAATCACACATATAACCAAGGTTACCGTCACATGCATTTACTTTATAATTTGACTAAGACCAGTATATTTATAACGTGGGTTTGTTCCAAAAAACTAAATTCTTTAGTAGCAAAAGCTAATAACAAACAAATAAATGTAGTTGTCCTCGCACTGAAAACTGATTGTTGTACAGTTGAAATTAAAGGCACTGAAAGAAGTTGAAGTGTAAGCAGAAGCACTGAAAGCACCACCTGTTTTTGTTGTTTCTTTGCTGCTGTCCTGAAGGGCCACACTTTGCAGCAGTGAACAATAACAATGAGGTCATCGTGACTGACTTCCACAACCACTCTGTCAAGGTAAGGCCGTGCTGACTGAAGACTTTTTACCTTGACCTGTTCAGAATGAGATGATCCCTTTCGTCGTGTGTTATCCAGGCGAGATATCTAATTTGTGGCTCAAGGACACTTCAACAGGACTTGTCACCGTGGAATCATGATATATTACTCTTTCTTTGTCCCGGACAGGTTTTTACCCTTGAGGGAGAACTGGTGTTGAAATTTGGCTCCAACGGTGAGGGAAACGGCCAGTTCAACGCTCCCACTGGTGTAGCTGTGGACGTAAATGGGAACATCATCGTAGCTGACTGGGGCAACAGTAGAATACAGGTACAACCAGCTTGTGATTACAAGAAGCCCCTTCCAGGGAGTGTTGGAAGTGTTTGCAATACTAAGAACACATGTTCTCTCTTTGTTGAAACACTTCCAGGTGTTTGACGGCAGTGGCTCCTTCCTCTCCTACATCAACACGTCAGCGGACCCTCTGTACGGACCCCAAGGTCTGGCTCTGACCTCTGATGGACATGTGGTAGTGGCTGACTCTGGCAACCACTGCTTCAAAGTCTACCGCTACCTGCAATGATGGAGGCTTGGATGGAGAAATGGAGTGGAGGAAGGGAAGAAATATGGAGGGAGCGGTTGTTGGAGTAGAGAGATATGGTGCACGATGTCAAACTCTGGGAATTATTGCATGAACCTCTACTTTCAACGATGGAAGGAGGGATGGAGAGGAAAGAGGGGGAAGCAAAGAAGAAGAAATAGCCATAATTACATCATTAGACCACAATGAAACTGCAATCTAGTTTTGACAACTTTTAGATAAAGTAACATCATAGTAATCGTCAAAAAATGAAACTTGGGATGACAGAGAATGGTAGGACATAGATTGGCCTTCGAACTACATCCTCTTAAAGTCTAAAGAAGGACGGGAATATTAGCAGATCAGGGAGAATAGAACGATGGTGGATTCAAGAGTTCGCTGGACCTCATGCAAATTTGAGAAATATCGCAAAATGGGACCGAGGAGTGATGCAAGGCTGGAGTAAGAACAGTTATGCAACGACTAATTCTTGATCTCAAACTCTAGAAGTCCCTCTTTCTCCCAGCTCGGCATTATTTGAAATCGGAGGAGCGGATGCAAAGAAAAAGGCTTTAAAGAAAGGAAGAGCAAATAAAGGTTGCATATGGATATGACAAAAACATCTTTGGAAACCACTGCTTCACAAACCCACAATGGAGTGAATGATGGATAAAGGCATTGAATAAGTATAAAAGGCGTGAGTGTGTGAATAAAGGCTGATGTGTTGGAGAGAATTGAATGGAAGATAAAAGTTTTGTAATGTTCTGCCTTCTCATGTTGTATGTAAAAGAGAAAATAATGGCCAGTGAGGTAAAAGAGGTCTACGTCTTAGTTTGACATAATTTCTTGCTCCAGGTCATTACCACAGACTTCCTGTATCGCTTTTTAACCATCATTTTCAATTTGTGCAACGTGGAAGCTAACAGTAGCTCCCAGCTTGAGAGGTTGTCAGGGCGCCTCTGAGCAAAGCATTTAACTTTAAACTGGTCCAGCAGTAGAGGGCTGCAGTTGTACTGGGAAACTCCCAGCAGTGAATCTATGTGAACTGTAAATCTGTAAATATGCTCCAACAAACTTCTTAAGAACGGGATCCTCGCCGAGTTAAATTGACATTGACTACATTGTTGAGTAAAGATTATCTCAAAATATTATTGGACTAAGACATGGGCCACTTTTAGCATGTTGTCTATTGTTTGTCCATTGTCTGAATAAGGAATGTTCATTTAGTTTCTTGCTATATGCTAGTATACTTTATGTCTTAGGCAATAGATTCAACATTAGAAATGATTGCTTGACTCTGACCGTCTGGATGGTTGTTTCGATTGGTTGATTGACATTGACGAGCAGCATCAAGTTATCTATGCTTGGTTTGATTGTTCTTATATTGTTCCTGAGAAATCGGTTGCAAGGAGGGAAAAAAAGGTCTATAAATCCATCCTATATATTTGTGAGAATACCTTTAATAATATCATGTCAAATGTTGGAACCAGTAACAATTTTACACACTTTGTTTCTGCTCGTGAGGCCGGGGGACGAAATATCGGGAATGTTTTCATTCATTTTTCAACATTGCCAAGGATTCTAGAATGTTTTGAGAATTCCGAGAAGTGCTTGTACGATTCCACAAGTTCTGCCATCACTCATAACACAAGCATGCCTCTGTGTTATGTGCTTGTTGACATCAAACTTTACCACTACCGACTTCAACTCTAAGCTCCCATTGTACGAAACAGTTCACACACACCGAAGAAGATTAACAGAAATGTTAAGTGCGCTGAAGGACAAAAGAGAAATGCAACATTGCTTTTACTTTTGCATTTACTTTTAGAAAGTACTTCCCGATAGTAATGATAGTAATACATTTTAATAGGCAAAAAAAAGCATTTAAGTTACTCACATCAGCATTCAGTTAGATTAAACGTACATTGTTATACAACATCTCTGGCTAACAGATGCTTGTGGTGTCATATCAAGTTCACACTTGATAAAATAGTAAACCTCATGTAAGTTATTACTTCTATTTATTTATTTATTTTGTCATTTTTATCTTTGTAACTTGCCATTTGATTGTGTTCCACCATGTGCATTGCAGTTCTTAAGTGCCCATTATATTTCTTCTTTTTTGTACATTTTGTCTGTTACGTTGACTCAAAATATGATTGTTGGTATTTGATACCTTTTATACCGTCTGTTGTAAGTGGACAAATCTACATTTAAAGTTTCGTTTGGTACATTTCTTTGTCAACTGAAAGTCGTAATGCTGCGGAGGGAAAATAATCAAGCTAGCCAGTTCGAAAAAACCGCTCGTTAGCATTGCATTTCTGATCAAAACCAATGAACAATGACCAAACCTGTAAACATTGAGCTATCCAAGTAAGGAGGTTTATTTTGAAAAGCTAATGCTGTCTATTTTGTAACACAGGGTGCAACTACTGCAGTTAATAGCTAACTCTGTATTTATTTTGTAGCAATTGGTTCCAATGGTGAATGCTAACGATCTTCTCTTTTACAGATAGCCAAGACAAAAACAGTATAAGTGCATGTTCGATAAAAAATAATAAATCAAAATGAAAGCTGTCAGAGTCCCAAAAAGGAGTTCATGTCGTTTCCCTCATTGTGCCGATTGTCAGTCTGTTAAAAGTACATTCTCTGACTTTTGTTAACGCATCGAATCGATTTTTAAATCTTCTGATTTTTGGATTTGTTGGCTCTCTTGATTGTTTCAACCACATCGGGTTGTGTTTCTTAAAGTGATGCGGGCCTTGTTTGCTGGAGATTCAGCCTTAACGTCACTAATATGAATGTTGTTTCAAAGTTGATATGATGGAATTGCCTTCTCAGTAATCTTGATTTTAAATTGATTGCGAGCATAAGTAAAAGAGAGTTAATAGCCATTTCAAACAAATAGCTCATTTGTAGACGACACATCCATTTGAAGGAACTACGTACATTTTCAAATTAGAAAAAAAGAAATTCCTTAGTCAACACAAAAGGCAAATATTACATTTGTCGTCATAAATATTCACACATGTGGCTTGGGTGTGTATCCATGTCGGTTTACACCATTAGATCAACAACATTGCTCATCAATTTAGTTTTTTTCCTCAAATGGAAATGCAGTGTTTTGGAACACAGCTCTTAAAGTACCGATTTCTTGCCGTGTCACTTGCCTGCTACTTCTCTCTTTCTGTATTTACCATCTGTCATGTCTGTTCGCTGTTATGGACCGTCTCTGAAATACTCACACACGCTCACCACTAAAATAAAAGCATCCATTCCTTAATGGCAGCCATTGGTTGTGGTTTGGTTTTGTGCAGATTCTGATCTCAATGATCTCTCGGCCGGACAGCCAGACTGGGGAGATTGAGGGTCCGGAGGACGGAACTCTGGAGACTGGGGGTCAGGGGGACGGAACTCAACAGCCTGGGGGTCAGGGGGACGGAACTCAAGAACCTGGGGGTCAGGGGGACTGGACTCGAGAGACTGGAGATCAGGGAGACTGCACTCGAGGGACTGGAGATCAGGGAGACTGCACTCGAGGGACTGGAGACCAGGAGGGGAACTGCACTCGAGGGACTGGGGACCGGACGGGGAACAGGGCTCTAGAAGCTGGGGACCGGACTGGAAACAGGGATCTAGAAGCTGGGGACCGGACGGGAAACAGGGCTCCAGGGGCTGGAGATCAGACGGGGAACAGGTCTCCGACTCTCGGAGATGGGGCTCCCGGCAACCGGAGTCCATAGACTGGGGCACAGGGGATAGACTGATGACCCAGCGGGGTAAGGGGCTGGAGGTCGTTGCAGCGCGGAGACGGCGGCGGCCGGGACTGGGGGGCGCCGCTGTTCGGAGACGGCGGCGGCTGGAGGTCACTGCGGCTCGGAGACGGCGGCTGCTGGAGCTGGAGGTTGCTTCTGCTCCGAGGCGGCGGCGGCCGGGTCCGGGGATAGCTGCTGCCCCGAGGCGACAGCTGGAGTCGGTCGAACCGCCGACCGGACACAGGGAGCTGGAGTCGGTCGCGGCCCAGCGGGTGCGGGGGATCGCGGCGGCCTAGCGGGAGATCTGGCAGTGGGTGACTGGGAGGCAGGGGTTTAAATAGTTTCTAGAACCGGTGAGGAGAGTTGTGCTGATGAGTGTTTGATTAGTGAGGGGCAGGTGAAGGGAATTCGACTGGTGAGGGAGTGGCAGATAGGTAGCTACAGAAAGAAAACGCACAAAGACACAGAAGGCAAAGCCTGATCGTGACACTAGCACACTTGGAGAGACGTGATTTAAGATAACCATTTGACTATAACACTGAGTGATGTCTCAGTGAACACTCACCTTGTCGATAGTGTTCCTGATAGTGCTAACTCACTGACTGGCTGCCGTTTAGTAGTTAAAAAAAGGAAAAAAATAAATATATGACTAATTGAGTCAATTTCAAGTCAATTAAGCGTTCTCTTGGACTGAGTTTGTTTTTTTACATTTCCATATTGTAGTTACGCTTCAGTCCACCATGTTTGACTGGATTCAAATGACCTGCGAACTAGGATTCATTCAAATGACCCGTCATGCAGGCTGTGTCGACAGGTGTGCAGTATATGAAGGCCTACTTCACCTTTGCATGAAATCTGCACAGCGCAGTGAACACCGACAGAGAAAAATTTGCTTGTTTGTAACATTGCATTTGAAAACAACATGACAAAGTGACTATGGACATGTTTGTTTATTGATGATTAATAAGAGAACATGCCGTCCTGCCGCCAAGTACACTTATATATACAAACACTTGAAACATTACATAGATTTGCATGCGTGTGCGCACAAACACACTATATATATATATATATATATATATGTATATATATATATATATGTATGTATATATATATATATATATATATATGTATGGACTGCACACCTCCACACAGCAGTCAATTACTTTAAAGACAGGAGAAGGAAGATCAGGAACACTTTTGGTGAGATGGGAGTTTGGTTATCGTCTTATTGTAGGTTTAGTTATAAATGTTTTATTTTTGGAGAGTAGCTAATTTTAAGGGAATTGGGGAAACAAAAAAACACGTTGACATTATTTTTGATTACAAAAAGGGATGACTGATTTCAGATGGACTGTACAGTGTAGCATAGACAGTCCAATTACAAGCCGAGTGATGAACTACAATATTGTTGCCCACAGCCATTGCATTATTAAATGTTAATGCTATTTAGGCTCACACTGATGGATTCATATGTAATTTGGTAAGAATGTGAATACAATGTCTAGAAGGTTTTATAGCAATACTCACAAACCGAGTTATAAACTACAATGTCACGAGTCACACCCAGTGGAAGTAGTTTGATAACATTTAACATTTTTACTTTTAATGCAGTTTGCACCTCTTCTTGTGATATTTCCTTTAGCCTGGTATGCATAATTGCACCCTAGTACCAGGTACTCTAAGTAATCTATCAAACTTATTTTTAGTTCAATCATCTTAGCAATATATGTGTTGTGGCTCTCAGGATGGCAATGACGCCAACTGTTTCTGTTTCCGATCGTTAATTTACATTTCCTGCATTGAGACAAATCCTGAAACAAAAATCTATAAATCTAACCAGGTATTACATTTCACACTCATTTAATATCCTCGAGACACTAGCTCACTCCCAGTGATGCTCATCAGCAGCTGACCCTGTGCTCTGACCTCACTGTAGAACAATAATGTGCAGGGAACATTTGCCTGCCACAATTTACTTCAGAACGACATCAACATGCAAAAAACTCACCGTTTTGCTTCTGTGTGTCACGTTCACACATAGGTGCCATGAAGACACTCCCACACGGATGGATTGATATATGTAAAGTTTTAAAGAACAGCAGTCAGAGAGTTCGGACGTGTGGATCAGAAACAAACACAGCAGACGAGGTGGGTGTCCTTTAATACACGACGATGTTAGTATTCAATGCCTGCGTTACGTTCATTTTCATTTTAATCTCTGTAATATCTAATACGAATATAAAATTTGATTTTCATGAATCATTAATATGAAGAAGGAACTGAATATAATGAGATATTTTCTTTAAAAAATGTTGTGTAATTACGCATCTATAAGATTAGCAACATTTTACGGAAGCTCATGTCTGGTACAAAAAGTAAAAAGGGAAAGAATGAAAGAATGACTTGACATTTAAGTCAAAGGTATGAGATAGTAAGCCAAAATGTTTCCCAAAACTGCAACATTTTGAGTCAGGAGCTCATAATGTTGACTTATTATGGCTATTTTTATTCTTGGCATTCCTAGTATTTCATCTTTTTTTATTTAGCAACAGTGACTTCATTCAAGTGACTTCATTCAAGTTGTACCGTAACTTAATTTTCATGTTATTGTAACATTTTTTGTTAAACCTTCGTGACCAAATTGTTTGAGCGCAACACTTTTTCGTTACTGCAGAACAAATCTTATTTACACAATAATACGTTTCTTGCTATGATATAAGTCAATATGTTTCAATAACAAGACTCTTGTTAATAACTTCCATCTTCCTAATGTTAAAGAAACACTGAGCGATGCTGTTATCCTTTCACAGACAAAGCTTAAAATGAACGTCGTTGAGGACATTAGTAGTTGTTGGACTGCTGGTGACGGTTATCCTAAGCACACTTTCATAGTAGCACAGTTATTAAATCTGCATATAATAGATGATCTGCAATATTATGGAAAATATATATGCTGCTTCATATACAAAATAACTGCACAATCAATGTTTTAAATTAGAAATGAAGGTGATTGTTGTAGTTTCTCACTTTCTTTCTCCCTTTTCTCCATCAAAGCAACATCATACGAACCAATATGTCAGTCAACTCTTCCTCCTCCTCTTACCACTGCTCCGACATTGAAGCTGTAGTTTTCATCTCCATTGCCTTCAACATCAGTAAGATATTGCTCCTCGTCCCCCTCTCCATCCTCGTCCTCTACCTGGGTTACCAACAATGGCGGCTGCAGCGCTCCTTTGCAACAACGAGGCACTCTGACATCTTCACCTTCCACATGGCTGCTATGGAGCTGATCAATGCCTTTGGGGTTGCATTCATCTTTTGTGGCATGTATGCTGGTCTCTCAGAGGTGACCGCAGTGGGGGTTTATGTGTCTTCTATTCTTTTCCCAGGACAGATGTGCTTTCACACCCTGACCTGTGTGGAACGATACCTGGCTGTTGTTCATCCCGTCACCTATCTGGGGATGAGGCAGTCAGGTGGGGTCAAGATGCGAAATATCAGCCTTGTATGTGTTTGGCTGCTGTGCTTTGGATGGGGTGGTTTAACAGTTCTGTTCATCCCCGATCTTCCCGTCATCCCATTTCTCTGCTCATTGGTCTTCTCTTTAATTGTCATAACTTTCTGCAGCCTTTGTGTTCTCTGCGTTCTGATTCGTCCAGGGCCAGGGGAAGTGGGCGGGGAAAGACAGCGAGTAGATCGATCAAAGCAGAGAGCTTTCCATACGATCACGGCCATTATGGCCGTTCTGTGGTTGTGGTTTGCCGGTTTTCTTGTTTGTCTTGCTCTCGACAACTCACAGCTGCTGAACTACGCTGACGGGTGTTTGGTGCTGGTATCTGCAAGCTGGTTTATTCTGCCCAGCAGTTTGGTTTTACCTTTGTTGTTTCTACACAGAGAAGGAAAACGGCTCTGTTGCTGTTAAAGCAACGAGTAAAGAAAAGAAGTGGACAGGATCAGAGGGGACTGGCTTTGAATTAATTAAGAGTTTCAGTGTAACGAAACATCAGGCAATAAGTTGGAGCATAGCACTTTACATTTGATATCATTGGACAAAGTAAAGGAAATAGAAATGTAGATTGTCTGCATATACAGGTTTATCATCTGCTTATACAGATATACTGTTTGTATACACAGTTATACAGTCTGCATATAAATCAGTTGTATTGTGATTATTTTGGTTCATTACTGGGTTTTGAAGCAGCTTCCCTCACACAGAGAGGTTACATTTGATTCTCATTCATGCTCACAAATTAGCAATATTGAGTGTTGTACACAAATGAACTGTGCTAAATTAATTCAACCGTTGACTTTCATGACTCCTGCTCCCAACTTATTTTTAACACATTTATTGTACATATATGTAGATATACATGTAGGTACACATATACACAATATGTCAAAAATAAAACAATGTTGTTTAAGAATCAAAACCTTTAGTACATCCACATGTACCTTTTATGTAATTAAAACATATTAAACAGAATTAGCTCATTTCGATCAATTGCCTGACAACTTAAACTATATTTGAACCCAACTAATAGCAACCAAAGCTGGATACAATTGCTGAACGTGCAGAAAAGAGTATTGCGAAGACAAGGACAACAGTGACTCATTTCTGGGCATGAATTAATAATAATAATATGAATTGAGTAAGTGATGAGCATAGACTAATGATTTGAGTAAGTCACACATTTGAGAGGACAAATCTGAATAAAATCAAACGACTCATTTAAGAACGTAAAATAAGTCATTAGAGCATCAACCACAGATTTGGACCGACCAAATATCATATTCACAAGCACAAAGTGAAGAAAGCCTAACTTATACAAGAGCACAAATTAACCTGTTCACGGTTTTGAATTTGACTGTTCTTTGTTATATGAACTGAGCTTTGTAGTTATGTTGTATTGTGGATTAGTTTCTCACACTCTCGCTTTCTTTCTCTGTATTTACTATTTAACAACGCTGTTCATTGTCATGTGTCATTACTTTATCCAATCACTGAAATGAAAGATGTGTCAATGGGAGCAGATTGTTGTTTGGTTTTAGAAGATTACGTGAATAGAATTGGTCCCTGTGGTTTGCCAGTTTTATGTTCACTTTTTGTTGAAATTAACTGTATTAATTTCTATATATACAAAATAATGTCTGTCAAATAGTCAAAGACTAATTAATTCTGTAATGTGATTTTCTGAATCTGCTGGTTCTAGAAAGAATAATATTAAAAAATACGAGTTCCACATTGTGTTCAGATGTCTTAATGGGAGCAGATTGTTGTGGTTTGGTTTTAGAAGATTATGTTTATTCGCATTTGTCTCCGTGTTTTGCCAGTCTTTGTATATGGACATGAATAACTTGTGAAAATGTTAAAGATCCTTACATATGCAGCACATAAAGTCATGTTAATTGTCTTATGAAGGTCAGCTGTGAAAATGAAGATAATTATGAGGAGCCTCAATCCTAACGATACAAAAACCAAGCAAAGGTGCAACACTTCTTTGTAATGTTTCTCAATATTTCCCCCGAAACATTTTCATTGCTGCTATTAAACTGACTTTCCCCTAGAAAGTAGATGAAAACCCTAGAGCTCGTCATGCTGAGTTCTAGCTGAATCTTTGTTAATATTGGTAGCAGCCCTGATTGCAGATTTCATGGATGTCTCGATCCAAGCGTGAGGGAAGGCTGTGTGTTCACCAGCAAAGTGCACCCTGCCTTCCCTTCTGAAGAGCTCCTTAGAGTACTTTAAATGTTGGTAGGGCGTGAAGAGAGCGAAGGCGCCCAAGCTATAAGGATCCATGCTCCACTTCTTCACCAACACCCCTGTGCAGAGAGACCTGACATGCTCGCCATGGATCTTTGCCAAATCTCTCAGGGCCATTTCTTTCAGGTCTTCATCGCTCGCACCTAAGAAGAGGAGGGAGTCGTCAGACCAGGTGTAGGAAGCCAGGAGGACACCGATGTTCTTATTTGTTGGGAAACCGTGGCTGGGGTAGTAGATGTAACGCGAGGGCCCGTCAGTGATGCTCTTTCCCCCTCGGATGCCGTCCTTTTCCCAGAACCTCTCGCTGAAGGTGAGGATGATTTTAGTGGAGCTGTCATAGTGGGTTGCCCTCAGTGCCTCCATCTTGTTAGAGGAGAGAGCTGGAACAAAGTCCATGAAAAGGGCTGCTTTGGTTGTGGTTGTTACCAGAACGATGTCGGCAGAAAGCTTCAGCAACTCTTGGCCTGTGTCATACGAAACAGTGACACCTTTATCTGAGTGTTTGATGCGTTTGACCTTAGAGTTGAGAAGAATAGGGACATTGAGGACATTAAGAAAAGCTTTGGGGAGAAGGTCCATCCCACCAGTCACTTCTGTGTACCTTAAAAACAAAAAGACAAATAGATTCTCTTATTTAATGCATTCTAGTAGAGACTTCCAGATTTGCAATAGTCTTAGTCCCTCCCACCAGGGATGCATGGAGGAAACCATGCAAGGAGAGAGGAACTAGGAAATATGTTTTCAGAGACATGAGACGTCCTTTCCTCAGTTGCGTCACGTGAAGCGACGTCTGTTTCTGATGACGGAGGATCAGCTGATCACAGCTGATCAGCTGTCAGTCGGCTTTAACAGCTGGAGAGACTTTTGAGAAGTTTGTGTCTGTTCACGTGATCACTGTACTTAATAACAGTAACTAATAACACGAATAACTAATAAAGACGCACAGTGATCACCACTGTAGAGTGTTTCTCTCTGTAGTCTGTTAACAAACTGTGTTCTGTGTTCTGTTTATAAGCTCAGGATCCATTTCTACCGGCGGAATGCGATCGTCTTATTTATGAATTATTTGCGTCTGTACGTTTTGAAATTGTGACTGTAGTGACCGTTGCTTCCCAATAAAAAAGTCACTATGGTTCCTGTAATGCTTGTTCTGACGCGTGTCATCAAGAATATTGGTATTTTATTCCTCACATAATAAGAGTTCACCACTTTCTCTTCCAGGTATGCATTTCTCCATTAACCAATAAATCACAACCCTTGCCGTTGTTACATGTGCACGGTCAAAAACTGTTTGCTTCTACCTGTGAGCAACACCTGTGCCCAATGACCCCACTGATTATATTACCTGTGGCCTGACTCACAGCGCCACTACCGCCCCATGTGGTGGGAGGTTGTACCAAAACAAAAACAACAAAATGGCTCTTACAGTGACTGTAGCGTCATTATTAAATTACCCAGAATATGATTATTGTTTCTCTTAAATGATAAAACTCATCAAACACTCAGGAATGATCAGCCTCACGTCACTGAATGAAATGATGATAAATGATATAAAAAGTGTTTCATCTCTCAGCTCTCTTGCTCACTCTATATATATATATATATAGATATATAAAGTGTTTAGTCTCTCCAGCTCTCTCTGACTTTAATCGTATTCATAATAAAAGTTACTGAGGGAAACATGAGATTATGAAAACATAAATCTTTCTAATAATTGGAGATAAAACTTAGCTGAATTTCAGGAGCAGGACCACACCTCAGCCACTCGCCCACTTCCGGCCACACTCCTATAACTACCTACCCACTCTCAGCCTCGGCACACTCGCGTTTTCTGCACTCGCAACCGGAACACCACGCAGAGGACGCCGCCAACCGCATCGAGAGGGTCCGGGCAGCCAAACCCGCGATCTCCACCTCGCCGACCAGCTGCATCCACCCGCCAGGATCTGACAAGACGAAGAGTCGGACTCACGGCCGTCCTCCTTTAACTCACATCTCGGTGGCAGAGGGAGACCCGCTACCTCCAGACGTAGACAACGGAAACGGAAATCCAGCGGAAACGGAAATCCAGCGGAAACGGAAATCCAGCTCTCTCCTTCTTCGCTCGCTCCAGACCCAGCTCGGGAACGAGCCTCCGACGACTCTGGCTGCCCGGCACGCAGCGCTCAAAGACGCCGCCACCCCTCCACGCTCCAGACAGGTCCCCCATCGAAGACGCACCAGCTGATCGAAGACGCACCAGCTGATCTCCAACTGGACCACAGTCCGCCTGCTAAGAGCATCGACGCAACAAAGCAAACCGTGCCAACTCCTCACAACTTTCCCAAAGTCACGTTAGGAAAACAAACAAACACAAACGTACCTACATGCAAACACTCCGGCGTGACGCCAACGACCATGACGCTACCACGCACCCCGAGGCTCCGCCCCCCCCGAGGCTCCGCCCCCCAACCCACAAAGTTCCGGGTTGCCAGGTCGCAGCGCCTCACCTCTCATCCCCCTCCACCACCAAAAAGGAAAAGAGAAGAAGAAAGAAAAAAAGAAAAAGAAAGAGTTGACGAAACAAAGCAAACTTTGCCAACTCCTCACAAACTTTCCCAAAGTCACGTCAGGGAAAAAAAAAAAAAAAAAAAAAACGTACCTACATCCACAACACACCGGGGTAACGCCAACGACCATGACGCCACCACGCACCCCGAAACTCCGCTCCCCAACCCACAAAGTTCCAGGTTGCTTCTTTCCTCTGTCCCCCTTTCTAAGCTGTCCCCCCCTGTAAGCTATCCCTTCACTGTTCTCTTACACCACCTGTCTTCTGCCCGTACCTAGGCACCGGGTTGCCAGGTCTTCTTTCCTCTGTCCCCCTTTCTAAGCTGTCCCTTTACTGTTCTCTTACACCACCTTTCTTCTGCCGTACCTAGGCACCGGGTTGCCAGGTCTTCTTTCCTCCGTCCCCCTTCCTAAGCTGTCCCTTCACTGTTCTCTTACACCACCTTTCTTCTGCCGTACCTAGGCACAGGGTTGCCAGGTCTTCTTCCTCCGTCCCCCTTTCTAAGCCGTCCCCCCCTCTAAGCGTCCCTTCACTGTTCTCTTACACCACCTTTCTTCTGCCCGTACCCAGGCACCGGGCTACCAGGTTCCCCCTCCTCTGTCCCCCTCCCCTATCCTGCTTTTCCTACTACGCATGCTCTTCCCACTATGCAGATTCCTGGCACCGGTTTGCCAGGTCTTCTTGCCTGTGTCCCCCTCTCTAAGCTGTCCCCCTCTCTAAGCTGTCCCCCTCCCTAAGCGCAACAACGCAGCCACGGAACGCAACAACGCAACCACTGAACGCAACAATGCAACCACTGAACGCAGCAAGCAACAACGAACCGCAGCAAGCACCAACGAATCGCAGAGAGAGAGAGAAAAAGAAGAGAGGAAAGAGAAAGCGACAAGAAAGAGAAGAGAGAGAGAAAGGAAGAGAAAAGAAAAGAAGAGAGAGAAAGAAAGAAAAGAAGTAGAGAAGAAAAGAGAAGAAAGAGAAAGAAAGAGCAAGAGAGAGAGAAAAGAGGAAAAATAAATGAGAAGAAACTAAGGAAAAGCAAGAGAGAAAGAAGAGAAGAAGAGAGAAGAAAGAGAAAAAGAAGAAGAGAAAGGAGAGAGACAGAAAGAGAGAGGCACGGGACGCAGCAAGCACGGAACGCAAAGCAACAACGGAACGCAGGACGCCAGCGCCCCCCGGCCACCTACTTCCAGCAACCACAGCAACTTGCCGTAGCCGGGACACCGGGCACCGGGATGCCAGCGCCCCCACCCCGCCCACTTCCAGCGATGGACCCACACAATTGGCCAACAACGATGCCGCTCCCTCTGCCGTCTTTTGGGGGGTTTTTCACGACGGACGACGTTTGCCGTAGACCAGCCTCGGATCTTGCAAGCAGATGCCAAGTCGTTTCCCCTCATGCTACGAAATCGGACCAACAGTAGCCTCAGCCATCACGTGGGGCCGCGGAAGGCCCAGCAAGTCCATTCCTTAAACTCCTGACAACCTAGCAGTTGGTTACCCAATCATCAAATTACGCTGCGACACCCGTCCGCCAAGGGCGCGTCCTCGATGCAGCTCACGTCTGGGCCACCACAATGCCATGGCTTTCTCGTTTCCCATTCCAGGAGTTCAGCCCTCCTGCAGACACCCGTCCAACATCGGTTCGGCCATATCCAACGCCGTCTTTAACCCCACAAATCCTCACTCGAGCTTGCCGACCAGCGCACAGGCTTATTTTGGGGGTCTGCAAGGCCCGGGAGCCGCAGTGGATCCTCAGCCAAGCCTCCCCAAACCGCATCAGGCCAAATCTCCATCAACCATTCCTCAACACCCCAAACAACCGACGAAGGCTCGCTCCGGCCGAGGTGGGGGCCTAAGCTAGTGAAATCAAGAAAGTTGTTTGTGGTCCTTTTGTTGTCAGACTACAATGAACATTTATTTAAAGCAGATGTTGAATCAGAAAACTATCCATCCATCCATCCATTTTCCTCCTCTTATCCGGGGTCGGGTCACGGTGGCAGCAGGCTGACCCAGCAAGCAGGCTGACCCAGCAAGCAGGCTGACCCAGACTTCCCTCTCCCCCAACATGTTCCAGCTCATTCTGGGGGATTCCGAGGCGTTCCCAGGCCAGCTGGGAGATATAATCCCTCCAGCGTGTTCTGGGTCTTCCCCGGGGTCTCTTCCCAGTTGGAATCAGAAAACTAATCAAACATAAAGCTTGAGTTTAATCTGTGATCCGTCTTCACTGTTTACATGTTGAAACAATTCTCATCAGTCCGATCGGCTGCAGCGTCCAATCACATGACTGATGAACAATGAGGGGGCGTGTCGGCCGTTAAAACACTTCCTGGAAGTCTGTTCTTGTGGGTCCTCGCTTTGACAGCACTGTTAGCCAATCAGAATCAACAAGGCGCCATCTATCGTGAAGTGTAAAATCCGATACGTTGAAAGTCAAATCGTCAGCCCTGGTCTGAACGGCCCCCCTAAACGGCCCCCCTAAAGCCACGGAATGATTTCAAGGTAACACAGGATACACGAGGAACACATAGCGGGGTCTAAATGCTTTTTTTTCATCTGAACTTGAAAAGGTAAAGCGATAAAGCGATTTGTGTTGCTGGTGTTCGTTGGCTCATATCTCGTGATGTTTTTGTGGACAGAGATCTGAAGGATATGTGTGGAATTTGCTTGCTTTTTGTCTTCTCGGTTTGTTTTCTCGCACGTAGCTTCGATCGCTAGGTTCTGAAATGTTCTGGGTGTGCTCACTCCTGGCGAAATATGAATATGATATTTTGGTAATTCTTTTAGTTGGTTGTTTGAGTTGTGTTTGGAGCAGGTAAAAACGGCTTACATAGTCTTGTAGCCCGGTTCTGCTGTTCAATTTGATGTGCAACATCATTATATTCGTTGGTGATAAGTGCATTGTTAGACACTCTGTACGCTAAACTTTCTCGATCTCGGGCTCAAGTGGTTTTAAAAGCTGTTTGCAGAAAACACCAAATGGTAAAAAATTCTAAATTCACTTTGATGCTAAATGTAACACCATGGAATTACAATGTCTCAGTTCAAAATATTCAAAAAACGATTGGTTGTAAAATAAGTTAACAGCTTTATAATAATTTCATATATAACTGTTGTTGATAGGGGATTTAACAATTTTTACTCTACTGTGAAAATATGTTTTTATATTGAGTAGTTGACAATGCGGGGTGTTGGGACTCACTTTACGTCATCACTGATGTCAGTCTGGTCATAGATCATCTCAGTCAGCGCAGTGTACATGAGGCTCTGTTCATTAAGCAGGTCTCCAATCATCCTCACTGCTTCTGAACTCCGACATCCTTGGTCTCTCAGAAAGTCCTGTTAAATAAACACAGTTCCATGTCATGCAGGCAGTTGTGCTCAAAACAAAAGGCTTAAAATGTTTCAAAAGAAATATGTTAAATGATTTCCTGAAGTGAGGTTTTTACACATTAGTAAACATATATTTATGGGCACTTCTGGAGGTGGTGGAACGTTTCAGCAACTACTTCCTTGCTTCCTCCGTACAGATTGCTCAACTAGTCTAATTGATTGAGTTAATATTTTAATTCACAGCTAAATATATAAACACGCTTTGGGAAATAAGGCTACGGTATGTTAAATAACATTACATGAGATACTTTTCTAGCTTCTCTTATTTAATGTATTGATTTCTGAACACAATACAATTTTCTATTACAGGTCACAACATGTGACTCACCATAGTGAAACATTAAGAATGGAGAATCTGTTCTTCAAACACGCTTAAGATGATAAAATGTTTTTTTCTCTCATTCGAGTTAAATATTATCTGCCTGTTTCAAACGTCAAACAATTGAAAAAGGCACACCCAATTTATGCTATGATAATGCAATAAAATATTAGTAATGATTCACATAATTGATTTACTCAACACAGTTTTCTCATTTTACAAAATTTCATGACGTCACATCGTGTTTTACCTTCACAGAATAACGATCGTATTTCATCAGTGCAGCCCTGCAACCATGATTTTTCACATCATGTTTCACCTGCAAAAAAAAGAAAAGGAAAAAAAATCACTTGCATTGATGAAGTCAGTTGAATCATCTATTGAGCTGATGTGAGTATTCACAAAGTGAACTTTGAGTTCTATGTCTATAATGAACCATGAATGTGTAACTCAACTATATGGCCAAGCCTGTCACAGAAAGCAAACCAATGGGAGTTCTTGGAGGTTATTGCCACTAGAGGGTTAACCTTATTCACTTGCCTGATGCTAAATGTTACATGCTACCATCTGTCCATATGAAAACTTGGTAACATTTGTTCTTAGAGACACGTTTACAGTTTGTAAACAATGATGGTGTATGTAAGTGTGCTCATGCAGTTTGACAATGAAGGTCGGCAAAGTTCAATAACTTTTCCAGCTATGCAAGGACATTAATAACCAAAGATCAATGTGTGAACTTGTGCAACGATTCACTTCATGTGTCGGAATGGCTAAAGCAGCAGGTTTTTTAGTTTCAGTCAAGGCCCTTAGACTCCATCTCTCCTTCGGTTCCTCTGTCTTACGTACCTTCAGCAAAGCTCGTTGTAGCAGCTCGTCGGCTGATTTCCCTTTCTCACTTTCCCACACGGTGTAATTGAAGATGTTGGGGTTGTTTTTCACTGTGTCCGTCTTTTCCAGGAACCCATTAACCAAGTAAAAGGTGTTGGGGTCATCCATGATGAATTCATTCAGCTTGACGTTCTGCATTTCAGCAAACAAGTGGAGAATTCTGTTGATAGAGGTGATAGTAGCAGAGTTAGCTTGTAACTGTAAGGTCTCTTGAAACTAACAAGACTGTTAAGTCATACTTTGGAGTAAATCTACAATCCTTCTTTATGGCACTTAACAGGAATGTTTTATTCTTGTACCACTGTATTGTACAACTGTTACAATAGCTTAACTAGTCATTTCAGGACCTTTGGATTCTATGAAGTTCTACTTTAATGTTCCCTTTAGCATTTTAAATAGTTTGGTAGAATACAGGTCTGGAAGATATCCTTGCCCCCATAACAAGCTGGTAGCTTCATAAACATCCTTTTTACACAATCATGTCAGTCTGAGGGGGGGAGGGGTAAATGTTTGATTCGAGTTACATAAACTCACTTGTGAGAACTTGGAATCCTCATGGCTCCCAGTTCTGCATACCAGCCGTCTTCTTCATTCCTGTAGGTCTGCACTCGTCCTCCAACACGATCACTAGCCTCTAGTATGGTCACCTTGTCACAACAGATTCATTTGAACAGATAAATACACGTAAGGCCAGTCAGGAAATGTTTCAAAGGTAGTAGATATACAAAGTAGGTGTACGTATGGAAAGACATTCGAGCTCGAGTTGAACTGGTGAAAGTCAAAACGAACTAGCTGGAGTGTCTTTTGATATTTCTAGTTGATCTAGTGAAAGCCAAAATACAGTCACGCTTGTTTCAGAAAATGCTAATGAGGAGGTGGGGAAGAAATATGCATTGCTTACTATAGACTCTAGTTCAACAAATAAATAAATACCAACCAATCAGGACTCAGGATTTTGCCATTGCATTTGCAGTACGTCCACTTGTCAACATGTTGGCCTGAGGAACTGCAACTAGTTATTTCACCTAATTATTTCACTAGTTAGGCTAAAGATGTTCACTAACTAGTAATGGCCAAAATGTACACTAGTTACACTGGTTGGGGTATTTTGACTTTATCAATTAGCTAATCATACACTTTCTCTTACTAGTTAACTATTCAAGACACACATGCTTTCTAATGAACATGTTGGGGTCTGTTTTGTTCTTAGTAGTTAACTAGTGAAATGATGAAAGAGTTATAGATATTAACTGGTGAAATTGTTTCACATCACTTCTTGACTCAAGGTCAAAATATACCAACTAGTTATCTAGTCAGCATTTTTGCCTTGACTAGTCTACATGGAAATGAAGCAGGCGGGATTGTGACAAAATCCTGAGTTATTATTGGTTATTTATTCTGAAGACACAAGGTAAGTAGGGAGCAATTTTGTCTCTCACTATGTAGGTAGTGCAGACAAGTGTAGGTCACTAGTTACCTAGTGGGCTGGATCCATATTTGCCTAGTTAACATCAGTGCTTTGGTTAACAAGTAAGACTTTCAGTGTTACATCAAAAAGAAGACTAGTTGGGACTTTGGTGGCATTAAGATATCGTTAACAGTCTAAAATAGCAGCTAATTGTCTGGGGTCATCAGGTCTCAAGGGAATGTATATCTGTGTGTCGTCTGCATAGGAATGTAAAGAGACTTTAGGACGTTGGATGATTCGATCAAGTGGGAGCATGTATATGGAAAATAAAATTGGACCTAAAATTGAACCTTGGGGTACACCACACACAGGTAATGTGAGATGTAGAGGATGAGTAATTGCCTCTGGTGACTGAGCGGGTTCTCTCTAAAAGGTAAGAACTAAGTGCAGCGTCCTTGATGCCAACCCAGGTTTGAAGAACAGAGACCCTGAACGTTAATTAACTCTCCAGAACTCCAGAAATTTGTTCACAAGAAAAAGCTTTTTGTTGTGCAGTGGTTTTATAACATCAAGTGTAGCGTATGAGTCCGTTGCATGTACCTTGTGTCCTGCGTCTTTCAGGAGCTTGGCAGCCGTCAGTCCAGCCATGCCAGCTCCAACGATAACCACATGATGAGATGTATTTGGGGGAGGGAGGCCGGTCTTCATCGTGTGCAGCAGCTTATCATAGTCATTGTCCTCCAGACAGTCAGCCAGACTTTCATTCTGCCAGACACCAGCAGCATGGGCGGGGTACAGTGCGAGAAACAGCACACTGACAGCAACTGGAAACATATCAAGAGCAAAACACACCGCTTAACTCTGTCATGAAAGATATTTAACATTCATTGATTCATGCATTTGACTAAACACAGCAAATTCCTAATTTATCACATAAAACTACTAAATAAATAAAGAAAAAAAGGAAAGGAAGTATCTTAATTATGCATTATGAAATCCACAATGTGAAGTGCAATGATGTTCTTTAAAACTACCAAATATACATTTTTTTAAAACAATTTTAATATCAATAATGCCAGCCACATTCTGGGATATAGCAATAAATGGGATCAAGATTCATATCGAGGAATTGCATTAATCACTGCAGTGCTCCATAATACTGCAGCAGTGCCCCCAGTGGAAACCAGGAAAATAGCATGAATTTGCCCCATAAGACAAACATGAGACAATGGCTCAATCAGGTGGAAAATAGTAAAAGCTACAGTTCTGAAGCCACGGCTCCAGTCTGATAGCCTGATATAATAGAATATGTGACTTTAGGTTGGTGTTTTTCATGGTTTGCATTGAGGACATATTCAAGTGTCTGTATTTTGGTTTCACAGTTGTCTTTGAGCTTATTATTTGGGGCGACCGTGGCTCACTGGGTTAAGAGGGTTGGTAACCGCAAGGTCAACGGTTCGATCCTCAACTGGGACGTGTACTGAGTCGAAGACACTGAACCCCTAACGGCTCCCCGGGCGCCTGTCATGGACAGCCCACTGCTCCCTATATACAGGGATGGGTCAAATGCAGAGACAAATTCCCCCTTAACGGGATCAATATAGTATAATAAATTACAGGAGCTGAGTAAAAAACAAAGTAAAACAGTAACTTCTTTTTTACATTTTTTTTTATTGAGTACAAAACAAGTGCAGACAATTACATTAACACATATATGACCGAATAAATTATAGAAAGTAAGACAGGGACACAAATAAACTGAGGAGAATATCTATCAGGTTTAGACTGAAGAGTATACAAGTGAGAAGTGGAGATCCAGCAAAATATTACAATATACGATATAAGTGTGTGGATGTGTGAGTGTGTGTGTGTCCATTTATGTGTGATCCATTTGATGGTGATTGAGGGGTGTCGATTGAGGTTCGGTAGTAATACGGGACGTATTTCAATCTACAAATAAATACACAAATACAGTACATGTACACAAATATCCCTATGTATAAATGTACATCAGAAAAAACACGAAAAGACATGAAGAACAAAATCCTTAGAGAATAAAATAACAATTCTAGTATAAGTAATTATAAATGAATAAATAATCAAAAATAATATGTAAGTTAGTTAATTAATAACTAACTTATATATTAAGAATGTCATTATTATGTATACATGCGTGTGTGTGTGTGTGTGTGCGCGGTGACTGAGGAGCTGGAATCCCGTACTTACATAGCAGTATCTTCAAATAATGATTAAAGATGAATTATGATAAATTATGCAAAATAATTCACATCAAATTGTAGATACCTTCAAGCCTCCAAAAGTCTGTACAGTTTTGTCAGACAGCTTAAGTAAAATTATTTTATTTGGGTACGATTTTTAGAATTCTAAAAGATTTATTTAGACGATATTTTGTCGAAATAAAAGAGATCACAATATTGCTGCAACATACTCACATAATTTCCATTTCACCACATGTGGTTCCATCTCAGTTCGGGAGCTTGTCGTCTTTCTGTCTTTAGTGGAATGAGGAGAAACAGGAACAGCCTTCAGCTTGGTCTCCAAAGCTAAAGGTTTGTCTTTCATGGCATTCATCTCTGTTGGTTGATCCCTCGTATTTGGATGGCAGGCCGACTATCTTCGCAGAACTTTGCTCCGTTTCCAAAGTTGTGATTCATAACATCTCCGTGGCTGCTTTTATGTTGTTCGATCGAGGATCATGTGTTGTTACACGCCTCTCTTACCCAATTGTAGAGAATCTGTGGCGGTGAAAAATATATTTGTTTGTGTTCTTTCACTAATGTACTGGGTGTGGGTAGTTTCACTTGGCATTGATAGCACTTAACATAACATACTAGCTGTGACATTGTGACATTGATTTTCAGTTTGCAGCTTTTCATTGGTGAATGTTAGCGTGCACAAACTTGTTTAATTGTTGGGTGAGGTTTTACTGGAAACTGACCAATATCTTAGTTCTTAAGAAACACTGAATGACAAAACAAACATGTTGACAAATGCAGCTGCAAACGTTGAAAGTAATGAAAGGCAACAACCGAAACTTTGGAAGGTGGGAATAAAAAGGTGCTCCGGTTTTCCTCCCATCCCACCACCAAAACATGGTTGATGAAATGAATGATAGGAAATACTTACCGGTAGATTCAAATGCTTCATGTTTGGAGTTTCTTATTACATAAAGAGACAATTGTAAATGTACATCTCCTGCATTAGACAGGTTTTAACACAAACACCCAGAAATCAAACCAGTTATTCTATTTCAAACTACAAAAATATCCTCATGCAAAAACAACAACAACACAGTCCTGCTGCTGTCTGTCACTTTGACACACGGGTGACTTTTAATACACTCACACCCAGAAGCACTGCACCAAAAAAGGCAACATACATATATAATGCAGCAGTAATATGCATCCAGAAACATCATATTGACAGTAAATATTGAGCAGAGAACATTTTACTGCACACTAAGTATATATATGGTGGTGCTTATGTTATGGATAGCACTTTAATATACTGGGGACGATCTGGCCAATGATTGTCCCTCTGCAGCTTTTCATAGGAATTCTTGGGCATGCACTAACTTGTTTAGTTGTTGGTAGAAGTTTCACTTGGCGTTGAGCAATACTTTCGTTCTTAGTTCTTAAGAAACACTGAATGACAAAATAAACATGTTGACAAATGCAGCTGCAAACGTTAAAAGTAATGAAAGGCAACAACTGAGACTTTGGAAAGGGGGGAATAAAAAAGGTTCTCCGGTTTTCCTCCCATCCCACCACCAAAACATGGTTGATTAAATGAATGCTAGGAAATACTTAGATTCAAATGCTTAATGTTTGGAGTTTCATCTTACATAAAGAGACAATTGTAAATGTACATCTCCTGCATTAGACAGGTTATAACACAAACATCCAGAAATTTAACAAGTTATTCTATTTCAAACTACTAAAATATCCTCGAGACACTAGAACACTACCAGTGATGCTCATCAGCAGCTGACCCTGCACTCTGACTGTGCAATAATGTGAAAACAAAATTTGCTTACCACAATGTCATGTATTAAGTGACACGAATCTGTGTGAGCATTTCTTTGACAACATGCAAAAACAAAAACAACAACACAGTCCTGCTGCTGTCTGTCACTTTGACACATGGTGCCTTTAATACACTCTCACCCAGAAGCATGAATCCACGTAAGGATCAGCTGCTGGAGAAAAGCACTCAGTGAGAAAGATCAGAAACAAACAAGGTGGGTGTCCTTTATTACACGACTTTCAGTTCATAGTCTTAAATACCTGCTTTGTGTTCACTTTGTGTTGAAATTAACTGTATTCATTTCTATATATACAAAATAATGTCTGTCAAAAAGTCAAAGACGAATTAATTCTGTAATGCGATTTTCTGAATCTGCTGGTTCTAAAAATAATAACATTAAAAGAATATGAGTTCCATATTGGACAACTGTGTTCAGATTTTGCTTTCACACAGTAACAGTTATTAAAGCGACCTACAATAAATAATCTGCAGTATTAAAGAAATCATATCTGCAATGAATGGCTAACAATGTGTTGTAGTTTTGATTAACTTTAATGATCTTAGAAATGAAGGTGATTGTTGTAGTTTCTCACTTTCTTTCTCCCTTTTCTCCATCAAAGCAACATCATACGAACCAATATGTCAGTCAACTCTTCCTCCTCCTCTTACCACTGCTCCGACATTGAAGCTGTAGTTTTCATCTCCATTGCCTTCAACATCAGTAAGATATTGCTCCTCGTCCCCCTCTCCATCCTCGTCCTCTACCTGGGTTACCAACAATGGCGGCTGCAGCGCTCCTTTGCAACAACGAGGCACTCTGACATCTTCACCTTCCACATGGCTGCTATGGAGCTGATCTATGCCTTTGGGGTTGCATTCGTCTTTTGTGGCATGTATGCTGGTCTCTCAGAGGTGACCGCAGTGGGGGTTTATGTGTCTTCTATTCTTTTCCCAGGACACATGTGCTTTCACACCCTGACCTGTGTGGAACGATACCTGGCTGTTGTTCATCCCGTCACCTATCTGGGGATGAGGCAGTCAGGTGGGGTCAAGATGCGAAATATCAGCCTTGTATGTGTTTGGCTGCTGTGCTTTGGATGGGGTGGTTTAACAGTTCTGTTCATCCCCGATCTTCCCGTCATCCCATTTCTCTGCTCATTGGTCTTCTCCTTAATTGTCATAACTTTTTGCAGCCTTTGTGTTCTCTGCGTTCTGATTCGTCCAGGGCCAGGGGAAGTGGGCGGGGAAAGACAGCGAGTAGATCGATCAAAGCAGAGAGCTTTCCATACGATCACGGCCATTATGGCCGTTCTGTGGTTGTGGTTTGCCGGTTTTCTTGTTTGTCTTGCTCTCGACAACTCACAGCTGCTGAACTACACTGACGGGTGTTTGGTGCTGGCATCTGCAAGCTGGTTTATTCTGCCCAGCAGTTTGGTTTTACCTTTGTTGTTTCTACACAGAGAAGGAAAACGGCTCTGTTGCTGTTAAAGCAACGAGTAAAGAAAAGAAGTGGACAGGATCAGAGGGGACTTTTATTACGTTAGACATTGGATTATAGAAGTTTAGAGTTGATATTAGATGAAACAAAGGAAATATAGTAGGTAATATCGTCTGCGTATAACGTTTAAACATCTGCATATACAGTTATATCGTCTTCATAGTTATATCGTCTTCATAGTTATATTGTCTGCATATACAGTAGTCCCTCCAGGTCTTTATTGTGATCATAGTGGCTCAGAATTACAAGGTTTGCAGCAGCTTCCCTGAAGAACAGTGATGTGAGGGTTATATTTGATTTTCATCAACACCGAAATTTTATTTTTCTCAATTCATTAATTTGTGCACGTAAATATACAATTTATAATTCAGCCATCAAGCTCACAAATGACACATTTCTTAACATTCTAATTGTATACAAAACTGAATTCTTTAAAATGTAAAATCTTGAGTAGATCCACACATCGCTCATGTAACATTACCATATTCCTGCTGTGGGGTGGAAACCTTGTACTTCCACATCTTGTTATTTTTCTTTTTTCTATGCAGTTACCTGTTCACCAACTAAAGCTCTGATGTTAACATCGTGTTTAAAGTGTACTGAGGAGGCTAGCATAGCTAGCTAGCTAACATAATGCTGTGCACTTACTCCGTCAGATGCAGCAGTTCTCATCAAAGATGTACTTAACCCATACCTCAACATTCACTCAATTTCAGCTTGATATTGGTCAATTATTTATAATTGTATACATGTAAGTATGTGTCTCATGTATAAAGAGCAGTGTTCAATTATTTAAAAAACAGTTTTTTTTGTTTTGGACTCACAAGGTATCCCCTTGAGTGACAACATCAACCTTCAGTGTCTCATTCACTAAAACTAAACTAAAATTATATATTTGCACCAAACTAACAGTAGCTTAAGCTGGCCTTGTTTAAACGTACTCTTAATTTGTTTGTTTTCTATATTTTATTACATTTTTTACATTTCCTATTTTTAAACTGTCTTTTATTATGCACTATGTTAATTGTCATGCTCATAAATTGCACATCAGTGTATTTCAGTGTCACTTTCTTGCTGTTTCTCTCTGTATGATCACTTGTCAATGCTGTTGCCTTTTACGCAATCGACAAAATAAACAATTTCTCAATGTGAGCCTTTTGCTGTGGTTTGGTTTTGCCAGTATTTGGTCCTAACTTGTGAAAAGGTTACAGATTCTCACAATTAAGTGTAATAAGTTATGAAGGTCAGGTTTGAAAATGATAGTTATCATTATTGTTACTGTAATGCCCTCAAAGCCGTCAGTTGAGGTCGACAAAGATCGTGGAGTGCTTGTTGCCCTTTAATGATGTGCAGCATAACATTGCTATTAACAGCAGGAGGCATTTTATACATTCTTAAAGCTCTTTAATTGCCTCTCATTTTTGCGCTTCTACATTTTGGAGAAGAATTCTGAGCACCATGAGTTGAAACATATTTAAAGTAGAGGGGAAAGATAGCAGTGGTTCTTGTTATTTAGCACCTATTTGATCGACACAAACATCAAGCTTGGAGTGACATTAGTGGTGCACATACTATTGATTTCAAGTGAGTTACATCTAATTATACTTTCACCAATCAACATTAAACCATTTTCTGTGCTGAAAATCCACCAGTTTCATGTGGAATTGAGCTGGACAATCCTGATGGGCCTCATTTCTAAAGCGACCAAGCGAAAGTGCTGGATTTAAAACCCTAGAGCTCGTCATGCTGAGTTCTAGCTGACTTTTTGTTAATATTGGTAGCAGCCCTGATTGCAGATTTCATAGCCGTCTCGATCCAAGCGTGAGGGAAGGCTGTGTGTTCACCAGCAAAGTGCACCCTGCCTTCCCTTCTGAAGAGCTCCTTAGAGTACTCTAAATGTTGGTAGGGCGTGAAGAGAGCGAAGGCGCCCAAGCTGTGAGGATCCATGCTCCACCTCTTCACCACCACCCCTGTGCAGAGAGACCTGACATGCTCACCATGGATCTTTGCCAAATCTCTCAGGGCCATTTCTTTCAGGTCTTCATCGCTCGCACCTAAGAAGAGGAGGGAGTCGTCAGACCAGGTGTAGGAAGCCAGGAGGACACCGATGTTCTTATTTGTTGGGAAACTGTGGCTGGGGTAGTAGATGTAACGCGAGGGCCCGTCAGTGATGCTCTTTCCCCCTCGGATGCCGTCCTTTTCCCAGAACTTGTTGCGAAAGGTGAGGATGATTTTAGTGGAGCTTTCATAATGGACCCCCCTCAGGACGTCCATCTTTCTGATGGAGAGAGGTGGATCAAAGTCCATAAAGAGGGCTGCTTTGGCTGTGGTTGTTACCAAAACAATGTCAGCAGAAAGGTCTGTCAAAGAGGTCTGGTGGCTCGTCTGATAGGATACAATTACACCCTCATCTGATTGGCTGATACCTTTGACCTTAGAGTTGAGGAGGATGGGGACGTCAAGGACAGAAAGAAAAGCCTTGGTTAGGAGATCTAAGCCGCCGGTCACTTCGTAGTACCTTCAAAACAAAAGAAACGATTTTTAGACCCTTTTATTCGGCACAACCATAAGTATGTAAAGTAGGCAAGATTCAAACTTCTGTCACAACAACACATTCTCACTCCCAACTCGTCAAATGCCGACGTGTGATCAGTGGCCCTAAGCTTCAAACTAAGATGCTCTACGTTGCCCTCTAGTGTCAGTTTTGGATGTGTCAGGTGAGGCGTGTCAGTTTCCACATGTACAGTTTCTTGTCACTGGAGGTTAGGGTTAAGCAACAAAACCACTTGACCAATGACTCCAGTGACTAGTGGGTGAGAAGCGTCTCACATGAATATAAACTGGGATTATACAAAGAAGGTCAATTGGTGTTTAGATGCTTTAGAAACAGGTCTAATTTACTCAATATTTACTCAATCTTCATTTGAGTAAATATTTTGCAGCCAAATCAAATCCTTTATATATTCAACCTTCGTATTTTTTTATAATACATGTAACACTTGACTTCTTTATTTACAGGGTTTGTACAAAGGTAATAAAGTAGTCCATGAATATGAGATATGAGTTTATAGATAATTACGCCTCCTCGGCTTAGTGGAGGTTGGCTGATGGCGTTTTGCCTTGTTGTCTCTTTGATTCTTCACAGTTCATTGTGTTTGTAGGCGCTCTGGTGTTTAGGAGAATAATACAATGAACATAGATAGTAAACGCTGTTGTGCATGCTCGGAGCTTGCCCGGCATCTGCGGAGGCGCTACGGTGCCCGGCCCGAGCATAAACAAAGCTTTACATTCAGTTTTGCACGGGAAACAAACAGCGGTCGCCTGGACGGACGTCCCGCGATTGTTTGACCCATCCACCTGTCTTACTGTCCGCCCTGTGCGGACTATCTCGCTCTTCATACTGTGTTATTTGGGTTGGTGGGTTTACGTTGGAGTTAGTTGAAAGCGCGGTGTGTTGGTATCTGACTAACCATCAGTATTTGACAAAAGAGAGAGTGAGATCTCTTTGAGTGCAGCACCCTGAATGCCTTCGAGGCATTTGTGCTCCCTTCTCCCCACTTGTTTCAAGTGTACCCCGGCTTTGAATTAAAACACAACATCTTTTGGGACAAACGTAAATGCACAAATGTGTAAAATCAACCAATCGTACGTGGCGCTGTCGTTGACGTCGCTCTGGATGTAGATCATCTCAGTCAGCGCCAGGTGCATGAGGCTCTGTTCATTGAGTAAGTCTCCGATCATCCTCACCGCTTCTGGACTCACGCCACCTTCTTCTTTCAGATACTCCTGTGAAACAACACGCAAATGTTTTCTACATTTAGATTTCAATCTCTTATTGAAACGTAATCTGAAATGATTCTCTTTCAGGTGACCTTAGATCAGCTGAGAATATGTTCTACTGTCCCATATACTTGTCTAATCTTCATTGGGGGAACAGAACATTCACATCATTTGTTTCTGCAGCAGAGTGTCAGACTCGGTGCTCATTTTGTGGAATTCCATGAGATCGCGTTGTGATTTACCTTTACAGAATAGTGGTCGTACTTCCGTAGAGCAGCTCTGCAGCCATGTGCCTCCACTTCATCTTTCACCTGGAGAAAAGATCCAGCTGTAGTTTACAGCGGTGCCTCTGCACACAGAAGCCTCGGGGCAATGCAGGATATAAAATATCTAACTTTACGCAACTCTGGGTTTTGGTTAAAACTGAGCAAACATACACACAAAAAACACAGACAACATACAAAGACAGGAAGTGAAGTGAACACGGGACAGAAGAGGCAGGGAAATTCAAAATAAAACAGGAAACATCTTAACAATGTTTCAGTTATATTCAAGAAACATATTTTGACCTCCATATAATCAAATCCATGCTTACTGGGAACTTAACTTGTATTTTTTGTGTATATATTGATGATTTGATTTCATAACCTATAAAAGTTCAACAACACAAAATTGCATTCAGCCTCTAAAATTCTAGAAAAAAAACTCAAGGTTTCAGCAACGGGGAACGAAAAACAGCTATTATAACATTGACGACATGACATTCAGGGGGATAGCAATTGACTCAAAAGTGCAGACATGTTAATGAGGTTGTTCTGTTTCGAACAATATCTTTCAGCTCGTATTGGAATCAGATTCCCACAGAATAGGCCGTGCGCTGCGTAGCTCCTTTCTGCCCTCGAACACAAAGTACCTTCTGCAGAGCTTGCTGTAGCAGTTGTTCGGCTGACCTCCCCCTCTCTCTTCTCGGAAGTTTATACTTCAGGATGTCGGGATTCGCTTTCACTGCGTACGTCCTCTTCCGCAGCCCGTGGACCAGGTAATAGGTGTTGATGTCCTCCATGATGAAGTTATTCAGCTTGACTTCCAGTTTATTCGCAAACCAGCGGACGATGCTGTGCAGAGATGAGACACTTGACGCTGGCATGTAGCTTTTACATTCTAAAGACATTGCTAACAAGGGCTTCTGACTGCGGCATGTCCACACTGCGCACAAACATGAGATGAAATGAATTGTTTGATGATGCTCAAGTTTCTTTTAGTAGTTATTTATTGCTGCTCGTGCTAACTAACCAACAAGGAGCATTTTTAACTGACTAAAGGTTCAAACACTGTTGTTTTGCTCATTTAAGACACAGCTTCACTCACCGGTGAGAACTTGGGATCCTCATGGCTCCCAGGTCGGCATACCAGCCCTCTTCTTCATTCCTGTAGGTCTCCACCCGTCCTCCAACTCGACCACTAGACTCCAGTATGGTCACCTTGTCACGACAGTTAAATAAAGGGCGTAACCCTAAGTGTCTGATTCCGGATTTGAAAACAAGAAACCACCGCCGCAGCCATCGCTTAGTTTGTGTTACTGCTTGACTTTGGTGTTTTCAGGATTAGTTTGGATTCAAAAAAAGTCACACGACAACAAAAACTCAACGACGGAGGCAGCGGTAGACCAGCAGCTGCTGTTCTGAGAGGCAGAATCACTGTTTTTATCAAAGGAGTCTTGTATCTTTGAAGAGAGCAAAGATAACGGCTTCAGTTCCCCGTCAGAAAGGCAAAGAGGTGAAAATATTCTAAATATAGCTGACATTGACTGTTTTAACTCTATCTACTGTAGTAATACACTGACTGTGGAGAGGAACCTCATACAACCACACTTTCAAAAAAAAAATCCAAACTAGTTCCTTAAAAGTTAGTTTTCCTTTTGTATCAGAGATTATAACAAAGAAGGTGGAACAAAATGTGCATTATTTACCCTCTGTGCATGTTTTACCTTATGATTTTGAATTGTAAGTCGTGCATCTTAGGATTGCTGCAGTAACTTTGGACAAAACGTGATTTTTGCATATGAGCTGGTCAGCCTGTGATTTGTGGTGGCTGCACATTTCATCTTGTAGAAATGTTTTTTTCTGACCCCTGGTGGCCAACGGAACATTAAAGTTGCTTTATGGTGTCGCCCTGCTGCATGTACCTGGTGTCCTGCGTCTTGCAGGAGCTTGGCAGCCGTCAGTCCAGCGATGCCAGCTCCCACGATAACCACATGATGAGATGTATTCATGTGAGGGAGGCCGGTCTTCACCGTGTGCAGCAGCTCCTCGTAGTCATCGTCCTTCAGACAGTCAGCCAGATGTTCCTTCAGGCTGACGGCAGCAGCAGTGTTGCTGAGGTAGAGAATGAACAGCAGCACACTGACAGCAGCTGGAAACACAAGGAGAGGAAAGACACCACTTTACTCCAACAGGGAATACGTCAAACGATTCATACCCTTGCTAATCCTGGGGTATCTAATTCAGCCAAAAGACTGAAGCCAAAGTCAGCTTGAAAAGATGTGATTTGAGGCGAAACACTGAACAAAAAAACCTGCTCTGTTCTTTATTCCCCTTAAAACACAAAATAAGTCATAAAGTGAAGATTCCGAGAACAATAGGCTGCATTAACTCACCTGCTAATAGTAACTGAAAGCGTACAACATTATCATTTAACTCTGTAACTGTACTTTGAACTCCAGCTCCCATGAATGGTTGCTGGGTTTCCTCCATACCTGTGAGTCTTCAGCCGTAATCTCTTCTACAGGGTTCAGTCCTCTCCGTCTGCTGCTGCACAACATGTGACCTCGCCTCTTTCTGAAGCCTTGACAATAAACGTGTGGCGGTCTAGAGCTCAAGGGAAATCGAAACTGAAAAGAGGTTTTCCTCCTTCAAAAGAAACCCACAGTTCTGGTCTCGCGCTCTCTCTGTGAAACTCTAACTTGTATTTTCGGGCTTTGTGATCATGCCTGGATAGTGTTGCTATGTTATTCAAGGGGAACAATGTAGATTTATTTGGTGTGGTTTTACTTTGAATTTGGTGTTTTTTGTAAAAAGCAAACTTCAAACCCAAGAAGATGACTATGGATCATTCTTTCTTCACCAGTTCTGCTACTACAACAGGAAATAAACCTCTTTGTCTCCATTTCATCATATTTTGGGCGATCAAACGGATTTGTTAAGTTTAATGGTCAACGTAAAGAATTACTCTTTTAAAAAACTGCAGAGGAGGAAACATCAAGGAAGTGACGACACAGTCGTCACATATTTGAAATAAAGACGAGTGACTAAAACATTTAAAACGAAGTTGAATGCCATCATGACAAGGGGCAGTCTGCTTGCTTCGCTCAGATATTTGACCTGCTCACTATTCAGGGAATAATAAAGTATTCCCCCACTGACTCAGACACTTACACACACTTGCACATCTTTTCTCTTTCAATACACACGTGCCACTTCAGTAATATACTTGTTTTAACATAGTTATTTGTTTGTTTACCATTTGATAGTGTTTCATTCTTAAATCTGTCTGTTGTTATGCACCATTCACTCGGTCAAATTCCTTGTATTGTGCAACGTACTTGGCAGTAAACAGTTCTGATTCTGATTATTTAGACAATACTTTGCCAAAATAAAAGAAAACACAATATTGCGGAAACAATACTCACATAATTTCCATTTCACCACATGTGGATCCATCTCAGTTTGGAAGCTTGTTTCCTTTCCGTCTTTGGTGACAAATGAATAGAAACAGAAATAAGGGGGGGGGGGGGGGGGCTCAGTCTCAGTCACCAGACGTTCACAGGAACAAACTGAGCTCAACAGTGAGACCACAGACAGAGCAGACTGAATTAAGTTTCACTTCCGTTGGTTCTTGCATCTGTTGAATAGATGCAGATGTATTGATAAAGTAACACGAGTTACAGTGTTCAAGTTTGTTTGTCGTCTTCTCATTCTTTGTATTAAAAGTATGTTTCTGTTTTACATGAATGATTCCTTTGTGCTGTTGCTGTCTTAAATATAATATTTGTATATTATATTTGTACAAACATTTATTTTAATTTGCACTGTTTTATGTTAATATTTCTTTTAATCTTTTACTTTCACTCAATTCTATCAGAAGTTGTTGCAGTGATGTAACTTTACATTCAGGGTCAGTGTAACGTGTTGTAAATTAAACTAAAATTAAACTCTTTTCAGATGAAAAACAAAAAGATTAATTCTTATGCTGATATATTCGTAGTAAGATTATAAAAATGCTTTTTGAAGATGAAAGGGTTCTTACCTGTTGTGGAGCTTGAACAAGGAGAGCTGACGTTACAGTGACCCGATGTGAAGTTATAATCTCTTATATACTGTAAATTGTCTCAATACTGGAATGTTTCTCTCATCTGACCAGGCTGACCACAAAGGGCATGACTCTGTCTCTGTTTACCATCAGGGTTTGGTTTTCAGTTTCATATTTAACCAACTGGTGCAACATCATCAAAGGAGGCCGTTTTTAATCTTATGGAAACTTTGCCAGAAAAGCACCTGCATCGAGGAAGTGCAACAAGGAATATTTAATCTGAGCACTGATTCATCTGAGATCTTATTTGCTAACCACCTCTGTCCTTCTCACAGCCACATGGTATTTTAAACTGGGTTGGTGTTTAAGGAAGTACAGAGAGTACTTAATGTATCTGATCCACCGCAGTGCGTTTTGGTGTTGATACAACACATTTTTAGGAAATTGTTTATGGATATAAAAACCCAGCAGAAGAAGTACTTGACAAGGTATTACATCACAATAATCTAAAAATCTTGTATAAAGGTATTAGTAGTAGTAGTAGTCATAGTAGTAAGCTAGGAAAGGATAAACATTTAAAAATAATTAGCAGCAAGTAATAGATAAACAGGTAAAATTGTTCACGAAAAGTAACGGTTGAAAGCTCCGTCTTCTGCCACTCCAAGTGGTAGTAGTAGGATGCAAACGGTCAGGTAGGTATCAAGGAAAAAGACCCAAATGCAACCTGGGCAGACAGCAACAGTTCAGTGATTTAATGGTAAAATCATGATACATAAGTGACGGGAGCACGTCCAGACAGAAGCAGGTGAGGAACCACAGGTTAACAGGAATGGGACAGAAAGCAAAGGCAGCAAGGAATATTGACAATGTGGTCAGGAGCAGGTGGTGATGGGCTGGTACAAATACTGTGGGGGTAATTGGGGAATGACGAACAGGTGAGCAGTTGGATGTAAGAGTCATGTGACTGTGACCGGGTGGGTCTGAGGGGCATCTGGTGGATGGATGGGGAATGGCAGGTCTGGAGAGTTCCTCAGAAATGCATGAGCCTGGGGCGAGTGAGAAGTGTCTGGAGACACAGCAAAGTAAAAACAGCCGAGCTAGTGATACAGACTTGACCAAACAACCTTTAGTTGTTGAATTATATGAACATATTATTGCAACAATAGTCACTTAGTCGTGTTACCAAGCATCCACATGGAAATCAGTTAAAATGATCACATTTGGAATGTGACGGGTGCATTCGTCATTAGACATAAAAATAAAGTACTGCATGTGCCATTTGTCAATGGCAGCCATTTGTTGTAGTTTTATTTCTGTGAATCACAACAAACATACAGTATATACCATGTGACAAGCATACCTGGGTCCCCTGATTGATTCTGTATAATACAGAAGTGTTGGTGGAGAAAGATAATGAGGAAGAAAATATTTGTATAAATAAAGTGACACTTTGCAGCAAGAAGGTCCAGGGTTCAAATCCAACGGCTGGTTGGGTTCTTTCGTGCTCGGTGTGTTCCCACAGGCTAAAGACATACAGGCTACGTTAATTGCTGACTCTATATGAACATAAATGGTGTCAATGATAAAGTGGCATCCTGATTGGCTGGATGGGAAGGTTGATGATTAAATGTATATTCAAATAAAGTTTTTTGGGGGATTGTTTTCAATCTTAATGAAATTGATATATTTGTATCTGTATACTATGAAACAAATTTCATTCTATGACAGACACATTTCAACATATAGTACATTTCTGTGGCATTAGCTAGATATGTTGCACCTTTTTGTGTTCTTTTTATGAATACGATAGTACACAGTTACTGAGACTCGGTCATCCAGAACCTAGAGGTCATCTCGTGGTGGACGTTTAGCGGTTTTTAAATTCAAGACGGTCACTTTGTTAATATTGGTAGCAGCCCTGATTGCAGATTTCATAGCTGTCTCGATCCAAGCGTGAGGGAAGGCTGTGTGTTCACCAGCAAAGTGCACCCTGCCTTCACTTCTGAAGAGCTCCTTAGAGTACTCTAAATGTTGGTAGGGCGTGAAGAGAGCGAAGGCGCCCAAGCTGTGAGGATCCATGCTCCACTTCTTCACCAACACCCCTGTGCAGAGAGACCTGACATGATCGCCATGGATCTTTGCCAAATCTCTCAGAGCCAGTTCTTTCAGGTCTTCATCGCTCGCACCTAAGAAGAGGAGGGAGTCGTCAGACCAGGTGTAGGAAGCCAGGAGGACACCGATGTTCTTATTTGTTGGGAAACCGTGGCTGGGGTAGTAGATGTAACGCGAGGGCCCGTCAGTGATGCTCTTTCCCCCTCGGATGCCGTCCTTTTCCCAGAACCTCTCGCTGAAGGTGAGGAGGATTTTAGTGGAGCTGTCATAGTGGGCTGCCCTCAGTGCCTCCATCTTTTTAATGGAGAGAGCTGGAACAAAGTCCATGAAAAGGGCTGCTTTGGTTGTGGTTGTTACCAGAACGATGTCGGCAGAAAGACTGTTGGCCTGTTGGGCTCTTTGATACGAAACAGTGACACCTTTATCTGACTGTCTGATGCATTTGACCTTAGAGTTGAGAATAATAGGGACATTGAGGACATTAAGAAAAGCTTTGGGGAGAAGGTCCGACCCACCAGTCACTTCTGAGTACCTTAAAAACAAAACGACAAATAGATTCACTTATTGAATGCATTCTAGTAGAGAGAGATTTGCAATGAGTCTGTATGCTGTTTAAGCAAAAGTATTGACAGTATATATATATATATATATATATATATATATATGTGTATATATATATATATATATATGTATAGATTATGATGCAGACTAGGAGAGCAACCTGCAGTCATTTGTGCCTATTGACATTCGTTCAAGGCTGCCAATATAGGAGTCAAAGTGGGATTCACTCGACTGTTACAACACAAATCTAAGACAAACTAACATTATCTCCACAGAGTATTGTCTTAGTTTTCTGGTTTGGTAAACCTTCTGTACACTTCCTGCCCAGTTCCAACAAAGTAGTGACTTGCTGGTGAACGCAGCGGAGCAGGTAGTTTCAAAAGAGCTGGACAATTTGGTGAAAACCAAAGCATAGCTATGCAAGTTAATATTGGACGTATATTTGATAGGTAACATAACCGAACGAATGCTAATGTGTGGATAAAGTGAAAAACTAAACTGTGAAGACAAAAATGTATGACACGGTGTCATCTGCAAAGAGGTGTACAGTACAACATCAGTTTTCCAAACCTTTCATGACAACTGTTTGATTTTCGTCACTTTTTCTGGCTAGTGGTTTAATGTTATTGAGCTCTACTGTGCAAACGTTTTCACATTTTGAATAGCTGGCAGTTTGGGATGTCGGTCCTCACTTTATGTCATCATTGATGTCAGCCTGGTCATAGATCATCTCACTCAGTGCAGTGTACATGAGGCTCTGTTCATTAAGCAGGTCTCCAATCATCCTCACTGCCTCTGAACTCAGACCTCCTTCTTCTCTCAGATAGTCCTGTGAAATAAACAAAGTTTCAAAGTTACTTTTGTGAAATCAGGCTTAGCAAGAAGGTTTACAATTTATTAAAACAAAGCTATTTGATCAAATGTTTTCCACTTGTCAGATATAGGTGGTGGGAAGTTTGTTTCTGTTTCAAATGGTGAACCATTGGAAATGGCACACCTATTTGATGCTATTAGTAATACACTAAGATATTATTCGTGATTCCCATAATTCATATACCCAACACAGTGTTCTAATTTTACAAGATTTGTACACATCACATCGTGTTTTACCTTCACAGAATAACGATCGTATTTTATCAGTGCAGCCCTGCAACCATGAGCCTCCACTTCATCTTTGACCTACAAAAAAAAGAAAAGGAAAAAAATCACCTGCATTGATGAAGTCAATTGAATCATCTATTGAGCTGATGGTGTATCCATGAGTATTCACTCAGCGAGCTTTGATTTCTATGTCTATAATGAACCATGAATGTGTAACTCAACTATGTGGCCAAGCCTGACACAGAAAGCAAACCAATGGGAGTTCTTGGAGGTTGGAGCCCACAAACCAAAGAATTATGAAGCCACCTAGCAGCAATGCAATTGTGTCTGTTAAATCCAATATTTTGGTCCAGAGTGAAGTATTATTTTCACTGTAGCGTTACTTTGGTGACTGCCTGACTAAGATACTAAATGTTACATGTTAGCTCAACTGGTTTGTTTTCTTCGTCTAATTTTCGAAAACTAAAGATTTTAAACACATCCTGCTTCAACCTTACTGGTGGTAACAGTGTAAAACTAAACTAAACTCTGCAATTAGTCAACTTGCTTGGGAAGGAAAAGTATATTGGCATCTACACTCGGAAGGTCCAAAATGGATGAGGCTATCATAAGAGCCATGTTGCACCATGTTTTATACAAACTCCTCTATGCCGATGATGAACTCCTCTACAAATGAGACAAATACATTTGCTTGAATGTTGTGTTTGTATGTTAACTAATTGTCTGGTTAGTGATGCAAATGTCCTTAGCCAACCACTCTCCAAGGATGTGTGAATTTGTGCGACTTCTTTCCATCTCTCCTTCTTTTCCTCTGGCTTACATACTTACATTCTGCAAAGCTTGTTGTAGCAGATCGTTGGCTGATTTCCCTTTCTCACTTTTACTAACGTTGTACTTGAGGATGTCAGGGTTTTTTTGCACTGCGTCCGTCCTCTTCAGCAACCCATTAACGAAGTAAAATGTGTTGGGGTCATCCATGATGAATTCATTCAGCTTGACGTCCAGCTTTTCAGCAAACCAGTGGACGATTCTGTTAACAGAGGAGGTGATAGTGGCAGAGTTTCTGCAAGGTATTTTTACGGTGTGTAGCAAAGACAGTAAATTAATAAAGATTCCTCTGACACACTTGATGTGTAGGCAAACCCTGAATAATTTCCTGATTTTAGTTAAGTAACCAACAAACCAGCGATAACACTGGCATCCTCCACTGGCCCCCAAAATGAAATGTATCTACTGCCAAGTCATATTTTGAAGCACCGTGTAACTTCATGGCAAAAAACAGGAATGTTTTGTTCAATAAAAATAAACACCTTTGAGTCAGTTCTACTGTGCCATTTGTATGACCTTTACAATAGCATATCTATTCATTTCAGGTCCTTTAGATTCTATCAAATGTTTGTAAATGCTCAACTCAAAAAATACAATCTTACTGATGAGAACTTGGGATCCTCATGGCTCCCAGTTCAGCATACCAGCCCTCTTTTTCGTTCCTGTAGGTCTCCACTCGTCCTCCAACTCGACCACTAGCCTCTAGTATGGTCACCTTGTCAGAACAGATTAATACAACTACAACTCCAGCTATTGCTGATACCAAGAGTACTATGAAACGACTACATTGAATATTGCTAGTACTGTCTAATATTTGTGAAGCTCTAAAGTGTCACCCTGCTGCATGTACCTGGTGTCCTGCGTCTTGCAGGAGCTTGGCAGCCGTCAGTCCAGCGATGCCAGCTCCCACGATAACCACATGATGAGATGTATTCATGTGAGGGAGGCCGGTCTTCACCGTGTGCAGCAGCTCCTTGTAGTCATTGTCCTTCAGACAGTCAGCCAGATGTTCCTTCAGGCTGACGGCAGCAGCAGTGTTGCTGAGGTAGAGAATGAACAGCAGCACACTGACAGCAGCTGGAAACACAAAGAGAGAGAGAAGCACATCCAAATCGGGAACTTTTATCAAGATATTTAAAATCTTTATTGATTCTTTATTGAGCGTACTTGTTCTTGCTCTTTTGCCTGGTTGCCAAAGTGTGAAAGACTTTTCTGGAGCCAAAGCAACTAGATGTGAAAGACTTTACTTTCTCCTCATCGCATAAACCAACACGTACCCGAGGCTGTCATGAAGACAGACTCAGAATAAGTCCAACAGTCAATAAAGTTTCTGTCTGGCATGAGTTTCTTTCGCAAAGCCAAATTTTTCTGGACATTGTGATAAATGCTCATGAAGTCCAGCTAAAAATGTGCCTCTCCTCCTTTCATCATACGTCATCACACAACGAGCAGTGTAATGAAAATTGTGATGGAAAAGCAGAAGTACAGCACTGATATCTTCAACGGGTCTGAATCACAGGGAATAAATCGTGGAACTAAGCTGACTCAATGCCTCGGCCTCTTCACTGCAAACCAGATCAGATTGAAAATGTTCACATGATTTCACATGATTTTCACGTGAAAGTGTTCACATGATTGCAAAATAAAGCTTTCAATTAGAGTTCATGTTTAAATGATTTTCCTTTTAAAGTCTTACTTACCTGATTTCCATTTTGCCTCACGCAGATCCATCTCACTTACGAAGTGTCTCTTCTTTCCCTCTTTGGCAACATGAAGAGAATGAGTTTCAATAGAAAGTCCCGACTGATACGAGGAACTCTCAAGAAACATATCATCATGTGGTTCAATTAAGGAAGTAAGTCACAAAGCTTTGATACAATGTAGAGGATTGCTACACAAATTCTAATCCGAATAAAATACTATATTTCAAATGTACACTGTAAATATTATATATTAATAGTTTATATATACATACACAGATTCTTACCCTTTTAGGAGTTTAAATGTCAGCATCAGCTTTCAGAGTAACCTGAAACCGTGAAAGAGTTTGGTCCTCGTACTTATACACCAGCACATCAGAATCAGGTGATCTAGAAAAACACCCCCAGGTCTCCTCCATCCCTTCATGATCTGGAACCACTTACATCGAGGGGGGGCAGGTTACACCCTTGACATCAGGCTATTACAGGGCTGACACAGAGAACCACAGAAGGGCAGGCCATCATCTCATGATCATCATCATCATCATCATCATCGTGTATGTCATCTTGTCTTATGGGAACACTGCCCAAAACATGAACTGATAGGAGGAAATAGAGAAAACATCATTTCAACTATTGAGTCATCTTGGATTAGCTTTGCTGTCGTTCATACAGTTATATCTTCAGTATTTATCAGAGGAGGCACCTCCCATACTTCTGCTCTTCAGAAGGAGACACCATGTGTATTTGAGTACGTATGTAGTGTAATCTGTGATTCGATTTTAAATATGACTGATCAAAGATAATTAGATTGTTTTGTAAATCACGTGGTTACGTGTTTATGAGGAACCACGTCGCTTCACACTGAAACTTTTGATGAACCTCATCACACTACAGACGCCACTGGTAAACAGGAGATGCAATTATGCTATATTCAATTGCAAAGTATGATTTGATCAGGTCATCCACTGCAGGCTTAAAGTGCAAGCGTGGCGTGATGAGGTTGATCCAACCTTGTAAAGTGACAAAGACAATTTTCTTTTATTTGTTAAAGATTCTTTTTGGACACTTTATGTCTTTAATTGAAAGACAGCGTGGAGAGAGACAGTCGAGGAATGCAGTGAACTGTCCGGCCAAGAGAGTCAAACCTGTGACTTGCTGCTCTTATCGTGTGTGTCCTGACCACGTGGCCTAGAAGCAGGTGTGTCATGTGACTGTATCAAGACTAAAGATTCCCAGAAGTCAAAGCAAAACTGTCTGCAACGTGTCACGAACATTTCACAATCCACTTGCATCATGACTGTGACGAGCCCTCTGCAGAGTGACCACAGCGTCGCTGAGCATTCGGATCACATTTGGATTGTGAAATGTGCCATAAAAAGACGATGTGCAGTAAAATGCACCTCAGAGCATCAAGTCTCACTTCCTGCTTGTATTATACCATCTAAAAAGGTGTTAAGAAAAATACATGTTCATGACCATGTTGTCGTTTGAATGGTACGGCACATTGCATAACAGTATTTAATACTTTGATACCAGTTAACGGTCAGTATGTAACTAGACCATTTAAATTGAAGTATATAGTATACAAAATGTTTTTGATGCACTGTGAATGATGTACTGCAGGGGGCAGACAAGGAGTAGTGCATCCAATATGTGTGTGTGTGTGTGTGTGTGTGTGTGTGTGTGTGTGTGTGTGTGTGTGTGTGTGTGTGTGTGAGAGAACTAAACAGAAAAGAAGGAAGGGAAAAGAGAAACTGACGCTGTATTCATAGAAACGTCTTTGTGATCGGCACCACAGTGTTGAAATCAATGTAATAAAGCCAGAAAGAGTTTCCGGCTGTTCCTCTACAGCTGTCATACGATCAGTAGGTGCATGGGTCAAACTGGTCTTTTCTCCAGGATAAATGAGAAGTTAGCGTTGATTTATTTGCCACGTACCTCCTGTACTTAAGCAACGCCGCTTCTGTAGTTATTTTAAGCCAAACCACGATCTTTTCCTGAAACTAAGCAAGTACGTTTGTTGCTTGAATCTAACCAAGTAGTTCAAGATATTTTCTGAACTTAACCAACTAGTTTAGTTGTCTAAACCCAACTGAATTTCCTGTTAAGTTCATTTTGAAGAGACTGGCACCATGTAACAAGTGGAAATTGACACGTGTTGCTGGACTTTGGTAGAGTGCAGTTATACATCTTCAGTTCTGGACAGATTTACATGTAATTGCACCTTTAAACTTCAAAATGAATATAATGAGAGAAAAGAGGTCATGTATTAAGACAACCACTGTTTTTACTTTTGCACAAGACAATGCGAGAGACCAGAGAATCACCTATAAGTGTCACGTTCCATGATCGTTATGGGTGACGATGGTTCTTCGTCTCTGTGGAAATTCTTACCACCACGGAACGTACAAGCTGAGAGAGTATTATGCGGCTTACAACATGGCCACTTGCTGACGAAATGCTGTACGTAAAATCTAAATTCAGAATGTCACAACTTTAATGATCATACTTATTTTGGTCTCACTTTTCTGTCGAAAGTTGTTTCAGGTCCTTCTCATATGTGAGTCTTTGTTCTTCGGCTCCTCCCACTGAGGCTATTTCCACCTCGACAGCAGCTCTGTCTCTGACACGAGGTTTTCAATCTAAAGCACAAAGTTATAAAAACACACACACAGGAAGAGACCTCGTCTCGCTTTAGAACTCACTCTCACAGTCTGACGTTCAGACAGTCAGCAGTGAGACAACATGGAGGTCACAGCTCTCTGCAGCCGACTGTGTGAGTACCGATCTGTCTCAACTAGTGAAAGCAGAATGATCAAGAGGCCGTTTGAACTGTTCAATTCTGTCGTCTCTTGGTGCATAATGTGTTTGTCTGTACCAGTTATGATGTTTAACAGACCAATGAGAGCAGCTGTAGTCGCTGCAGGGGTCAATAACACATGTGGATGCTATGAACACGTCGCAGTGACGCTAAGCTCTTTTTCTGTGTCTCCAGCAATGACTGTGTTGTTCCTGCTGTGTGCTCTCGATCAGAAAGTTGGTAAGTACCAGTTGGTTGATCGTCTATAAGAAGTAGACAGGGAGATATGCTCTATGTGATTTTGGTGAACTGGAACGACGTTGCCTTTATTATGTCTTCATGTACAGATACATTCATTGTATCACATCTACATGCCACGAGTTTGAATGTCGCCTGAGAACTAATCTCTTTGTTTCAGGTTCAGCGTTTCCTCGTGTCGTCGCAAACAGACTGCAGTTCTTTGAATACGAGCCTCTAATTGTCCATTGTGAAGGACTCAAAGGGGAACAACTCTCATGTAGAAGTCCTCGTAAGCTGGAATCAACGGGGTCTTCCTGCATCATTAAACAAGCTTATCCAGACGACAGCGGAGAGTACTGGTGTGAGACTGGAGCGGTAAAGAGCAACAGCGTCAACATCACTGTCACTGGTATGTTAGCATTAATAACATAACATGTTGTCATAAAGAAATCATGACTTTGACTTGACGTAAACATCAAACGCATGTTTTTCAGCTGGCTCAGTGATCCTGGAGAGTCCTGTGCTTCCTGTGGCGGAGGGAGACGCCGTCACTCTGCGCTGCAGAAACAAGATGTCCTCCAACATCACGGCTGATTTCTATAAAGACGGCCTCCTCATCAGGAGCAGCTCTACAGGACACATCAGCATCCTCAGTGTTTCTAGGTCTGATGAAGGACTCTACAAGTGCAGAATCCCTGATGGTGGAGAATCAGCAGAGAGCCGGCTCACTGTCGGAGGTAAAACATGTTTCAGAATAATATTTTAACATATATGTGATATTATTAAGTTTAATCAGTCTCTTCCTGATCTCACTGAAGAGACTAGTCCGTCCTCCTCCAGTTCTGCCCCATGGATCGTTGTCACCGTTCTGCTGTTGGTTCTGCTGATGGTTCTGCTGTTGGCGGTCGGACTACTTCACTTTGGCAGTGATTATTGGCACAGAGGTAGGGATACGTTCAACTCTTGCTGATAAGAAGCGCTTGTCAATTGAGGACAATTCTAATTTTGTCAACGGTTGTATATTTCTACTCCTTTATAAATGAATCAAATCAATGTAATATTACTGTCACAAAATGAAGCACGGAACTAATGCAAACGCCATCTTTGCTCTCCAGCTTTGCTCTACCTGTCCACACTAACCCTTGGACCAGGCTCAGCTCCGGATCAAGCAGGTGAGTACACAAACCATGCATCAGTGTACTGCTATATTGTTGGCGTCCTAAAGTAAGATATTTATTTCATATATACTGTAAATACATATATATATATATATACTGACAAATTTCCTGTTGATTTTTTTCCAATGATTAAAATGAGAACTCGACTTGTGAAAATAAAATTGTGATTAAAATAAAAGGCTTACTATGAAAATAAAATGTGTCTCCAGTATCTACTGTGTGACTGATGTATCGTAGTTTCTTCGGTCTCTGTAGAGGCCGATGCGGCGGATGCAGACAAAGGGCCGTATGCGGTCGTAACAAAAAAGAGGAAGAAGAAAGGTACTTCACCTGACATTGTCTTTGCTTTAATGTTACTGCTACATACTTTTTCTACCTCATGTCCAATACAGACTACAATAAGCAATATCTACATTGTGTATTTAATCACTAAAACAGCTCACATTTCTTAATGTATCATTTGGTTTAGAAATGAACTGCCATGCACATTAATGGTAATAACCGTCAACACAACCGCATGTCAGTTAGTGAATTAGTCTCTGAATGCATCTATTGGTTTTGTGTATAGGAATTATACTTCATAAGCTCAATGAATCTAAGCCATAACATAATGATTAAACAGTCAAAACATGAGATTATTAAACTCATTTTGGTTTTACTGTCACGTTGCGACTGAATGTTGGGAGCTTTTTGAAGCGACACAAGAGAAAAGAGTGCACAACCTCAAATGTTAAACTATCCCTGGTTCAAAGAGAAAGCATTGAAGGGAACACACAGATATTCAAAGTTAACTTGAGTTGATCCAGAGCATTATTACTGATGTTGATATTTTTACTCATCAGCTGACTAACACTGTCTCTCCTTCAGATGAGGATGAATTGCGATCGAGACCTCTTTACTGCACCGTGGACACTCAACACCTGGGTAAGACTTGTGATTACAAATCCATTTGAATGGTCTCTTTTGTGATCAATTCAGTGAATTTAGTGTTTGTCAATATTTTGGCAACACACTGACATAATTCCTTCTATTGTCAAAGCAGAGCCCTCAGCAAGTACCAACCCATCTACTAAAGAGAATGACTTCTATTCTACTATCCCGTAGGTAAGACTGAGGTCAAAACTGGCTTTTTATGCCTCATCCACATCATATCTGAATTATAGAGATTGGAAAGACTCAAGACGGATGTATGATCTGGTGGTTTGTGGCTTGTAAAATATTGTTAATTGACTACATAAAACTACACATACTTTTGGGTTTAAATGTATTAAAAAATCGAACCTAACACAGGCATCGATGCTTGTTTCAGCACTTCTGTATCAGAAGCAACAAGTGGGATGTATCAGAGCTTACAGCGTTTCTGACTCAAAAACACACATATGGGATAACTCAGATATGACACCGCTTCCAACAGCATTTCCCTTCACTTGTTGGTCAAAGCTTTGAATCCGATGCTTTTAAAAATTAGAAGACGAATACAATATAATATCAAAATGTTTGACTGAATTGTTGTATGAAGTCATTATTTCTAGATGTAACCTAAATGTAATCATTAATGAGGAATTTTAAAAGCTCTGTGGTAACATTTGTTTAATCAATAAATCAGTCAACCAATCCATACCTTCACTTCAGTTTTTTTGAACACGCAAATGTTTGATAATAAAATAAGGCTGTATCTTAAGTCTGCACTTCCATGTTTCCGTGACATACTTTTACATTATGTTCTTCTCTTACGTGTCTTACAGGTTACTGAGCAACAGCTGACTGAAGGACGACCTTTAAACGATCACCAAAGAATCTGTGTCTATTTTGAAGAAGTATCAGTTAATTATGGTCACAGTGAAACTGACTTGTTCCGTCTCTGTCTGTTCACATATGTGAGAACAACGTTCACGCAGCTGCCGAGCCTTTTAGATACACGTACTGTGGTCAACTGAATAGTGTTGCATCTCTTTCATCTCAAGCACACATACTGCTTTTGTGATTGAAGACGGTATCAGCTTTGCAAGGTTGTGAAAATAGCATGTATGTATGTAAGTGTAAAGGTTACCGATGAGAAGATGTGGAATAAATAACTACTATTACACTGGAGAGGTCATCGTGAACATTCATTTGTACGAACTGTTCTTGCAATAATGAATGATGGGTCTAAACAATGTGTGCCATGATTAAGAGATCATGGCCTGCAGTGACTCAGAAACTTGGTGAAATAAACTTACGGCATTGATTTGCAATAATGCAATGGCAGCGTAGCGCTCTTCCTGCAGGCTTATCTGTTTGTTGAATCCAGGGAAGTGTGGAAATAGTCGGTTTCAACGTTATCCAGCATTCATGTAGCGTTAGCAGGCTGACCTCCAGTCAATGAGCCGCTGTCTGCCCTCTGCGGACGACATGCTAGGCTGGAGGGGTAATATTCTCCAAAATCGTACATTTACAAGAAAATCTTCCACTTCCATAATAAGGCCGAGCCTGACACAAAAAGTAAGCCAGTGGAAGCTCTTTCATACAAACTCTTCTATGCCGATAATCAACTCCTCTACAAAAGAGACAAATACATTTGGTTGAATGTTGTGTTTGTATGTTAACTTATTGTCTGGTTAGCGATTGCAAATATCACAAACCAAATACTTTCCAAGGATGTGTGAATTTGTGCAACTTTTTTCCATCTCTCTTTTCCTCTGTCTTACGTACCTTCTGCAAAGCTTGCTGTAGCAGCTCGTCGTCAGATTTTCCTTTCTCACTTTTCCTCACATCGTATTTCAGAACGTCAGGGTCAATTGTTTGTTCTCTTCAGCACCCATAATTCATCTCGTCTTAATTTTGTAGAAATGGAGACACCTAGTCAACTTCAATTATTTCTTTCTGAAGCTAATGTTGCGTCGAGTTATCTAATATTGACAAGAAAAACGAAAAGAGTTTGGTTCATGCTTTAGAAGTGACGCTGTCATTTGTCACACGTGTCTTTATTTGTTTCAGGTCAAACGGATGTAATTATGTTACTACTTAACCACAGTCAGTGTATTATAATCTACAGCAGCTGTGTTCTTGTAACTGCTTCAGACACTGTTGCTGTGAGATAGCTGAAGCCCTCAGATGATGATCAAGAAACCTCCCATTGTCATTAATTAAGAATACATTGTCTTTCTCTACAAATGTACATAACCAGCAATATCTATAATTCTTTAAGCACAGACATATTGTCTTTTATCATGAACATAGACAACTCTCCCAACTGACGCTATTAAACACATAAAACAATTTGAAAACAGTTTTGTTTGGAAGAAAATTATAAAACTTTAATTCTGCAATGGATTGGAAACGTTACAGTTTAAAAACAATTTGGTCGACATTTTACAAAATGCATTAATTCAAGAGCTGTGTGTGGTCGTAGGAACTGCACATAGTTTTACATCTCTTCCTTCTTCCGTCAGGAGTCTCTGCTCTCAGGAACCTGCAACATACACCGGGGGGAAGGATGTAGCTGTCAGTATGTTCTAACATTTACACGCTTGTTTGTGCTGATCTATTTAAACTTTGAAAAATCTTCAGTTTAGAAGTTCAGAACAATTAGGATGCATACAACCCTGTTTCTAGACAGAAAATAGAGCAAAGTCAGTCTTGCCTAATCAATTGTATAATAGAAGGGATCCTCTTCTGTTAGAAATGGGATGGTACCTACAATTCTGGTGCAATGACTGGATCCTCCTGGTTCTGTTTTGGAGAGAAATTACGTTTCACAATTGTGAATTTTTCATTTACCCGAAAGCTGAAATCTATACGACCCTAAATAGCTTTGAAGTCTCTTGATATCATTCTAACATTGGTCAGAAATGAAACTCTCCATGACCTCAGTGTCCTGAATGAAGCACAGCTATGGACTTAAAAAGGTTAACATGATTGTGTCATTTATCTTTCTACTGTCCAATGAAAAAAGTTGTTTTAGTTCCAGCAGGACAAGAGTCAAAACACATCTGATTCAGATTCAGATACATTTTTGATTTGAATGAAATTGAAATACAGGTATAATTTAAGCTTTGGCACATTTGACAACAAACACAACAATGCATAACAATTATCCATCTTAAAGTCTTAAAGTGACCAAGTGGCAGTAATAATAAAAGTGCTAAGTGGAGTGTTCTGCCCCGGGTTCAGCGCAGTAGTGTTACCTTTATCATTGTGGACTGAATTGTTCGTCAAGCCTTGCCCAGGCTTGATGTCTGTAAACGGGCATAAACGAAAAAGACTCGTCATTATCTGACTGACAGACCGTTTTCAGTTAAGAGAGCCGGAGACATTCAAAAGTACAAGACTGAACAATTATTTAAATACACGCAACCACACATACAGACGTCAGAACCGGCCTAACGCTGCAATGTAGGGTACCTAAATTATTGGCACTTTTTCTAAAAACACATATTTTCCTGAAATGCACCATCCACAACTTTGATTGTGTTTTTAAATCATTATCATGCAGATGACACCCAACTTAATATGTGTGTTAGATACTTCATTAGACTTTAATTAGAGTCCAATTTCATTACTTTTTCTATTCTAAACTAATATTTTACAAATTGTTGCCCTGTTTCAACCGATCAGTTTGGACTTAGTGTCCTTCTGTGTTATTGACTGTTATACAGATAAAATATGAATCTGTAAGAAAATAAGGGTCCAAATTTACTGTGACGTATGAGTGTTACTGACTTACCCACACAACACATGAGGCTGCGGGGTGCCTTAAAGCACGTGTTGTCCTGATAAAAATAAATGTAAGACGTGCATTGTGGTGTACTATTTTCATGGTGGCTTCTTGACTTAAACAGCCTCACTTATAACCGTAAGATCAGCCGACATGAGAGCGGCTATGAGCTGAGGGGCCCGTCCACCTTCTTTTGTCAGTGGGTTTCTCGTGTGGTTTATGTCTGCGTAGCTAAAAAAGAAGCTTTAACTGTCACTCAGGCCTGAGTGACAACTTCCTGTAGCAGACACAGTTTAACTTTAAAGATGAACAAACCCTCAAAATAGCCTATAAATGTCAGATTAGTAATTCAGTGGCTCTCACCATTTTCTTGATGTGACACCATAGTAATGTCACTGATGCAAACTTAAGTCTAAATGAGGGTCAACTTGAACACTAATATATTACATTTTTAGATGTTAAAGTCTGTTTCTCAAGTTAATTACCTCTCTCCAGCCTGGCTTTTGTGACGACAGCATATACTCCCTGGACCGGAACAGCTACACTGACCTGTCCATACACTGAAACATAATAAAAATACAACACCTTATAAATAACAGGCAGTTATGCCAAAGCAAATAAGCTTATATACATCCATTCTATAAATCTATTCCTATATTAAAATATCAGCAGGCGGATTGATATTATTCTAGTATACCAACACTTGTTTTAACTCCCATGTTTCGTTCGTGGATCTCGAATCCTTGGACTCTTTATCATACCTGACATAGTTTAGACGTCATGGCAGAAACATGGTTTTGAATCTGTGATTGCTTTTGACATACTTTTAACTCAGTGCTACCCTTCCTGGAAGTGTGGCACACATGCACACGTGTAATGTGTAATGTGCATGCATGAAACACAAACACGACATTTTGTCATTTTTTACGAAAACTTGTTTCCCTGTTTACATCACCGGGCTACGACACCATTCTTCACACCATCCGAAATGCCCCAGAATAATATATGTAAAGGTCGACAGACGACAATGTCAGAATGACAATGGGGTCTAAAATTACAAAGAACTCAGAATAATGTGGTTCCTGGTTATTGAGGGCTTCATGTATAAGTGGAATTATGAAATTAATTCTGGCTGGCTGGAGCTGGCCTTGTACCGCAACCTTTTTTTTCTTGGTTAGTCTGTCAACGCAGTGTTTTGGAAGGCCTGTGGATAATGCATTACAGAGGTATAATCTGCTGAAAACAAGGCATGAATTCATTTTTGGCGATGTTTCTATAGGGCCTTACTTTACATGTCCCGCTTACTGGGTGTGGATGGGTGGAAGTCCTCTTAGGCTTAAGACGTTGATCCAACCGAGTTTCATTTCTTTATCGATTAAAGATGTTAGGACTGAGTAGATTGTAAGATAGATAGAAAGCTGGGGTAATTAGCCCCGCCCACCTTCCTACCCGAAGTAATTTGCATAGTGACAAGATACACACACAGTATACCATTGTGTTGAAATAAATGGAGGTTGGTGTTCCTCACCTGTTTGAGGAGAAGAGGAAGACTGGAACGAGGAAGGACGGGTTGAGGAATCTGTTTGAATGAAATAAAACGAGTGAGAACAGCGTAATTGGACATCAGGATCCATCAGAAATTTTAAGCATGCATTAGCATCCACGCTACATTTCTAACACACGCAGAACTACATTGTGTTTCATCACAACTGTCAGTGAAGATCCGACTTTAAGCAAACTTTGCATCAGTAATTGAAGTGGTGTCCATTTTGTCTGTACCTGTGGTGATTGTTGGTCGTTTTCTACATTGCAGTAATCCCACCAACAGCAGCAAAGCCACGAAGAAAACGCCGACACCACCAATGCAGAGCAGCAGCAGGAGATCAGGGCCGTGATGAGGCTCTTCATCGGCTGTTGGAGAGATAATGGGATGTGCAGCAGATGAGACATAATGCTTTTTGATATCAATATAATACTTTTTACTGAGTGCACTCAAATTATAAGACATCCTGAGACCTACAAGTTGTTTGTAATACTTCTATCAAGCTTTAAAACATAAAACTTGAAATAGGTATGGTACTAAGCATCAATAGATTTATTTTTAAACACTGCTACGTCTCACCTCTGACAGTCAGCCAGCTCCCTGGTGATTCTCCAGCTCCAGGGATTCTGCACTTGTAGAGTCCTTCATTAGACTTGGAAACACTGAGGATGTTCACATTTTCTGTAGAGCTTCTCTCCATCAAGCGGCCATCTTTAAAGAATTCAGCTGTGAGGTTGGGGGACGCCTGCTTAACTCTGCAGCTCAGAGCCGTAGCTTCTCCCTCCGTCACAGGATGGACCGGACTCTCCAGGATCACTGGACCAGCTGAACAACACGTACATAAAAAATATGTTAATTACACAATTTAAAATGTCATTGAATAAAGCTGGCCCATGTGGCAGATGATTACTGGTTTTAATAGTTTACCAGGTAAGGTTTTATTAACACAGTAATACATCAACACATAACAAATAATTCAATTAATCTTCAAACTGAGATGCTCACAGACTAAACATGTGATGGCCTTGTGTTGTTCGTGTTTGCATACCAGTGACAGTGATGTTGACAGTGTTACTGGTCTTTCCTCCCATTACACACCAGTATTCTCCACTGTCAAGTGCTGGATGGGCATCTTTTATTTCACAGGGTCCTGTGGATTTGGACCAGTCGGTAGCACATGTTTCAACTACTCCTTTGATCCTCCGCATCACTCTCCATCCAGTCAGCCCCTCCAGTCCCTCACAGCTGACCACAAGGGACTCATATAGAAAGTGCTGCTGTCTGTTTGGAACAACCTGAGGAAAAGCTGCATCCAATACAGAGACACAAAGAATGACATGTCTGCTATTCCAACAACCTTTATTTGAAATTCACATAAATTACATTAAAAAAAATAATTTTCTAGTTTTTCTGACAGAGTTGAATTTGGGCAAGCATAGTTTGAATGTTTCTGAAGTCATCCTTAATGCTAATTTTGGCTTTTCCCTTTGCTTTATTAGCGGTATGCTATTTTGTTACATACTAGTATTCAGGTGTTATCACTTGGATGCAGAATATGACAAGACACTGTTTCTAAAAAATTAAACCAAATACACATAAAATTGTAAAGTTAGTTACCTGCTTTTTGAGAATAACTGAAGTCAACTTGTGCGACCAGCAGCAACATCACAGGCCTCACTGGAGAAACAAGAGAACTGTTACTGTATCACATGTTACATGACATAACTGACATGTAAATGTCTAATATTTGCTCCATCAGTGAGAGTTCAGATCTCTATAATACCGGTGTTATTCAGTTCCCTGTGTTATTTATTTCACAAAATTTGTATCAATAGATTTCTGTGAACATTAGACATTTACTCACTCAGTGTGATGCAGAGAGCTGTCACCTCCATGATGTCTAGCTGAAGATCAGACGGTCAGCTTTTAAAATATCACGTAAGTCAGAACCTCCTCCTCTTCCTGTTTCTCTGCTGCTGAGGAAACAGCAAGTTTCTGACGGACAGAGCTGCTGTGGGTTTAACACAAGAACAAAAGAAGGTAAAAGCTCAACAGGTGGCGCCAGAGGACTTGATATTTAAAGCACATAACTCTGGTGAACACAAAACTAACAAACACATCAAATTCTACTCTATGTTTATTGGACACTCGGATTTATTTAGGCCTGAAGTGAAAGAAAGTCATAAAAATCATAAATAATAATAATAAGTCATTATAGTTTCGTGGTTCAGTCGATCCAGGCAGATTCATGTTTTGTAGGAAAACAGAACAAACATTCAGATGTCTACTGACACAGCTGCCTTGGTTAGTGTTGTATACAACTATTCAGCAGGTAGCAGGTCCAGAGTTCAGTTTGAACATTTACAACAGCTCATAAATAAATGGACAGAGAGAAAACTAAAGTGCAAAGAAATGGAAATCGTTATGCATTGTATTATCCCGGCTACGTATATTTTTTTTACAACACACGTTATCTATTTACAGAGGGGATGGAGTAAAAGTACACCTGGTTTTATATCAGGCTATTTCATTCTGGACTATGACCATCCAGTTTCCTTTTGATGAGGTGAGGCGACTCTTTAGCACACAAGCAGCAGGTAAGTAAGGTTTTTCTTATGTTTCAATGCATTATTCTCGTGACATTTTTCACCATGCCATTGTTGTAGTTATTTACAGCCCGTTTCTAGAACAAACACCTAATCGCTTCTCCTGCAATATTTTTAAATTCATTTCTGTGGGTTTTGAAGCCCAAACGAGTTGCTTATAACATGAAATGAGGTTGACGTCTCTTGTTGTAAATATCATAAAACTGCATATTGAAAAGCAAAATGTATTTACAAAAAAAAGCAAATGAATGACTTTACAATAAAGACAATGCATGGCTAAATACACTGAGCTATAGTGTATATGAGAATAAAGGGAAATATATATACATATATATAAAAAACTAAAATAAATGACTAAAATGGAGGTTAAATGTTTTTTAGTGAGCGGTTGGGGTATTCTGGGACCAAACCGTGTTTCCACTAGTTTAACCTCCAGAAAGTCCATTTGGTCCTAGCTTTCCTCTTATTCGTGTCATGGTCAACCACCTGTCATATTTGACTAACAAATAAAATGTGAATTCAATTTATTTACAACTGTTTATCACGGATAGCTTATTGTAGTCCTGTGACATCCACAAATATTGATTTTTTATATATATATATATATATATTTTTTTTTTTTTTTTTGTCAGAGCATTCCATTCATTGATATCTGTAAAGATGTGATGACAACTTCAACATATATAACTGCAATGTTTTTGAAGAATACTTTAGAATGACTTGGTCTCACATGTTTTACAGTTGAACTATTTTCATTTTCAGAACTTCAGGATGATTCACATGAAGGAACCTCAGCTCGGTGACTTCAGTGCACTGGTCTTGCATCACATTGTTGTACTCCTTCTAACACACTCTTGTGGAGGTAAATGACGACTGAGCATTTACATATATCATTTGCAAAAATCACATTGTAACATAATGGTCATGTGAGGCCAGAGAACTACAAACAGACTCTATACAAGATTTGTTACACAACAAAAGAACACACTTTACTCAGTTCAATACACTTAGTGGTTTTACTTGGTCTGGTATGACCAGTAGCTGTCTACAGGAGATGGCCACATGCTTGTACTCTAAAGTAGAGTAGAAAACTAGTAGTAGAATGGAATTGTGGGATGTAACTGTTCGTCAAACGTCAGTTACATACTTGAAGTCTAACTTGAACATAGTTGTGTTAAAGCAGAACATATGCTGTGGTTCTATTGATAACATATCAATGTGTTTTTCCCCTTAGGTCAGCTTCAGGTGAGTGGTACATCTCAGCCAATAGTGGCAATGGTTGGTGATGACATCATTTTGCCATGTCACCTGGAAACTGCTGTGGATGCCACTGGCCTGACCGTGGAGTGGACGAGACCTGACCTGGAACCGAGCATTGTCCTTTTGAGAAGAGACAGTGTGCAGCTTCAGCATGAGTATAATCCACTGTACGTGGGGAGAACATCACTGTCCACCAACAAACTGAAGCGTGGAGACATTTCAATGACACTCTCTGAAGTAAAACTCTCTGATGCGGGAACTTACAAATGCCTTGTTCCTAAATCTGGTCCAGAATCTGTGGTCGAGCTCACTGTAGGTACGTTGGTGTGAATCCATTGAGCACTTAAACTATATTCAACCAGGAAATGTATAAATGCATTATGTCGTCAGAAGTGGCAGTTATGACAGTCAGGGAATATACTTTACCAGTGCAATGTGTAACTCTTAACCACAGGCACTGTGCTGTACTTCCATTCTTGTGGTAACTTTGACTTCAAACTGTTTTTGACATTTCTACTCTGTTAGGTTCTGTCTCCTCACCTGACATAGATATTTACAAGGTCAGCAATGGAGTGCTGTTAGACTGTGCGTCTAGAGGCTGGTATCCACAGCCTGAGGTGTTGTGGCTGGACGGCGAGGGAAACCTCCTCTCTGCTGGACCTACAGAGACAGAGAGAGGTCCTGATCACCTCTATACTGTCAGCAGCAGAGTGACTGTGGAGAAGACACACAGCAACAGCTTCACCTGTAGAGTACAGCAGAGGACCACCAACCAGACCAGAGAGACTCACATCCGTCTTTCAGGTAGAAAATGATTTGAGTGATGGGTGTTATCACTTTCTTTTGTTACAGACTGTTGTAGTCTGTAACTAACAGCCAGTCGAGTGTTCTCTTGACACTGTTAACAATCTGTTGTGTTTTCTATTTTCAGCTGATCTCTTTACGGTCCAGTCTAGCTCTGCTATTCGCATTTCCATCTGCTTGGCTGTGTGCATCGTGTCTGTTGGTGCAGTTGTGCTTGTTGTGTGGAAATGGGGACGAAACAAAACCAGTAAGTGGGAACTCCATTGTGCTTCTTTTGAAACCCTATATTCATTTGACATCTCTTTCGTGGTTATTGTTTACATTTATTCTGTTTAGAGTGTAGGGCTGAGAAGTCCCCTTCCTCGTCTTCAAATTAAAAGTATCAGTCCCCATTACTTAAAACATCTTTAGTTGATTTGGAGGTTACCTAACCTTTTTAAATCTTTTTCATTGTTGTTGTTGGTGATTACATATATAACTCTAGCACCAAGCTAGAAGAAAATAGTTACTTTTCATTGATGATAAGTATAGGGATTTCTATTTCAAACATGAGTAACACAGATACAAATTATATATATATATATATATATATGTTGTCAGTTGACTGGATTTATTCCCCCCCAAACAGTTTATGGCTTCATAATTCTGCAATAACACACATCTCTTGTATTTACATAGAAACCACAAACAGCAGCACAGAACTTCACCTTCGGATGGAGGGAGGAGACAGAGAGAAGCCCATGACCAAAAGTGAGAAAATGACGTATTTAGACAAGACAAAGGAAAAACTTGATGAGGACTTACAGAACAATGAGGGAGAACTGCAACATGTAGAACAGGTGATAACGACACTGATGAACCAGAAGAAAGATCTGAAGAACCTGAGCCAGAAACTCACCTCACAACAGCAGGAGAACAAGATACAGACAGAACAGTGCAAGAACAAGACACCCCCTTTAACATACAAAGAAAAGAAAATTAAGGAGCGTCAAGAAAAACTACAGAAACTGGTCAAGAGGGAGAAAGAATATGAGGGTATGTTAGAGAACATAGAGAAATTCCTGGAGTCAACAGAGGAGATGATTAATACAATGACAGAAAGGAAAGGCAAACTAAAGAGAGATAAGAAGATAAAAACACTCCTGAAAGAGACTGAAAGACAAAGAGAAGAGATTCAGAGTAAACTTCAGTCAGAGAGAGAAGAGGAAGTAAATCATCGAATCACAACGGCTTAAACATTTATCACATTTGATGCATTCATATTAGATCTCTGTCATCGATCTTTGTCAGTTTATTTTGGCAATACATTCAACAATGCTCCAGTTACCCAGTGCTTGAATGTGTTGTATGTGAAAACATTGTGCTAAAATATTATTTTGTTGAGTGATGAAATAATCCATAAGAATTCATTGAAGCGACAGCTCCCACACAGGCCGTGGTATGTTGGGCTTAACAACACCTCTTAGTTGTGATATAATCACAACACAACAAGGCCTGATGTGAGCTTATGATTTCATAAAACGGTCATCAAGTATGAAATTATGAAAGGAATAGACACATTACTATTTAAATATTTCTTGATTTAAAGAAACCGCAGCATAATAAGTTGGTCCAACATATCGATGCTTGGTCAGACCCTGGGGCGTCACTTTACAAAACGAATACGCTCTAAGCGTGAAGAATCACCCAGTATATTAAATTCAGCATCATCTCCGTAAAGGTTCTCTTTTGTCCAGGTCAATGGATTTCTTGTCGTCCTAAAATATGTCACACATTCAAGACGCTTCATCAATTTGAATATGATAGATGGAAATTTCCTCAAGACCAAACAGACAAAGTCCATTTGCTTTACATTAAGGACTCCACTTGTGTCATGTAAAACTTCAAGCGTCTTTGCTTTAAGACAGAAGAGTAATTATAACATTATGCGCAGAATTTATTACATTCAAATAATTTGCTTAGTTTATTATGTGATCATTTTCTAATTATGTAATAACTTATGTAGTGTTATTACCTTATGCACTCATGGTTTTCGCACTTGCTGTACCTTACAATATGAGCTTTTATTACATTTAAATCATTTATTTGTGCATTTATTACATTATCAGCAGTTATACATACATCAAATGTCAATGAAAAATCAAATCATAACCGAAGTGCATATAAAACTTTTTTGCAGTCGCAGTTGCTTACGTTTTGTAGTTGAAAAATGCTAACTTTTTTGTGTCTTTTGTAAGGAAACAACTGTTTGTAAGGAATTAAACGAGTAGACTTTTATGATTATAAAACAAATAACTCTACAAATGTCTTTTGACTTCTGAATCTTTATTTCTTTAAACAATAGAAAATACAGTAAAGAACAGTAAATTGTGGAGCCTTAGAAAAAGTCAAGACAACAGAGCTCTCCAGCAGAGTGTTGATCTAACGTCTCCATTAATACAACAAACTGTGACGGGGGTAACGGACACCCCAGCTAATGCTCGTGGAATGAGTCATCTTGTTAAACATAACTGATGTCCATTTTTCTTGTTTACGCTAATAATGACTCTTCAAAAACAGGTTGAGGTTCTATATCAACAGCAAGTTTTTTTTGTTTTGTGTGGTTTGCGTCTAAGATGCTTAAATTATCACCAGCATCTGCAGTCTCTAAAAAAAAACATAGAAGATACACAGCACGCTTTTTTAAAATAGGTCAAGCATCTATCTGTGGGTTTAAGTTTTCTGCTTGTGACAGTCGAACACAACAGACAGAACTGTGAGACCTAATGAAGGCTGGCACATTTGTTCCTCAAAGTTGGACTGAAATGTACAAAAAAAACATTCCAATAACAAGTACTCACGCCACAGACTGAAAGAAAGTTCATTCAACTTTGTACTGAGTATCAATTTTCTCTTTTTTTCGTATTCAGTTATTTTTGTGTAACTCTCACTTTCCCAAAGTGAAGTAGTCCCAGCAGCAGCAGCAGCAGCAGCGCCACCATCACGATGGTGAACACAGTCCTTAAGACGAGGTACACATGAACTGAGTACACATGATCTGAGGAGGGAGGAGTCTCTCTGTGAACTGCTGCAAAAACACAGATACAGGTGTCACAATGCATCATGCGCTACTGTTTAACATACAATGAATTGTTTGATAAAGTGATCGGCACTGTGAATATTGCTGCAGTAGAAGCAAATCATTTTATTACATGTTTTCTTTAACGTCATGAAAGTAACATCTTCAATTGTTAAGACAAGAATGAAAATAAACAATTCACTACAGCTGTTTTTTTCGTAGTTTTTTGTTTTAGCATGTCTTCAGTGTTTGACAACTGTCCAAGTCCAATTCTACATGTACAATTGTATCATCATTGTTCATTAAGATAAATTGTCTTCCAGTTGTTTTTCGTAATTATTTTGTTTGCAGATGATACTCGTATCTTTTCTTCCAACAGAACATAAAGATCATTAACTTCACAGCCATATTGAACAGTTAATGAAATCATATATCATAATGGGTTAGATTGAGAAAAGTATTGCTCCTAAATTAAATGAATGACTATATTTGGCTCTACATCAGAAACCAAAAGAATCCATGTTCACATAACTAATGTGCTTTTGGATGAAGCCATTTCAGCAGTAGTAATGACGCAAGTCATGAACATATTAGTATGACTTTTTTTTCTTAACAAACAAAAACATTCGGGACTATTGTGAAAATAAGATACATGCTGAATCACAGAACAACCTTTGGCTTACTCGGTGATTAAATCCATTTTAAATCGCTGAAGTACAACATGGGTGTGTACACAATATACACGTTTGGAAAGAAATCATTTTGAAGATATTTCTTACAATTGCTTTAATATAAAAAACACTTTGCACATTTACAACTACAAAACCAGTTGCAGTCAGCAGTTTTGGCTGCATTTACAAGACCATTCGATGCCCAGTTTAGATTTCCTCTTTTAGCCTCACGATAAGCAGTTTGGGTTAGTAATCATTTTTCTCTGACTTTTAATATTTGTTTAATTTAAATCTCATATTGTGCATAACAAAAAAAGGGAGTAAGGAAATACACTAAATATTAATTGTATCAACGTGAATTTGAGCTTTGTCCCTTGTAGTAATAAATTACCTTTTTTAATTACGTAAGCTTTTTTTTGTTGCTAATTGTCACGTGAAAACAGAAACTGAAAGCACCTTTATGTTATAAATATGTGATTCTTCTGCATCAAGTGTTCAAAAATGGTTCATCAGTCAGGGTATTTGTTGTGTCTCACCTCTGACAGTCAGCCAGCTCCCTGGTGATTCTCCAGCTCCAGGGATTCTGCACTTGTAGAGTCCTTCATTAGACTTGGAAACACTGAGGATGTTCACATTTTCTGTAGAGCTTCTCTCCATCAAGCGGCCATCTTTAAAGAATTCAGCTGTGAGGTTGGGGGACGCCTGCTTAACTCTGCAGCTCAGAGCCGTAGCTTCTCCCTCCGTCACAGGATGGACCGGACTCTCCAGGATCACTGGACCAGCTGAACAACACGTACATAAAAAATATGTTAATTACACAATTTAAAATGTCATTGAATAAAGCTGGCCCATGTGGCAGATGATTCCTGGTTTTAATAGTTTACCAGGTAAGGTTTTATTCACACAGTAATACATCAACACATAACAAATAATTCAATTAATCTTCAAACTGAGATGCTCACAGACTAAACATGTGATGGCCTTGTGTTGTTCGTGTTTGCATACCAGTGACAGTGATGTTGACAGTGTTACTGGTGTTCCCTCCCATTACACACCAGTATTCTCCACTGTCAAGTGCTGGATGGGCATCTTTTATTTCACAGGGTCCTGTGGATTTGGACCAGTCGGTAGCACATGTTTCAACTACTCCTTTGATCCTCCGGATCACTGTCCATCCAGTCAGCCCCTCCAGTCCCTCACAGCTGACCACAAGGGACTCATATTGAAAGTGCTGCTGTCTGTTTGGAACAACCTGAGGAAAAGCTGCATCCAATACAGAGACACAAAGAATGACATGTCTGCTATTCCAGCAACTTTTTTTGAAATTCACATAAATTACATTAAAAAAAATAATTTTCTAGTTTTTCTAACAGAGTTGAATTTGGGCAAGCATAGTTTGAATGTTTCTGAAGTCATCCTTAATGCTAATTTTGGCTTTTCCCTTTGCTTTATTAGCGGTATGCTATTTTGTTACATACTAGTATTCAGGTGTTATCACTTGGATGCAGAATATGACAAGACACTGTTTCTAAAAAATGAAACCAAATACACATAAAATTGTAAAGTTAGTTACCTGCTTTTTGAGAATAACTGAAGTCAACTTGTGCGACCAGCAGCAACATCACAGGCCTCACTGGAGAAACAAGAGAACTGTTACTGTATCACATGTTACATGACATAACTGACATGTAAATGTCTATAATATTTGCTCCATCAGTGAGATTTCAAATCTCTATAATACCGGTGTTATTCAGTTCCCTGTGTTATTTATTTCACTTCATTTCACTTATTTTTGCAGTCGCAGTTGCTTACGTTTTGTAGATGAAAAATGCTAACTTTATGTGTCTTTTGTCAGGAAACAACTGTTTGTAAGGAATTAAACGAGTAGACTTTTATGATTATAAAACATATCTCTACAAATGTCTTTTTTGACTTCTGAATCTTCATTTCTTTAAACAATAGAAAATACAGTAAAGAACAGTAAATTGTGGAGCCTTAGAAAAAGTCAAGACAACAGAGCTCTCCAGCAGAGTGTTGATCTAACGTCTCCATTAATACAACAAACTGTGACGGAGGTAAGGGACACCCCAGCTAATGCTCGTGGAATGAGTCATCTTGTTAAACCATAACTGATGTCCATTTGTCTTGTTTACGCTAATAATGACTCTTCAAAAACAGGTTGAGGTTCTATATCAACAGCAAGTTTTTTTTGTTTTGTGTGGTTTGCATCTAAGATGCTTAAATTATCACCAGCATCTGCAGTCTCTAAAAAAAAACATAGACGATACACAGCACGCTTTTTTAAAATAGGTCAAGCATCTATCTGTGGGTTTCAGTTTTTTCTGCTTGTGACAGTCTAACACAACAGACAGAACTGTGAGACCTAATGAAGGCTGGCACATTTGTTCCTCAAAGTTGGACTGAAATGTACAAAAACAACATTCCAATAACAAGTACTCACGCCACAGACTGAAAGAAAGTTCATTCAACTTTGTACTTAGTATCATTTTTCGCTTTTTTTCGTATTCAGTTATTTTTGTGTAACTCTCACTTTCCCAAAGTGAAGTAGTCCCAGCAGCAGCAGCAGCAGTGCCACTATTTACAAGACCATTCGATGCCCAGTTTAGATTTTCTCTTTTAGCCTCACGATAAGCAGTTTGGGTTAGTCATCATTTTTCTCTGACTTTTAATATTTGTGTAATTTAAATCTCATATTGTGCATAACAAAAAAAGGGAGGAGTAAGGAAATACACTAAATATTAATTGTATCAACGTGAATTTGAGCTTTGTCCCTTGTAGTAATAAATTACCTTTTTTAATTACGTAAGCTTTTTTTTGTTGCTAATTGTCACGTGAAAACAGAAACTGAAAGCACCTTTATGTTATAAATATGTGATTCTTCTGCATCAAGTGTTCAAAAATGGTTCATCAGTCAGGGTATTTGTTGTGTCTCACCTCTGACAGTCAGCCAGCTCCCTGGTGATTCTCCAGCTCCAGGGATTCTGCACTTGTAGAGTCCTTCATTAGATTTGGAAACAATGAGGATGTTCACATTTTCTGTAGAGCTTCTCTCCATCAAGCGGCCATCTTTAAAGAATTCAGCTGTGAGGTTGGGGGACGCCTGCTTAACTCTGCAGCTCAGAGCCGTAGCTTCTCCCTCCGTCACAGGATGGACCGGACTCTCCAGGATCACTGGACCAGCTGAACAACACGTACATAAAAAATATGTTAATTACACAATTTAAAATGTCATTGAATAAAGCTGGCCCATGTGGCAGATGATTACTGGTTTTAATAGTTTACCAGGTAAGGTTTTATTAACACAGTAATACATCAACACATAACAAATAATTCAATTAATCTTCAAACTGAGATGCTCACAGACTAAACATGTGATGGCCTTGTGTTGTTCGTGTTTGCATACCAGTGACAGTGATGTTGACAGTGTTACTGGTGTTTCCTCCCATTACACACCAGTATTCTCCACTGTCAAGTGCTGGATAGGCATCTTTTATTTCACAGGGTCCTGTGGATTTGGACCAGTCGGTAGCACATGTTTCAACTACTCCTTTGATCCTCCGCATCACTCTCCATCCAGTCAGCCCCTCCAGTCCCTCACAGCTGACCACAAGGGACTCATATAGAAAGTGCTGCTGTCTGTTTGGAACAACCTGAGGAAAAGCTGCATCCAATACAGAGACACAAAGAATGACATGTCTGCTATTCCAGCAACTTTTTTTGAAATTCACATAAATTACATTAAAAAAAATAATTTTCTAGTTTTTCTAACAGAGTTGAATTTGGGCAAGCATAGTTTGAATGTTTCTGAAGTCATCCTTAATGCTAATTTTGGCTTTTCCCTTTGCTTTATTAGCGGTATGCTATTTTGTTACATACTAGTATTCAGGTGTTATCACTTGGATGCAGAATATGACAAGACACTGTTTCTAAAAAATGAAACCAAATACACATAAAATTGTAAAGTTAGTTACCTGCTTTTTGAGAATAACTGAAGTCAACTTGTGCGACCAGCAGCAACATCACAGGCCTCACTGGAGAAACAAGAGAACTGTTACTGTATCACATGTTACATGACATAACTGACATGTAAATGTCTATAATATTTGCTCCATCAGTGAGATTTCAAATCTCTATAATACCGGTGTTATTCAGTTCCCTGTGTTATTTATTTCACTTCATTTCATTTATTTTTGCAGTCGCAGTTGCTTACGTTTTGTAGATGAAAAATGCTAACTTTATGTGTCTTTTGTAAGGAAACAACTGTTTGTAAGGAATTAAAAGAGTAGACTTTTATGATTACAAAACATATCTCTACAAATGTCTTTTTTGACTTCTGAATCTTCATTTCTTTAAACAATAGAAAATACAGTAAAGAACAGTAAATTGTGGAGCCTTAGAAAAAGTCAAGACAACAGAGCTCTCCAGCAGAGTGTTGATCTAACGTCTCCATTAATACAACAAACTGTGACGGAGGTAAGGGACACCCCAGCTAATGCTCGTGGAATGAGTCATCTTGTTAAACCATAACTGATGTCCATTTTTCTTGTTTACGCTAATAATGACTCTTCAAAAACAGGTTGAGGTTCTATATCAACAGCAAGTTTTTTTTGTTTTGTGTGGTTTGCATCTAAGATGCTTAAATTATCACCAGCATCTGCAGTCTCTAAAAAAAAACATAGAAGATACACAGCACGCTTTTTTAAAATAGGTCAAGCATCTATCTGTGGGTTTAAGTTTTTTCTGCTTGTGACAGTCTAACACAACAGACAGAACTGTGAGACCTAATGAAGGCTGGCACATTTGTTCCTCAAAGTTGGACTGAAATGTACAAAAACAACATTCCAATAACAAGTACTCACGCCACAGACTGAAAGAAAGTTCATTCAACTTTGTACTTAGTATCATTTTTCGCTTTTTTTCGTATTCAGTTATTTTTGTGTAACTCTCACTTTCCCAAAGTGAAGTAGTCCCAGCAGCAGCAGCAGCAGTGCCACTATTTACAAGACCATTCGATGCCCAGTTTAGATTTTCTCTTTTAGCCTCACGATAAGCAGTTTGGGTTAGTAATCATTTTTCTCTGACTTTTAATATTTGTGTAATTTAAATCTCATATTGTGCATAACAAAAAAAGGGAGGAGTAAGGAAATACACTAAATATTAATTGTATCAACGTGAATTTGAGCTTTGTCCCTTGTAGTAATAAATTACCTTTTTTAATTACGTAAGCTTTTTTTTGTTGCTAATTGTCACGTGAAAACAGAAACTGAAAGCACCTTTATGTTATAAATATGTGATTCTTCTGCATCAAGTGTTCAAAAATGGTTCATCAGTCAGGGTATTTGTTGTGTCTCACCTCTGACAGTCAGCCAGCTCCCTGGTGATTCTCCAGCTCCAGGGATTCTGCACTTGTAGAGTCCTTCATTAGACTTGGAAACACTGAGGATGTTCACATTTTCTGTAGAGCTTCTCTCCATCAAGCGGCCATCTTTAAAGAATTCAGCTGTGAGGTTGGGGGACGCCTGCTTAACTCTGCAGCTCAGAGCCGTAGCTTCTCCCTCCGTCACAGGATGGACCGGACTCTCCAGGATCACTGGACCAGCTGAACAACACGTACATAAAGAATATGTTAATTACACAATTTAAAATGTCATTGAATAAAGCTGGCCCATGTGGCAGATGATTACTGGTTTTAATAGTTTACCAGGTCAGGTTTTATTAACACAGTAATACATCAACACATAACAAATAATTCAATTAATCTTCAAACTGAGATGCTCACAGACTAAACATGTGATGGCCTTGTGTTGTTCGTGTTTGCATACCAGTGACAGTGATGTTGACAGTGTTACTGGTGTTTCCTCCCATTACACACCAGTATTCTCCACTGTCAAGTGCTGGATAGGCATCTTTTATTTCACAGGGTCCTGTGGATTTGGACCAGTCGGTAGCACATGTTTCAACTACTCCTTTGATCCTCCGCATCACTCTCCATCCAGTCAGCCCCTCCAGTCCCTCACAGCTGACCACAAGGGACTCATATAGAAAGTGCTGCTGTCTGTTTGGAACAACCTGAGGAAAAGCTGCATCCAATACAGAGACACAAAGAATGACATGTCTGCTATTCCAGCAACTTTTTTTTTGAAATTCACATAAATTACATCAAAACAAAAGAGTTTGCCACAAAGATTTTCTTGTTTTTCTAACAGAGTTGAATTTGGACAGGCATTACACTCTTCAAATGTTTCTCAAGTCATCCTTAATTAAATGAAATCAATAAATGTATACATTTTGTCTTTTCCCTTTGCTTTATTAGCGGTATGCTATTTTGTTAAATACTAGTATTTCGGTATTATCACTTGGGATGCAGAATATGACAAGACGTTGTTTCTAAAAATGAAACCAAATACACATCAAATTGTAAAGTTTGCTTTTTGAGCAAACTTTTCTCTTTTCTGCTATTCTCAAACCTGCTTTTTGAGAATAACTGAAGTCAACTTGTGCGACCAGCAGCAACATCACAGGCGTCACTGGAGAAACAAGAGAACTGTTACTGTATCACATGTTAAAAAACATAACATGTAAATGTCTGTAATATTTGCTCCATCAACAGTGACATTACAACTCTCTATATGTCCTGTTATTGCTTTCACAAAGATTGTATCAATAGGCTTTTGTGAACATTAGACATTTACTCACTCAGTCTGACGCAGAGAGCTGTCACCGCCATGATGTCTTGCAACTGACTGAGTATTAGTCAGAAGTACAGTTAGGTGTAATGAAGGCAGGAACCTCCCCTTTCAGTGTGGCTTATGGATGACAATGCAAATGTGAGCTTCTGCTGAAGCGTAGAGGGGCCCTGAGTTAATATCTGCTTTTAATCAGCTCAGGATATCTTGGCCTCTGTTGCTTTGAATGCGACCGTCTTTTCTATTTATGGAAGTGCAATACTAATATTCAACAGTTACAGTACTGTGATTGTAGGACGTTAACCGGTTTAGAAGGTAAAGACGATAAAATTTTAAATACCAAACTCTAAAAATACATTTCGATGTAAATGGTCACGTGAAGTGTGACATTTTTTGTAGGTGCCATAATTCAATTCAAGGCCATCTGTACAGCCCTACATCACAAATGCCAAATTTGCATTCGAGCACTTTACAATCTGTACAACAAACGGCATCCTCTGTCCCTGGACCCGCGCATCAGAACAGGAAAACTCCCCCAAAAAACACTAAATCTAAGGGAGAGAAACAGAGGAGGGATCCCTCTCCCAGGATGGACATGAGTACAATAGATGTCATGTGTACAGAACAACATAAAAAATGACAACACAGTCAATCCATGAGATGGAAATGATGGTTAAGCTATCATCCCTGATGGACATCTCCCACCCAATGCAGAACACTGTATCAGCACTGTGCAGCTCCTTCAGTGACCGGCTGCTTCACCCGCGGTGTGTGAATGACAGACACCACAGGTCCTTCCTTCCTGCCGATGTCAGACTGCACAACCAACACAGCTCCCAGTAGACCACACATACCAAAACCTGACTATTCCTCATTCATTTATTCATTAATGTGCAATATGAATCCAATGTTTCCACTGTGTGCGATATTAATCATTTGTTCAATCCACAATGCAATATTAACAACCATTCAGTCCGACTATATCATGTTAGTTTTTATTGTTTACAATTTGTACTTATTTGTTATACCTTTGCTGTGTGACTACATATTTATTATACTTCTTTCGATCTTGTTTTTCTACTCGTCTTTTGTTTGTTTGCACTATGCTGCTGTAATCCTGCAAATTTCCACACTGTGGGACTAATAAAGAATTATCTTAACTTATTTTATCATCCAAGGCAAGCCTGAGCTAGCCCGATCAAGAGCCATTGATAGTACAGCTTGTTTAATCTCATTATATTAATGGTTCAATACGTGACGCAAAGTTAACTCAAGCTGCTTCAGATGTCAGTAGTTGACCACAGTTGAGTGTATTTAAAAGCTGCAGCTGCTCTGTTCGTATAAACAGTGTCTTCAGACGTGAGCAGCTAGAACAATGTGGTTTACCTGCCTCGCTCTAATAAACCGCTTACTCTTAAAAATAGATTGTGATGCTGCGAGACAGCTTAGAACCACGTCAGTCAGTGGTTTGGCTTCCTGGCAAAGGGACTGGTGTGCTGGGTTGAAGAGGTCATGAGGAAACTGCCTGCACATGAGTGCATCTTAATTAAACATTAAAAATCTGCTTTTACCCAGATCATTGCCACTTGCTGCTGTTTTTAACATCAAACTTGCATCTTAATTAAACATGTATGAAAAAAGGTATTTGCCTGTGAAGCTTGCTAGCTTGCTAAGCTAGCTAGCTCCACCTGCTGGGCACACATGGACTTACCTGTACTATGTTCTCTCCGTGTTGGTTGATTTTAGAAATTCGCGAGTTGAAATTGACGAAAAATTACAACTAACGGCGTTTGCGCAAGCGAAAAATTAAACCACTCATCCCAATTACTCCTATGTCACCTACCTGTGGCGGGGCTTGAACCCGAAATCCCCCAAATCTTTGTCATCTAATCCAACAAGCAGGGTTGAAGTTTTGTGACCTCCTTCTCTCTGCCTTCTGCTTGCAAGGTTGGTTTGGCTTCCTGGCAAATGGACTGGTGGGCTGGGTTGGAGAGGTCATGAGGGAACTACCTGCACATGGGTAGATGCTTTTTCTGCCAATCTGTTTTCAACTCTTGTGGTCTAAAAGATGACATGCTATATATGCGTTTCTACTTTACCAATTACAATTTTTAATTGTGGCATTTTAACTCTAAAGAGACGAAAATATCCCAGTTCTGAGCATGTGATGGAATTGCCTCAAGTTGTGAGAAGGTATACGCAAAGCTATTTTTGACGGTTGGTGCAGTCAATAAGTCACCTCCCCGAGAACATGGACAGTCCTGGTTCAAATCCCCATCTGGCCAAGTTGTTTTAGCTCACAATTTAGCAATTCATTCATGTGGTATGTTTTCAAGTGCTCATTGTCAATCTGCTTTTACCCAGATCATTGCCACTTGCTGCTGTTTTTAACATCAAATTTGCATCTTAATTAAACATGTATGAAAAAAGGTATTTGCCTGTGAAGCTTGCTAGCTTGCTAAGCTAGCTAGCTCCACCTGCTGGGCACACATGGACTTACCTGTACTATGTTCTCTCCGTGTTGGTTGATTTTAGAAATTCGCGAGTTGAAATTGACGAAAAATTACAACTAACGGCGTTTGCGCAAGCGAAAAATGAAACCACTCATCCCAATTACTCCTATGTGACCTACCTGTGGCGGGGCTTGAACCCAAAATCCCCCAAATCTTTGTCATCTAATCCAACAAGCAGGGTTGAAGTTTTGTGACCTCCTTCTCTCTGCCTTCTGCTTGCAAGGTTGGTTTGGCTTCCTGGCAAATGGACTGGTGGGCTGGGTTGGAGAGGTCATGAGGGAACTACCTGCACATGGGTAGATGCTTTTTCTGCCAATCTGTTTTCAACTCTTGTGGTCTAAAAGATGACATGCTATATATGCGTTTCTACTTTACCAATTACAATTTTTAATTGTGGCATTTTAACTCTAAAGAGACGAAAATATCCCAGTTCTGAGCATGTGATGGAATTGCCTCAAGTTGTGAGAAGGTATACGCAAAGCTATTTTTGACGGTTGGTGCAGTCAATAAGTCACCTCCTCGAGAACATGGACAGTCCTGGTTCAAATCCCCATCTGGCCAAGTTGTTTTAGCTCACAATTTAGCAATTCATTCATGTGGTATGTTTTCAAGTGCTCATTGTCAATCTGCTTTTACCCAGATCATTGCCACTTGCTGCTGTTTTTAACATCAAATTTGCATCTTAATTAAACATGTATGAAAAAAGGTATTTGCCTGTGAAGCTTGCTAGCTTGCTAAGCTAGCTAGCTCCACCTGCTGGGCACACATGGACTTACCTGTACTATGTTCTCTCCGTGTTGGTTGATTTTAGAAATTCGCGAGTTGAAATTGACGAAAAATTACAACCAACGGCGTTTGCGCAAGCGAAAAATGAAACCACTCATCCCAATTACTCCTATGTGACCTACCTGTGGCGGGGCTTGAACCCAAAATCCCCCAAATCTTTGTCATCTAATCCAACAAGCAGGGTTGAAGTTTTGTGACCTCCTTCTCTCTGCCTTCTGCTTGCAAGGTTGGTTTGGCTTCCTGGCAAATGGACTGGTGGGCTGGGTTGGAGAGGTCATGAGGGAACTACCTGCACATGGGTAGATGCTTTTTCTGCCAATCTGTTTTCAACTCTTGTGGTCTAAAAGATGACATGCTATATATGCGTTTCTACTTTACCAATTACAATTTTTAATTGTGGCATTTTAACTCTAAAGAGACGAAAATATCCCAGTTCTGAGCATGTGATGGAATTGCCTCAAGTTGTGAGAAGGTATACGCAAAGCTATTTTTGACGGTTGGTGCAGTCAATAAGTCACCTCCCCGAGAACATGGACAGTCCTGGTTCAAATCCCCATCTGGCCAAGTTGTTTTAGCTCACAATTTAGCAATTCATTCATGTGGTATGTTTTCAAGTGCTCATTGTCAATCTGCTTTTACCCAGATCATTGCCACTTGCCGCTGTTTTTAACATCAAATTTGCATCTTAATTAAACATGTATGAAAAAAGGTATTTGCCTGTGAAGCTTGCTAGCTTGCTAAGCTAGCTAGCTCCACCTGCTGGGCACACATGGACTTACCTGTACTATGTTCTCTCCGTGTTGGTTGATTTTAGAAATTCGCGAGTTGAAATTGACGAAAAATTACAACTAACGGCGTTTGCGCAAGCGAAAAATGAAACCACTCATCCCAATTACTCCTATGTGACCTACCTGTGGCGGGGCTTGAACCCGAAATCCCCAAAATCGTTGACATCTAATCCAACAAGCAGGGTTGAAGTTTTGTGACCTCCTTCTCTCTGCCTTCTGCTTGTGAGGTTGGTTTGGCTTCCTGGCAAATGGACTGGTGGGCTGGGTTGGAGAGGTCATGAGGGAACTACCTGCACATGGGTAGATGCTTTTTCTGCCAATCTGTTTTCAACTCTTGTGGTCTAAAAGATGACATGCTCTATATGCGTTTCTACTTTACCAATTACAATTTTTAATTGTGGCATTTTAACTCTAAAGAGACGAAAATATCCCAGTTCTGAGCATGTGATGGAATTGCCTCAAGTTGTGAGAAGGTATACGCAAAGCTATTTTTGACGGTTGGTGCAGTCAATAAGTCACCTCCTCGAGAACATGGACAGTCCTGGTTCAAATCCCCATCTGGCCAAGTTGTTTTAGCTCACAATTTAGCAATTCATTCATGTGGTATGTTTTCAAGTGCTCATTGTCAATCTGCTTTTACCCAGATCATTGCCACTTGCTGCTGTTTTTAACATCAAATTTGCATCTTAATTAAACATGTATGAAAAAAGGTATTTGCCTGTGAAGCTTGCTAGCTTGCTAAGCTAGCTAGCTCCACCTGCTGGGCACACATGGACTTACCTGTACTATGTTCTCTCCGTGTTGGTTGATTTTAGAAATTCGCGAGTTGAAATTGACGAAAAATTACAACTAACGGCGTTTGCGCAAGCGAAAAATGAAACCACTCATCCCAATTACTCCTATGTGACCTACCTGTGGCGGGGCTTGAACCCAAAATCCCCCAAATCTTTGTCATCTAATCCAACAAGCAGGGTTGAAGTTTTGTGACCTCCTTCTCTCTGCCTTCTGCTTGCAAGGTTGGTTTGGCTTCCTGGCAAATGGACTGGTGGGCTGGGTTGGAGAGGTCATGAGGGAACTACCTGCACATGGGTAGATGCTTTTTCTGCCAATCTGTTTTCAACTCTTGTGGTCTAAAAGATGACATGCTATATATGCGTTTCTACTTTACCAATTACAATTTTTAATTGTGGCATTTTAACTCTAAAGAGACGAAAATATCCCAGTTCTGAGCATGTGATGGAATTGCCTCAAGTTGTGAGAAGGTATACGCAAAGCTATTTTTGACGGTTGGTGCAGTCAATAAGTCACCTCCCCGAGAACATGGACAGTCCTGGTTCAAATCCCCATCTGGCCAAGTTGTTTTAGCTCACAATTTAGCAATTCATTCATGTGGTATGTTTTCAAGTGCTCATTGTCAATCTGCTTTTACCCAGATCATTGCCACTTGCCGCTGTTTTTAACATCAAATTTGCATCTTAATTAAACATGTATGAAAAAAGGTATTTGCCTGTGAAGCTTGCTAGCTTGCTAAGCTAGCTAGCTCCACCTGCTGGGCACACATGGACTTACCTGTACTATGTTCTCTCCGTGTTGGTTGATTTTAGAAATTCGCGAGTTGAAATTGACGAAAAATTACAACTAACGGCGTTTGCGCAAGCGAAAAATGAAACCACTCATCCCAATTACTCCTATGTGACCTACCTGTGGCGGGGCTTGAACCCGAAATCCCCAAAATCGTTGACATCTAATCCAACAAGCAGGGTTGAAGTTTTGTGACCTCCTTCTCTCTGCCTTCTGCTTGTGAGGTTGGTTTGGCTTCCTGGCAAATGGACTGGTGGGCTGGGTTGGAGAGGTCATGAGGGAACTACCTGCACATGGGTAGATGCTTTTTCTGCCAATCTGTTTTCAACTCTTGTGGTCTAAAAGATGACATGCTCTATATGCGTTTCTACTTTACCAATTACAAACTACAATTTTTAATTGTGGCATTTTAACTCTAAAGAGACGAAAATATCCCAGTTCTGAGCATGTGATGGAATTGCCTCAAGTTGTGAGAAGGTATACGCAAAGCTATTTTTGACGGTTGGTGCAGTCAATAAGTCACCTCCTCGAGAACATGGACCGTTCTGGTTCAAATCCCCATCTGGCCAAGTTGTTTTAGCTCACAATTTAGCAATTCATTCATGTGGTATGTTTTCAAGTGCTCATTGTCAATCTGCTTTTACCCAGATCATTGCCACTTGCTGCTGTTTTTAACATCAAATTTGCATCTTAATTAAACATGTATGAAAAAAGGTATTTGCCTGTGAAGCTTGCTAGCTTGCTAAGCTAGCTAGCTCCACCTGCTGGGCACACATGGACTTACCTGTACTATGTTCTCTCCGTGTTGGTTGATTTTAGAAATTCGCGAGTTGAAATTGACGAAAAATTACAACTAACGGCGTTTGCGCAAGCGAAAAATGAAACCACTCATCCCAATTACTCCTATGTGACCTACCTGTGGCGGGGCTTGAACCCAAAATCCCCCAAATCTTTGTCATCTAATCCAACAAGCAGGGTTGAAGTTTTGTGACCTCCTTCTCTCTGCCTTCTGCTTGCAAGGTTGGTTTGGCTTCCTGGCAAATGGACTGGTGGGCTGGGTTGGAGAGGTCATGAGGGAACTACCTGCACATGGGTAGATGCTTTTTCTGCCAATCTGTTTTCAACTCTTGTGGTCTAAAAGATGACATGCTATATATGCGTTTCTACTTTACCAATTACAATTTTTAATTGTGGCATTTTAACTCTGAAGAGACGAAAATATCCCAGTTCTGAGCATGTGATGGAATTGCCTCAAGTTGTGAGAAGGTATACGCAAAGCTATTTTTGACGGTTGGTGCAGTCAATAAGTCACCTCCCCGAGAACATGGACAGTCCTGGTTCAAATCCCCATCTGGCCAAGTTGTTTTAGCTCACAATTTAGCAATTCATTCATGTGGTATGTTTTCAAGTGCTCATTGTCAATCTGCTTTTACCCAGATCATTGCCACTTGCTGCTGTTTTTAACATCAAATTTGCATCTTAATTAAACATGTATGAAAAAAGGTATTTGCCTGTGAAGCTTGCTAGCTTGCTAAGCTAGCTAGCTCCACCTGCTGGGCACACATGGACTTACCTGTACTATGTTCTCTCCGTGTTGGTTGATTTTAGAAATTCGCGAGTTGAAATTGACGAAAAATTACAACTAACGGCGTTTGCGCAAGCGAAAAATGAAACCACTCATCCCAATTACTCCTATGTGACCTACCTGTGGCGGGGCTTGAACCCGAAATCCCCAAAATCGTTGACATCTAATCCAACAAGCAGGGTTGAAGTTTTGTGACCTCCTCTCTGCCTTCTGCTTGTGAGGTTGGTTTGGCTTCCTGGCAAATGGACTGGTGGGCTGGGTTGGAGAGGTCATGAGGGAACTACCTGCACATGGGTAGATGCTTTTTCTGCCAATCTGTTTTCAACTCTTGTGGTCTAAAAGATGACATGCTCTATATGCGTTTCTACTTTACCAATTACAAACTACAATTTTTAATTGTGGCATTTTAACTCTAAAGAGACGAAAATATCCCAGTTCTGAGCATGTGATGGAATTGCCTCAAGTTGTGAGAAGGTATACGCAAAGCTATTTTTGACGGTTGGTGCAGTCAATAAGTCACCTCCTCGAGAACATGGACAGTCCTGGTTCAAATCCCCATCTGGCCAAGTTGTTTTAGCTCACAATTTAGCAATTCATTCATGTGGTATGTTTTCAAGTGCTCATTGTCAATCTGCTTTTACCCAGATCATTGCCACTTGCTGCTGTTTTTAACATCAAATTTGCATCTTAATTAAACATGTATGAAAAAAGGTATTTGCCTGTGAAGCTTGCTAGCTTGCTAAGCTAGCTAGCTCCACCTGCTGGGCACACATGGACTTACCTGTACTATGTTCTCTCCGTGTTGGTTGATTTTAGAAATTCGCGAGTTGAAATTGACGAAAAATTACAACTAACGGCGTTTGCGCAAGCGAAAAATGAAACCACTCATCCCAATTACTCCTATGTGACCTACCTGTGGCTGGGCTTGAACCCAAAATCCCCCAAATCTTTGTCATCTAATCCAACAAGCAGGGTTGAAGTTTTGTGACCTCCTTCTCTTTGCCTTCTGCTTGTGAGGTTGGTTTGGCACCCTGACAGAAAAATTATAAGAATAAAAATAACTTAATTTATATAGTACCTCCCAAGTCACGTTCACTTATATAAAAGGTTACACGTATTTATGTACATGTTACCAGTAGGCTAACGTTAAAATGTTTGATGACAATGCAACGGTTAACTTACAGTTCACGCTAGCTAACCAGTCTGCAGCCGACATTTGCATTTCCAGTGAGTAAGCTGACGATGACATTACGCTAACTATGAGAAATCAAAAACTCTGCAACAGTTCAAATCATGTTAACCACTTATTTACTTACTTATTCCTGTTCATCACATCTGGGTATTAAGGCTTAACTGAGATCTCTCCATCACATGATGGTCCTTCATCACTTGCAAAATCAGTTGAACAGATAACATTGATCACAAAATCAGCCCGAATACCCATCAGGAAAGCTAACTTATCCTGGGCTCACGTGGACGTACCTTTTGTCAGTTCCCTCCTCGCTGGTGGGAATTCCAAAATGCACAAATTTAAATAGAGGTGAAATCGGAATGTTTTACATTTCAAGTGTTCATTGTTCGGGACAGTAAAAAAATAATGGAAATATAATTAAAAATAATAACTTCATTCATATAGCACCTTTTCAAAAACTACTGTTATAAAGTGCTTTCAAACCAAGAGCTAATTAAGAGAGTAGGAGGTGTCGAATACAAATACGACAAAAGCCCTTTCAACCTTATTTCTTCAGCCGTGAACAGAGAACAGGTAACACGGCCTTGTCAGAGGATCTCAGGCTAAGGGCTGGTTATTGATGATTGAGAAGCTCAGACAGGTAGCCCGGTGCCATAATATGCAGGTCTTTAAAAGCCAAGATCAAATTTATTTTGATTTGGTTAAAAGTTACCATGGTTAAGTAAAACCAGGGCTTGAGCTTAAGGACGTCCAGTTGCACGGGGGGCAATGAACAGCGTTTAAAATGAGTGAACGTTTAGTGTAGCACACAGTTCTTATTAAACCTCTTCAGACATAAACACACACACATGCACACAGCACATACCTCTCCTCAAGACAGCAACACACGTAACAGAGAATTAAACCCAAGTCACGTTTGCTTGTATTTATGTCAACGTTACCAGTAAGCTAACGTTAAAATTAGTGCTGGGCAACTATTATATTTTTTAATCACGATTAATCGCATGATTTTTTTGCGATTAATCACATTGTTATGCGCAAAATTCAATAAAAGTACTGCTATATGAACAAACATTTGGTTTGCAAACACTTTAAACAAATGAGGTGCTTTTTAACAGCAGTATTCCCTTTACACAGTAGCAGTTAAAATATTCCTTCTATATTATATATACATATTATGAAATCAACAAAAAAAAAAGCAATGTGTGTTGAAGTAATATTCTATGAATAACTTAAGCAACTATAATTGAATCAAAAACCTTCCCCAGATTGGATTTACTACGTGTTGTGGAAGTCCCAGATATCAGGAAACTAAACGCCGTCTTGTCTGGTTCATAACAGTCCGGAGGAGCTCCGTGGATTTTATTGAGCTGTGTTCACTGTGTCTCGCAAGCCACACGTCGGCTGTTCACTACAGCTGTATGAACACAACATGAACTGATTTGGCTGTGATTTAACGGCAATAAACGGACAAAGAGGGAAATAACTACGTAATGATGCAGATTAAAAAGTCTGAATTCATGTTTAGTTAGTTCTCTCCACAAGACGACAAGAAAATAGCTTTTAAAATACTTGTTTTCTCAATGGAGTCTGGATCGATCGGTGCTAGGCTAAGCTAACATTGTAGCAGCTCCATCAACACTCAACATAACGTCACATAAGCATAAATACGGCAGCGTCTAGTCATTGTTTGTACCATATGGTTTACACACATTTATACACGTAGTTTGGTCCGTTCTCCACTAATATGAGGTATCGTAGCGCTCTGGGTGAACACAGACGGCTACGGGATTTGTTTCCTGATTCAACGTCAGGACATCAGCGATGACAGGAGGAACATCTCAACGCTGATAGGCTATCGCGCCGCAGCGCCCACCCCAAATGCTCTCATTGGTTTGGACGCGTGATGACGCCCATCCTGATCAACATCCCGCCCCTCCTGTGAGCCATGGTCTGTGTCTGTGTATTCAGAGCCAGTGGGCAACGGACTTTCAAAATAATAATAATATTTTAAAAAACTGCGTTAACGATATTTATTTATAAAATGATTCTCGGCGTTAATTAGTTAATGCGTTAACGCGATAGTAACGCGTTAACTTGCCCAGCACTAGTTTAAATGTTTGATGATTGAGGAACAGTAACATTACAGTTAACGCTAGCCAACCAGTCTGCAGCCAACGTTTGCATTTACAATGAGTAAGCTGACGATGACGTTACGTTAACTATGAGGAATCAAAAACTCTGCAACAGTTCAAATCATGTTAACCACTTATTTATTCCTCTTCCCAACTATAAGACGCACCAGCCACCTGTTCTAGTTCTTTGGGGGCTCAATGCAAAATCTTGTTTTTTGACCGAATGCTACTTTTTTTTTTACATATCTTAGCTGCATTGTTGGAATCAAAATTAAAACACGAACGCTATAAATAACTAACCAATACAATTGCATTTTTAAGATTTAAAAAAAAAAACAATGTTGTCAATGTATAGTAAATGTATTCACTAGATTTTTTAGATTTCAATTAACGATGTCAATAAAAACAACTTAAAATTTGGGACGGTCCACATAAACTTTGGGACAGCTTGGGTTGTATTTTAGGTTGGTATAAAAAGTTAGTTGAGAGTCTTGAACGAAACCACACACACATTCATCACACACACACACACACACACACACACACACACACACACACACACACACACACACACACACACACTGACGTACCTCACGTGGTCTGAGTTGGAGTCCGATCACAACCGTCACCTCCGGACCATCTTCAGGGCCGATCAACGCAGAGAACCGGAGAGAGAAGGAAGATCTCACTGAAGAACGTCTCTCAGAAACGTCACCTTCATCAAGCTGCAGGAGAAACAAAGTTTACAGACTTCACAATTAAAATATGTGACACATGACACAAAACACATCTGGTCTTTTTGCTTGTTTCAGACCCGCTGAATGAGGACAAACTCTGTCAAGGAGCCAGCGAAAGGAAACACAGCAATAACGCAGCGCTGCTGTCCTGAATGTCTCACGCTCAGACTGTGCTAACGTTCTCCTTACCTACGATTACAGCAAGTAGTTCAGTAGTCAACGTCACAAAAATACAAATGCAATGATTAATAAAGACGCAACAGGAATGTGCAGCCCGGCCTTCAACACGTTGCAGAATAAAACTATTTATAAAGCTAAACAGCTAGCATGCGCAATACGCCTAGAGCAATGCTAGCTATTTAAGCTAACGCTAGTTAGCTGCCTTTATTTCTAAGCATAAAATATTTAAACATGTAAAATGTGGCACCGCAGATGAAAATGAATCTAACATGAACACGTGTGCACGTTTCTCACCTGCACACACAGCAAAGGCACGGAGAAATACATTACAGCAACTACTTCAGTGACCAATGTCGCCAAAGTTCTTAATTTGAGATGAACTAGACACAGCATGAAATGAAAAGCCATGTGCCTAGAGACGCTATTTAAGATAGCATTAGCGAGCTGCCTTATTCTCGAACATAAATTACTCTAAACATGATTCCACGAATAAAAACGAACTTAACATAAATGTATATGACGTTTTTCTCACCTGCAAACAGCCAAAGGGAGAGTGTGGGATAGATATCAGCGTCTCTGTCTTTCTCGTTAGCAAAGCAGCTAAGCTCATCTACTGGTGACACTTCCTGCACTTCAAAATAAAAGCATTTCCTGACAGCACTGTGAATATTAATACTGAATTATTACATGAGCAAGATTATCATGTTTCACATATAACTAGTGCAAATAATGTGTTTTTTTTTGTGTAGAAGTGAAACAGCACCGGCTCATGCAGAGATTTCTAGCTTGTACGACAGCTGATATGGCACAGCATCAGGTGAGCAGTTCAGATCACCACCATGGCAGCCTTTGAGTGCTGCTTTATGAGACACAGGTGACTGAGATGAGCTCATTAGTGTAGTTTGATCCTAACGCGTCCTCTTCCTCTTCTTGTAGAATAACCCAGACATTCTAATGATGTACCTTGGACCTAAAAGTGATTCCAGTTCTCATTTTAAACCCTAAAATGTTCTGCATCATTCATACATTAGGAGTTTTATACAACTTTCACACATTATTGGTATTATTCAACTTTGAAGACCAGCAGTGTAGAATCAGCTTTTTAATATCAAGCATGTAAAGACAAATCAATAAGTCATTTTACTTCACTGGTATACGTTTATTCATTTGTTAAAACATGACCCTAAATATTACATCTCTATCAACATTTAATATTAGACCCATTGTCGATAATTGTAGATATTAAAAAAACATAAATATTAAAAGAAGCAGTGGCAGCTTCAGCAAAGTGGTTTAACTGTAACTGATGCGCTTTATTATTATTATTATTAAGACTTGTGGTGATGTGCAGTCTATTTGGAGAAGCTTTGAAAAGCAATTTGTTTACAGTATCTTATTCTGAAAACAAATAATTCTCAGAAAGTCACCGGTTCCATGTCAATTATGTAAGAAATATCATTAAAATAGAATGTAACCTTTGAGTTGTTCGTCTTTATGACAATATTAAACATCTTACTTTGAGCAGTTTACCAGTAAATGTCTGTAGGTGTAGTAACGGAGCATGTTCCATCAAGAACACAAAACAGTGTTGCGCGTGGTCAGTAAGGGAAGCTTGTTGAGTCAGCAGTGATGTAGACTCTGTTGGAGGCTTTTATAACCCACTTCCACTCCCTGCTATTTGGTTTGGGATGGCACCTAATATGGTGGACCCACCATGTGAAAGCAGTGGAAGTGTTTAGGTAGAGGGTTTAGGGGCCGGATTGGAATTGGGCCTTTGTGTATCAGTCTCCAGTCAGCATTTATATTACATCGCGTAAACTCTCGGCTGTATAGATGCTGTTTGGCTTCAAATGGTGTGAACCTGAGAGACAAGTCCTGCTCTGCCCCCTGCAGGTAGCAAACAGACCTGCATGTTTTAATTGCAGCTGTAATGTTTTTATTGTAGTGACCAGTTACCAAGCAACAGGCTCAAAGTTCAAGTGTTTGCAGAGACATTCCAAGTGAAACTGAGTTCATGAACATACCTTACCAATGATTTACAGCCGTGCAGTCTGAATAAATCGCTGACATATCACGAAGCAGGTACGTCGTCTTCTTAGTTCATTTCTAACAATTCTGTATGTTTCAACTTTTATTTTAACAGACATTATGACCTTCTAGAATAAGGGCAGGTGTGCATTTAGACCATGACAATAGTTTATTACAGAGTTATAAAGTTATTTTATTGCCTTTGTGTCGGAGGAAACATTGAATCCACATGTAAAATGTATTTCAAACGTAGAGGTTCCCTACTTTCCCCACGTTCCCTACTTTGCATTGTTGCTCGTTGTTTGTTGTTAAATGTTACGCACCTCCCGTCATGTCAAATTCCTTGTATGTTCAACATACGATGGCAATAAACTGTTTCTGATTCTGATTCTGAGGCATTGTTAATCCAGCAGAATCAATGACTTTTAAAATGAATTGTTCACTTTTGATACCCTGCTGGCATAGACAGTTACAATACAACACAACTGTCGTTGCACCAAACATCGACATGGCTACATTACCGTCTGTGTTTAAAAAAGTGACGGTGAAAAGAGCATGATTCATTAAATATCAACAAAAATGTAAAGAAGTCCACGTGTGAGTATTTTAATAATTCTAAGAGGGAAGTGTTTTTATCGAAGACAACGTAGAGGGTGACAAGCGGAATCCATAAATCTAATATTACATTGCATTTTAAAATCAGCAAAGTCCGATGAATCACAAAACAGATGAGATAACAAGACATTTTATCTTCAAAAGAGCACGAGATACTAAAAGTCAGGATACCTCAGCCTGTCTCTCACAAGTCCTCCAGCTTTACGGAGATGAAACACTAACTATAGATGGAGTGCCTCTTGTACTCTGCCCAGGGATGGTTGAGTCACTTATTTGAACAATTCAAAGGTGTTCATTCTCTGTATCACTGGTTCATTTTCAGAGCAGCAGGATGCTTCACCAGACAGACGGACTGTCCCTTCAGTCTCCCATCAGACCCCTCAGTGTTTTGGTTTTCTATCTCCTCCTAACACACTCCTGTAGAGGTAACTCACACACACATGCAGTCACAAATCACTACTACCAGTGTAGTGAGTTAAACACTGGTGATGTCACGGGGCATGATGTGGTGATGTGGTCAGACCGTTTGGTCCCTGTAAGATCTCTAGCAGCTTCATTTTGAATGAGCTGAAGCTGATTGTTGGTCTCTTTGGGGAGTTCTGTCAAAGGCCTTTCATGTAGTCCACCATGCTGGAAATAAAAGCTTGAATTCATTTTTCCAGGTCGGCTTTTGACATGAGGTCTGTGAGTCTTTCTTTAATTGTAAGAAGATCGAAAGCTGATCTTGTCTTTAATGTGGCTCTTTAGACTCATCAGAGTCAACTAGAACACCAAGGGGGCGCCACATAGAGGTCTAGTTTAATATTTGGGGAGTTTAATTAAGCTGAATCGTTAAATGAATAACATGTCCACAGATGAAGACATCCATTTGGGTTGGTTATTACATAATGCATGTGCTATTACGGGGATGTAGTGGCTAGCACTGTCACCTCACAGCAAGAGGGGCCCGGGTTCGATCCCCGATCCTCTGTGTGGAGTTTGCACGTTCTCCCCGTAGCAGCGTGGGTTCCCTCCGGGTTCTCCGGCTTCCTCCCACAGTCCAATGACATGCAGCTCAGGTTATTTGGAGACTCAAAATTGCCCGTAGGTGTGAATGTGAGCGTGAATGTTTGTCTGTCTCTATATGTGCCCTGCGATGAACTGCCGAGCTGTCCAGGGTGAACCCTGCTTTCACCCAATGTCAGCTGGGATCGGCTCCAGCGCCCCGCGATGCAAGTTATTACAAATGTATCCTTTTATTCCTCTGACCTTAACAAGTGCTTTCAGTATTAATTGGACCCTAAGCTATATCAAATATTTGGTTTGTTAATACAGTATATACAATAGTATGTACTAGTATGACTCGACGACTTGTCTTTATTCCACTGATTGTAAAATTTGGACAAAAAACTAGAAAAACTTTGATCTGACTGAGTGTTTTCGGCTTCATGTTTGTCAAACACTGCAGCTATGACTGATACGGCACTTTTAACTTACTGGGAAGGTGACGTATTACTACGAGCTCATCACCTCCTACACATTAATACGCATCTATCTATTTCCAGGTCAGCCTCAGCTGATTGGCTCATCTCAGCCAATAGTAGCAACCCTTGGCGATGACATCATTGTGCCATGTCATCTGGAGCCTGCGGACGATGTGTCCGGTCTGACGTTGGAGTGGGCCAGACCGGACCTGAACCCCAGATTCGTCCATGTGTGGCGTTCTGGAATAGAACTCGTGAGTAAAAAACACAAATCCTTCGAAGGAAGAACATCACTGTTCATCGACGAGCTGAAGATTGGAAACGCTTCTCTGAAACTCTCCAACGTGACACTCGCTGATCGGGGAACATACAAATGTTATCTCCCGGGACTGGAAAGACAATCCTTGATTCAACTAGTTGTTGGTGAGTGTGTAATGTGTGTGTTGATGGTGCATGGGATGAACATATTTTAAATCTAAAAGCCAATGCAAGTTTATTTATAATATATTATTTCACCTAATTCTAAGTTCATCTGCCATTAACAGCACCGTCACACATTTGACCTTTTGCTGTGCACCAGGTGCTGTTGCCTCAGCGGTCATAACGTTATCAGGGATGGACAGAGTCAGAGGAGGAGTGCTGTTAGACTGTGCGTCTAGAGGCTGGTATCCACAGCCTGAGGTGTTGTGGCTGGACGGCGAGGGAAACCTCCTCTCTGCTGGACCTACAGAGACAGAGAGAGGTCCTGATCACCTCTATACTGTCAGCAGCAGAGTGACTGTGGAGAAGACACACAGCAACA
>CM051710.1:17570001-17587501 GCA_028022725.1 Lycodopsis pacificus | reverse complement strand
CTCATCACTTGAATAAGTTAAGTAGATTCAGGCAACAAAACTACGACAACTATTGTGATTTGGGTTAAAATAACTACTGAAATGCCGTTACTGAAGTAAGTACGTCAGGTGACAAATAACTTAACTTTGACTTCTTGGTTCACACGGGAAATGACACCGTTTGACCCATCAGCTCCTTTTGCCTGCCGTGTGTTCCTTTAAGGTCTTCATGCTTCCTCCTCGTTCATGATTACATGGACAACATACACAATGAACTTGTGAACTTGTATCTGCATTTAAGGCACATCAATGTTAGTACGTAGAGCTACGACCGCTAGATGAGACCCGCCTAAAGTTATTTCAATTTCTTGTGAAAAAGTGAGAAAGATTTGGTTAATCAAGAAAAGTCTAAAGGAAAAGTCTAAACCCAACTTGTGTTTCAGAAGTTCAACAGTTGACCGTCACTTCCTGCATGAATCTACAGCTGAAGGATCATCACCCATCAGTCCGTCTGCTGGCTGGTTGATTCGTGTTACAATGACTGATGTGTGTGTTATGTCTCTCTGTCAGGTACATGCAACCACATGTGAAGAGCAGGAGCATCACAGTCATCAGGAGGACAGCAGCTCAGCCAATCACAGCTCAGCCTCAGGATCTCTTCTTGTCATTGGTGTCGACCAACAGGGCAAATATATCCATCTCACAAACACGTCCAACGAGGTAATGTTGTGTGCGTATGGATAATGTAGTAGTACTTTATGAGTGTGTAGAATATGTACAGCAATGTGTTAACCGACTGTATTCAGAGATATTCTGATGAGCCAAACCGAAATATGAACCTTCTGTTTCCTCTTGTTCATGTAAAGAGGGAAATGACATCCAACCATTGATCAACACTAAATAGATTCAACTGCACCATGAATCTGTTCGTCTCTCTTTGTCGTCTCCTCCATCACCTGATCTCCTGCAGGAACAACAGCTGGGAGGCTGGAGGTTAGAAATGCAGGTCAACGGAAAAATCATCTCGTTCACGTTTGAGAAATCTTTCAGTGTGAAGTCTGGAGACAATGTCACTGTGAGTCTGTGTTCATTGATCAACTTATCTTGTTATTTTTGCCTCTGTCTTCTTTCTGTCATCACTGTTGTGGAGTTCCATTTCTTTTCGTTTCGTCATTTCGTTTAAGTATTATCTTACATTTTACATTTTACTCTGCCTCCGCCTGTACATACATATTTTGTATTCTTCTTTACTGTCATATTTTTTACTACTGTTTACTGTTTAGTCTATTTATACTACTTGACTTTTTTTATCTTCATTTGTTACTTGTGAGCGATGCTGCTGTAATCCTGTAATTTCCCCACTGAGGGACTAATAAAGGATTATCTTATCTTATCTTATTTGAAATAAAATAAAATACTAATAATACATTACTACTGTAATGAGTTCATGATTGAATGATTCTGCTCTGAAGTCGGCGTCCTTTATATTTACAGATGTCAGGTTCAGGTTGTATGATGTGTCCTTCTTCCCCTGACCTCTGGTGGAAGGACTTTAAGCCGTTCAGCCCTGCAGACAGACTGAAGTTCACCCTCATCAACATCACTGGAGAGATCCGACATGAACTCCGTTCACTCACTGAATGACAGTAATTAGCCTTCTGTGGTACTTGTATTTTTCTTTGCGTATCTTACCTTCACCAGGAAAGAAGAGAAAAAGTTACCATCCGTAACACCACAATGCATTGTGAATGGTTTATAGTGTTGTGAACATTATTCATCAGGAGCATCAGCAACACGTGTTGTGGTAACATTCAGTGATCACACGATAACTTTTGATCTGATCAAATCAAACTTTATTACATGTTTCTGCTTCTGGTAAATTCAAACAATTTAAAATGTGGTGAAAAAAGACACATTTTTGTGACAAACAGATTAAAGAATGAGATGTTGACTGACTTACTATTGTGTAACTATATTTCCTAATAAACATCATTGAATATGACCCTTTAAACTAACCCATCACACATGAAGGTTTCGTTTCTACAGAGTCTCCTGAACGCCTCGTCTGTACAGACTCTCGTGTGGTTTGTGTGTCAGAAGCTGAAATTATCCCCAGCGTGTGTCGAGTCTAAAACCAAACAGACCAACGCTCACCTTTAAAAATAGTTCTGTGAGAAAGTCTGCTGCAGGTATGAACATGTAACACAGAGACATTTGACATCTCACAGTTAAACACACAACTCTAACTGAAGAAGAAAAAACATGAAGAAAGTTAAGTTGTATCTCTTCTGACCTAAAGCATGATGGGATGTGCTCTGCTTCATTATCTAGAGGACCAAACTACCTTTAACCTGCAAACATGAGTCTCAGTTATTTCTGTGTGACTCCCAGTTTCCCCCAGTGAAGTAGTCCCACCAGCAGCAGCAGCAGAGCCACCATCACTATGGTCAACACAGTCCTTAAGACCAGGACCACGTGGATGAAGTGGTCTGAGGAGGGACAGGTCTCTCTGTGAAGCGCTGCAAAGACAACGGGACACATCTGCTGAGACTTTACCTCATGCTGACATTACATCTGACTATTTTCAATTCAAACGTTGCGATGTTTACCTCCGACAGTCAGCCAGCTCTCTGCTGATTCTCCACCATCAGAGATTCTGCACTTGTAGAGTCCTTCATCAGACCGAGAAACACTGAGGATGCTGATGTTTCCTGTAGAGCTGCTCCTGATGAGGAGGCCGTCTTTATAGAAATCAGCCGTGATGTTGGAGGAAGTCGTCTTGTTTCTGCAGCTCAGAGTCACATCTTGTCCATCTCTCACAGGGAGGACAGGACTCTCCAGGATCACTGGACCAACTGAAAACAAAGGTTTATAGATGTCCTTCTGAAATTCGACAAAATGATCCTGTGATATCAGTTTAATGTCTTATTCAGGCTTTTGTCTCATGACAGTCTCGTTTATTTCATGCAATAACTTCTCATAGAAAGTAAAACGTACCAGTGACAGAGATGTTGACTCTGTTGCTTCTCTCTCCTCCTTTAGTCTCACACCAGTATTCTCCACCGTCTCCGTGATAGGCTCGTTGAATCGTACAAGACAGTACCAGCGTCCCCTCATGACAGGACGAAATGAACTCCACAGCGTTCCTGATCCCTCTCAGCTGAGTGGATCCATCAGAACCCTCGCAGTGAAAAGAGACAGTCTCGTACTCAAAGAACTGCAGTCTGTTTGGAACGATCCGAAAAGCTGCATCTGAGACAGAGAAGAGATGATTTCTGTCAAATGAAACAGACATTACTGCAAACTTACAAAGCACATTATCAGGAGAAGTCCATCTGTATCTGCACCTTGTGGCAGATACAGATGGATTCTCTGATATTCCCCCTCAATGTGGACTGAAATCAAACCAATTCAAACTTTCATGCATAACAAAAGTGTACTAACATTAATAAAAACTCCTTACCTCTGTTCTGAACATGTGCACCGAGCAGAATGAATACAAGAATCACTGGACAGACAAAGGAAACAAAGTATATCACCTGTTGACTCATTTACTGTATAAAGATATCCAGGAACATGTAAAACTTCAAAGTACTCACTCAGTCTGAAGCAGAGAGCTGTAACCTCCATGTTGTGTTGCTGCTGACTGAACATCACACAGAAATACAGCTGTAGTTATTCTAGAGGAGAACTTCCTCTTCCTGTTCACTTTATTTGTCATGTTGATGCAGTAGCTGTAGCATCAACATTCAGCAGTGTGGTGCACCCTGAGGCTTAGTGGTGAAGGCCTCTTGACCTAGTACTTCTGGATATATATATATGACCACGATGAGTCTTCACAGACATGGACACCAGCCTTATGAGATAATGGGCATGTATACTCTGTGAAACCTTCTTCTCGTGGTTAGATCTCCGAAACATCTGTGAGGAAAGAGCTCTATCCATTCAGCTGAATTATTGTGTCTGTTCAATAAAATACTCAAAGACATTTGAGAGCTTTCTCATCTCGTTTGTTTTCACCACATGACTACTGAGTTTGTCCAAATTAAGTTCTGATCACTAAAATTGAGCAGCCGGACCACGCTTCCACCACCCACTAAGCCAGTTAGTGTGACTGTGGCTAAGTGGATAGCAGGGCCGTCCTTCAATCAGAGGATCGGCGGTTCGATCCTCGGCTCGTGCTCTGCTAGTCGCATGTCGATGTGTCCTTGACCCCTTTCATGCCTCCCCTCGACCTCTTTTCATCCCCCCCTCGACCCCTTTTCATGCCTCCCCTCGAACCCTTTTCATCCCCCCCTCGACCCCTTTTCATGCCTCCCCTCGAACTCTTTTCATCCCCCCCTCGACCCCTTTTCATCCCTCCCCTCGACCCCTTTTCATCCCTCCCCTCGACCCGTTTTCTTGCCTCCCCTCGAACCCCTTTCATGCCTCCCCTCGACCTCTTTTCATCCCTCCCCTTGTCATCCCTCCCCTCGACCTCTTTTCATCCCTCCCCTCGACCTCTTTTCATCCGTCCCCTCGACCCCTTTTCATCCCCCCCTCGACCTCTTTTCATCCGTCCCCTCGACCCCTTTTCATCCTTCCCCTCGACCCCTTGTCATCCCTCCCCTCGACCTCTTTTCATCCGTCCCCTCGACCCCTTGTCATCCCTCCCCTCGACCTCTTTTCATCCGTCCCCTCGACCCATTTTCATGCCTCCGCTCGAACCCCTTACATGCCTCCCCTCGACCCCATTTCATGCCTCCCCTCGACCCCTTTTCATGCCTCCCCTCGACCCCTTTTCATCCCTCCCCTCGACCTCTTTTCATCCCTCCCCTCGACCCCTTTCATGCCTCCCCTCGACCTCTTTTCATCCGTCCCCTCGACCTCTTTTCATCCCTCCCCTCGACCCCTTTCATGCCTCACCTCGACCTCTTTTCATCCGTCCCCTCGACCTCTTTTCATCCCTCCCCTCGAACCCCTTTCATGCCTCCCCTCGACCTCTTTTCATCGGTCCCCTCGAACCCCTTTCATGCCTCCCCTCGACCTCTTTTCATCCCTCCCCTCGACCCCTTTTCATCCCTCCCCTCGACCCCTTTTCATCCCTCCCCTCGAACCCCTTTCATGCCTCCCCTCGACCTCTTTTCATCGGTCCCCTCGAACCCCTTTCATGCCTCCCCTCGACCTCTTTTCATCCGTCCCCTCGACCTCTTTTCATCCCCCCCTCGACCCCTTTTCATCCCTCCCCTCGACCCCTTTTCTTGCCTCCCCTCGACCTCTTTTCATCCCTCCCCTCGACCCCTTTTCATCCCCCCTCGACCCCTTTTCATGCCTCCCCTCGACCTCTTTTCATCCCTCCCCTCGACCCCTTTTCATCCCTCCCCTCGACCCCTTTTCATCCCCCCCTCGACCTCTTTTCTTGCCTCCCCTCGACCTCTTTTCATCCCTCCCCTCGACCTCTTTTCATCCCTCCCCTCGACCTCTTTTCATCCCTCCCCTCGAACCCTTTTCATCCCCCCCTCGAACCCTTTTCATCCCCCCCTCGAACCCTTTTCATCCCCCCCTCGAACCCTTTTCATCCCTCCCCTCGACCTCTTTTCATGCCTCCCCTCGACCTCTTTTCATCCCTCCCCTCGACCCCTTTTCATCCCTCCCCTCGAACCCTTTTCATCCCCCCCTCGAACCCTTTTCATCCCTCCCCTCGACCTCTTTTCATGCCTCCCCTCGACCTCTTTTCATCCCTCCCCTCGACCCCTTTTCATCCCTCCCCTCGAACCCTTTTCATCCCTCCCCTCGACCTCTTTTCATGCCTCCCCTCGACCTCTTTTCATCCCTCCCCTCGACCCCTTTTCATGCCTCCCCTCGACCTCTTTTCATGCCTCCCCTCGACCCCTTTTCATCCCCCCCTCGAACCCTTTTCATCCTTCCCCTCGACCCCTTTTCATCCCCCCCTCGAACCCTTTTCATCCTTCCCCTCGACCCCTTGTCATCCCTCCCCTCGACCTCTTTTCATCCGTCCCCTCGACCCATTTTCATGCCTCCCCTCGAACCCCTTACATGCCTCCCCTCGACCCCATTTCATGCCTCCCCTCGACCCCTTTTCATGCCTCCCCTCGACCCCTTTTCATCCCTCCCCTCGACCTCTTTTCATCCCTCCCCTCGACCCCTTTTCATCCCTCCCCTCGACCCCTTTCATGCCTCACCTCGACCTCTTTTCATCCGTCCCCTCGACCTCTTTTCATCCCTCCCCTCGAACCCCTTTCATGCCTCCCCTCGACCTCTTTTCATCGGTCCCCTCGAACCCCTTTCATGCCTCCCCTCGACCTCTTTTCATCCCTCCCCTCGACCCCTTTTCATCCCTCCCCTCGACCCGTTTTCATCCCTCCCCTCGACCCCTTTTCATCCCTCCCCTCGAACCCCTTTCATGCCTCCCCTCGACCTCTTTTCATCCGTCCCCTCGACCTCTTTTCATCCGTCCCCTCGACCCCTTTTCATGCCTCCCCTCGACCCGTTTTCATCCCTCCCCTCGACCTCTTTTCATCCCTCCGACCCCTTGTCATCACTCCCCTCGACCCTCCCACCAACAGATATATTAAACTATTAAATTAAATGTACAGTAGAAATGAATGCAGTGTTAATGCCAGACTAAACCTGTGGAAGCCCATTTCCGCAAGCAAAAAAAAAAAGTCACGAAAAAATATAAAATAATTGTAAATAATAACTTACAATTATAATTATTTTTTATCTACTTTTTTCCGCCAGCAAAAAAAAAGAAAAGAAAAAACCTTTGAACTTTGAATTATGCATTTTTCGGATGGAATTATGAGATCGAAAGTGGAAATTGTGAGATACTTCAACACAACAGTCATAGAAGCAGCTCTACATAGGTTACCCTACATTTGACATATAAATGGATTGTGAGTGCATTGAAGACTTCTTTAAACGTGGCATGAAATACTTCAATTGTTTGCTGTTTCACGTGATTGCACCCTTGAAAGGATTCGAAGCAAGAAGCAGCTCTGGAGTAGAAAGAATGAAACCAATGTGCCTGAGGTGGCATCAACCAGAAACTGGAAACATCTGGTCTGTCATGGTTACAGATGGATGCAGCAGAAGTGTTGATGCATTTTTCCTGTACGTTTTTTCCGCCCAAATTTTTTTTTTGTTTTTTTTACTTACAAAAACAATTTCTTAGTGACTTTTTTTTGGTGGCGAAAATGGCCTTCCATATAACCAGAGAATTAGAGAAAAACAAATAATAAATATATGTTGTATGAATATAAAACACTTAATCAAATGAGCACATCGACTGTTTCCTAGAATAAACAAGTTTATATTTGATTCTGAATAGAATGTAACCTTTGAGTTGTTTGTCTTTATGACAATATTAAACATCTTACTTTGAGCAGTTTACCAGTAAATGTCTGTAGGTGTAGTAACGAGCATGTTCCATCAAGAACACAAAACAGTGTTGCGCGTGGTCAGTAAGGGAAGCTTGTTGAGTCAGCAGTGATGTAGACTCTGTTGGAGGCTTTTATAACCCACTTCCACTCCCTGCTATTTGGTTTGGGATGGCACCTAATATGGTGGACCCACCATGTGAAAGCAGTGGAAGTGTTTAGGTAGAGGGTTTAGGGGCCGGATTGGAATTGGGCCTTTGTGTATCAGTCTCCAGTCAGCATTTATATTACATCGTGTAAACTCTCAGCTGTATAGATGCTGTTTGGCTTCAAATGGTGTGAACCTGAGAGACAAGTCCTGCTCTGCCCCCTGCAGGTAGCAAACAGACCTGCATGTTTTAATTGCAGCTGTAATGTTTTTATTGTAGTGACCAGTTACCAAGCAACAGGCTCAAAGTTGAAGTGTTTGCAGAGACATTCCAAGTGAAACTGAGTTCATGAACATACCTTACCAATGATTTACAGCCGTGCAGTCTGAATAAATCGCTGACATATCACGAAGCAGGTACGTCGTCTTCTTAGTTCATTTCTAACAATTCTGTATGTTTCAACTTTTATTTTAACAGACATTATGACCTTCTAGAATAAGGGCAGGTGTGCATTTAGACCATGACAATAGTTTATTACAGAGTTATAAAGTTATTTTATTGCCTTTGTGTCGGAGGAAACATTGAATCCACATGTAAAATGTATTTCAAACGTAGAGGTTCCCTACTTTCCCCACGTTCCCTACTTTGCATTGTTGCTCGTTGTTTGTTGTTAAATGTTACGCACCTCCCGTCATGTCAAATTCCTTGTATGTTCAACATACGATGGCAATAAACTGTTTCTGATTCTGATTCTGAGGCATTGTTAATCCAGCAGAATCAATGACTTTTAAAATGAATTGTTCACTTTTGATACCCTGCTGGCATAGACAGTTACAATACAACACAACTGTCGTTGCACCAAACATCGACATGGCTACATTACCGTCTGTGTTTAAAAAAGTGACGGTGAAAAGAGCATGATTCATTAAATATCAACAAAAATGTAAAGAAGTCCACGTGTGAGTATTTTAATAATTCTAAGAGGGAAGTGTTTTTATCGAAGACAACGTAGAGGGTGACAAGCGGAATCCATAAATCTAATATTACATTGCATTTTAAAATCAGCAAAGTCCGATGAATCACAAAACAGATGAGATAACAAGACATTTTATCTTCAAAAGAGCACGAGATACTAAAAGTCAGGATACCTCAGCCTGTCTCTCACAAGTCCTCCAGCTTTACGGAGATGAAACACTAACTATAGATGGAGTGCCTCTTGTACTCTGCCCAGGGATGGTTGAGTCACTTATTTGAACAATTCAAAGGTGTTCATTCTCTGTATCACTGGTTCATTTTCAGAGCAGCAGGATGCTTCACCAGACAGACGGACTGTCCCTTCAGTCTCCCATCAGACCCCTCAGTGTTTTGGTTTTCTATCTCCTCCTAACACACTCCTGTAGAGGTAACTCACACACACATGCAGTCACAAATCACTACTACCAGTGTAGTGAGTTAAACACTGGTGATGTCACGGGGCAATATGTGGACTCAAACGCAGAGTCAGGTGTGGTGAAAAAAGGGTTTTAAAGAATAACCAAAAACAAACAGGGAATCCAAGGACAAGACAGAAGACAAGGGGGGGGGGGGCAGAGCAGGAAGGACGAGGCAGAGCAGGCCGACTGGGAAACCGGGAACAGGACGAGCAAAACGGGTAGGAAGGAACACAAAACAATGATCTGGCAGTGGGTGAGGCAGGGGTTTAAATAGTGAAGGCGGCAGAGTGAGCAGGTGAGCGTAATGAACTGATGAGGCGAGTGTGACTGGCAGGTGCACTGAATGAACTGATTAGGTGAGTGAGGAGCTACAGAAAGAAACACAGAACACACAGGGCAAAGCCTGATCGTGACAGGTGATGTGGTCAGACCGTTTGGTCCCTGTAAGGTCTCCAGCAGCTATTCCTCTGACTTTAACAAGTGCTTTGAGTATTAATTGGACCCTAAGCTGTATAAAATATTTGGTTTGTTAATACAGTATATGCAATAGTATGTACTAGTGATGGCGAGATGAAGCCTCATGAGGCATCGAACCACTTCAGCCAATTGGTTCGAGAAAGGGTTCGTTACTCGAAGCTTCATGTGCTCACGACACCACCTACTGGCCAAGTGTATAATCACAGGTATCTGAACCACATCATGTGATGCATTGAATTTTTGTGTCTGTTATGGCTGTTGGGAATGACTATGAATCACAAAAATGTATGACCAAATAATTTCTGTACATAAATTATCACATATGTGCATAATAAAATATTTTTGAATGTATTCTGTGTGTAAATTTTCCCAAAATGGTAGTATCATATGATATGGCAGGTTGTGTGATAATGTTATGATGTCACTTTAGGAAAATGGCATGGGCTGAAGCAGGCAGAGGACAGGGAAAGTGCTTGTGGAACTAGGAAGAGGGGACTGAATATGCTTGTGTAACTTGGACAGTGATGTACAGGACAGCGGACATTTCATTCATTTTTATTCAGAAATAACAGTTTCTCAACAGTTTTTGGTTTTAAACGATTCCTTTCTTTTGACACAACCTCTCCGGCCTTTGAAAACTCCCTTTCACCGGGTACAGGAGATGCTGGCGTGCACAAAAACGCAAGAGCAAGTCTATATCAATTTTTATACAGGAATTTTTGCCTCTCCCAGTCCTCCAGAGGGTCAGGGAGGCTTTCACACGAGCTATATTTTCAGCAGTGTGTGATTGGGGGAATGCCTGCACTCCTAACAGCACTGAACTGAGTGTGGTTTTCTCACCCACAAAATGGCATGTTACAGCCAGGTAGGCATCCATATCGATGGATGTCCACATGTCAGAGGTAAGGCTAACAGCAGCCACCTTTTCCACTTTAGCCTTAGCCTTCTCCTTAGCTGACTCATACTTGGCCTCCACCTGAAGGCCATCTTCAGAGCCTAAAGGAAAACATATATAGTGCTGAACTGTGAGACACAATAAAGTACTCATTTGTTTCATGCATGCACCCATACATACCTGCCTTGTAGGGATAACATAAGTAGGATCCCGTTTGGACACAAATGCCCTGAATCCAACATCATCCACAATACTGAAGGGCTGCGTGTCCTTCACTATCATGGAGACGAGGGCTTCATCAGCTCTTGTTTTCTGGTGGCTGGTTGAAAGAGAATAAATACAGTGTCTGTTACCTGTCTTTATTTGCACAATAAACAAAAGTGAACAGGGAAAAATTGTGATGGTGCATTTGTAATATTGTAATGACTTACCATGGCTGGGTGAAGCTCCAGTTTCCTCCTTATTCTCGTGCAAGGCACGGTCATGCCTTAGCATGGACGAGGTGTTGTTATTGTACCCCAACTCCTTGGAGCACAATAAACACCTCACCTTTGAATAAAATAAGAAACTGTGGAAAATACAGTTCTTGATACGCAAACCTAATGTGTCTGAAATAGAGTTAGATTTAGCTTACCTTGTTAGGAGTTATCAAATCAAAGTGTTCCCACACAGGGGAAATCCTCCTCTTCCTAGCTGGCTCCATCTTATCACCTATCCTTCTCTCCTCACTCTCCTAACTCTCCAAACTATCTCTCTCTCTCCAAACTCTCCAAACTATCTCTCTCTCTCCTAACTCTCCAAACTATCTCTCTCTCTCCAAACTCTCCAAACTATCTCTCTCTCTCTAAACTCTCCAAACTATATAAACGCTATCCAAACTATCTCTCTCTCTCCAAACTATCCAAACTATCTCTCTCTCTCTAAACTATCCAAACTATCTCTCTCTCTCCAAACTATCCAAACTATCTCTCTCTCTCTAAACTATCCAAACTATCTCTCTCTCTCTCTAAACTCTCCAAACTATCTCTCTCTCTCTCTAAACTATCCAAACTATCTCTCTCTCTAAACTATCCAAACTATCTCTCTCTCTCTCTAAACTCTCCAAACTATCTCTCTCTCTCTCTAAACTATCCAAACTATCTCTCTCTCTAAACTATCCAAACTATCTCTCTCTCTCTAAACTATCCAAACTATCTCTCTCTCTAAACTCTCCAAACTATCTCTCTCTCTCTAAACTATCCAAACTATCTCTCTCTCTCTAAACTCTCAACTATCTCTCTCTCTCTCTAAACTCTCCAAACTATCTCTCTCTCTCTAAACTCTCCAAACTATCTCTCTCTCTCTAAACTCTCCAAACTATCTCTCTCTCTCTAAACTCTCCAAACTATCTCTCTCTCTCTAAACTATCCAAACTATCTCTCTCTCTCTAAACTATCCAAACTATCTCTCTCTCTCCAAACTCTCCAAACTATCTCTCTCTCTCTCTCTAAACTATCCAAACTATCTCTCTCTCTCCAAACTCTCCAAACTATCTCTCTCTCTCTAAACTATCCAAACTATCTCTCTCTCTCTAAACTATCCAAACTATCTCTCTCTCTCTAAACTCTCCAAACTATCTCTCTCTCTCTAAACTCTCCAAACTATCTCTCTCTCTCTAAACTCTCCAAACTATCTCTCTCTCTCTAAACTCTCCAAACTATCTCTCTCTCTCTAAACTATCCAAACTATCTCTCTCTCTCTAAACTATCCAAACTATCTCTCTCTCTCCAAACTATCCAAACTATCTCTCTCTCTCTAAACTCTCCAAACTATCTCTCTCTCTCTAAACTCTCCAAACTATCTCTCTCTCTCTCTAAACTCTCCAAACTATCTCTCTCTCTCTCTAAACTCTCCAAACTATCTCTCTCTCTCTAAACTATCCAAACTATCTCTCTCTCTCTCTAAACTCTCCAAACTATCTCTCTCTCTCTCTAAACTCTCCAAACTATCTCTCTCTCTCTAAACTCTCCAAACTATCTCTCTCTCTCTCTCTAAACTATCCAAACTATCTCTCTCTCTCTAAACTATCCAAACTATCTCTCTCTCTCCAAACTCTCCAAACTATCTCTCTCTCTCTAAACTATCCAAACTATCTCTCTCTCTCCAAACTCTCCAAACTATCTCTCTCTCTAAACTATCCAAACTATCTCTCTCTCTCTAAACTATCCAAACTATCTCTCTCTCTCTAAACTCTCCAAACTATCTCTCTCTCTCTAAACTCTCCAAACTATCTCTCTCTCTCTAAACTCTCCAAACTATCTCTCTCTCTCTAAACTCTCCAAACTATCTCTCTCTCTCTAAACTATCCAAACTATCTCTCTCTCTCCAAACTCTCCAAACTATCTCTCTCTCTCTCTAAACTATCCAAACTATCTCTCTCTCTCTAAACTCTCCAAACTATCTCTCTCTCTCCTAACTCTCCAAACTATCTCTCTCTCTCCAAACTATCCAAACTATCTCTCTCTCTCTAAACTCTCCAAACTATCTCTCTCTCTCTAAACTCTCCAAACTATCTCTCTCTCTCTAAACTATCCAAACTATCTCTCTCTCTCTAAACTCTCCAAACTATCTCTCTCTCTCCTAACTCTCCAAACTATCTCTCTCTCTCTAAACTATCCAAACTATCTCTCTCTCTCTAAACTATCCAAACTATCTCTCTCTCTCCAAACTCTCCAAACTATCTCTCTCTCTCTCTCTCTCAAAACTATCCAAACTATCTCTCTCTCTCCAAAGTCTCCAAACTATCTCTCTCTCTCTAAACTATCCAAACTATCTCTCTCTCTCCAAACTCTCCAAACTATCTCTCTCTCTCTAAACTCTCCAAACTCTCTCTCTCTCTCTCTAAACTATCCAAACTATCTCTCTCTCTCTAAACTCTCCAAACTATCTCTCTCTCTCCTAACTCTCCAAACTATCTCTCTCTCTAAACTATCCAAACTATCTCTCTCTCGCTAAACTCTCCAAACTATCTCTCTCTCTCTAAACTCTCCGAACTCTCCAAACTATCTCTCTCTCTCTAAACTCTCCAAACTATCTCTCTCTCTCTCTCTAAACTCTCCAAACTATCTCTCTCTCTCTAAACTCTCCAAACTATCTCTCTCTCTCTAAACTCTCCAAACTATCTCTCTCTCTCTCTCTAAACTCTCCAAACTATCTCTCTCTCTCTAAACTCTCCAAACTATCTCTCTCTCTCTAAACTATCCAAACTATCTCTCTCTCTCTAAACTCTCCAAACTATCTCTCTCTCTCTAAACTCTCCAAACTATCTCTCTCTCTCTAAACTATCCAAACTATCTCTCTCTCTCTCTCCTAACTCTCCAAACTATCTCTCTCTCTCTAAACTCTCCAAACTATCTCTCTCTCTCTCCTAACTCTCCAAACTATCTCTCTCTCTCCTAACTCTCCAAACTATCCAAACTCTCAACTGACCGCAGCTCTCCACCAACAACCCACATGTTGAATGGAGCCTGAGGGGTTCATATTGCTGTCAAACCTCCCGGCAAAATCTGAACCACTTCCTGAAGCAGTCACGTGGTACAGCCGGGCAGCGAGGCTTCGGACGTCATCATTTTTGGCTCCTCCCCCTCAATGAAGCAAGCCTCGATACGCGCTTCGAGGAAACGCCCCCTCCGTTACTCGACACACGCTTCGAAGCGTCGGCACATCTCGTAACATCACTGTACAATAGGATGTACTAGTATGACTCGACGACGTCTTTATTCCACTGACAAAAACTAGAAAAACTTTTCGGCTTCATGTTTGTCAAACGCTGCAGCTATGACTGATACGGCACTTACTGGGAAGGTGACGTATTAGTACGAGCTCATCACCTCCGACACATTAATACGCATCTACTGTATCTATTTCCAGGTCAGCTTCAGTTGATCGGTCCGCCTCAGCCAATTGTGGCTTTGGTTGGCGATGACATCATTTTGCCGTGTCACCTGAAACCTGAGATGGATGTTACTGCAGAGCCGTTGGAGTGGAAGAGATCCGACCTAATCCCAGAATTAGTCCATGTGATGCGTGCTGGTCGGAGCCTGGAGAATGTTAAGAACCCGTCCTACAGAGGAAGAACCTCACTGTTCGCTGATGAACTGAAGAGAGGAAACATTTCACTGAAGCTCTCCAACGTACAAGTCTCTGATCAGGGAACATATCGATGTGACATTCCACTCTGGAATAGACAATCGTCTCTTCAGCTCGTTGTTGGTAAGTAGACACATGGTGTCCGACCACAGTCTCCTCACATCACTGTCAGTGGTATAGTGCTGAGTGAATGTCAATGTAAAGAGATGACTTGTCTGCAAGATGCTTTTAATTATCAGCTTTGCAATTGTGCACATTTTGAAACTCGTTCAACGTTATTTTCTGAATTGTAATAACTTGGAGATTGTTCAAAGTATATTTGACATTCCACTGACATGCACTGTTTTGTACTTTCCCTTTTGCTTAGTACCAGGTGCTGTTGCCTCAGCGGTCATAACGTTATCAGGGATGGACAGAGTCAGAGGAGGAGTGCTGTTAGACTGTGCGTCTAGAGGCTGGTATCCACAGCCTGAGGTGTTGTGGCTGGACGGCGAGGGAAACCTCCTCTCTGCTGGACCTACAGAGACAGTGAGAGGTCCTGATCACCTCTATACTGTCAGCAGCAGAGTGACTGTGGAGAAGAGACACAGCAACAGCTTCACCTGTAGAGTCCAACAGAGGACCACCAACCAGACCAGAGAGACTCACATCACTGTTCCAGGTAGAAACCATTCATTCATTCATAATGTGTTCAAATGAGCGTCGGTTTTCTGTAAATGTTGTTCTTTGTTTTATCATTTCAGATGATTTCTTTACAGTCCAGTCCAGTTCTGTTCCCATCATTACTGGTCTGGCTGTTAGTCTGGCTGTTTGCATCCTGTTGATTCTGTTTCTTCTCTTTGTGGTGTGGAGATGGAGACCAACCACAATCAGTAAGTCATATTTCCAATTAGTCCAATTCTGTCTTATTTTTATAACCCATTCTATATTTACTTTTAGACTCAAGTGTCTGATCTGCTTTCATTTCCTAAAATCCACCTCAATGTCTTTCATTCTTTAACTCTCCTTCCTTTGTTTGTACGCAGAGAACAAGAGAAGCTCCTCAGATGAAGCTCCTGAAGGACAAAAGGAGATCCGCTTTAAAACCAACGGAACTGAAGATCAGTGTGTGACTGCAGACGGAGAGAGAGAGCAGCTCATGACCGATGGACCGGAGCCAGTGCAGCTTGTTCAGGATAACGGGCAAAAGAAGTCCAGACATGTAAGGAAAGAGGTTGAGAGAAGAGAACAAGAGCAGAAAATGAAGTTTGATCTGAGTAAGAACGTGTGAAACATTGACATCAAGAAAAGTTATCTGAAAAAAAACTCATCAGAAATACGAGTTCAGCTGAAGAATTTTTAATACTCAAAAGTTTTTGGAACTGCAGGAGAAGACACAAATGCTGAAACATCAGACTTGAGGTGTCTTTATTCTGACATTTGTCATGGTGTGGTATCTTTGGTCCTGTTAAAATCATATCTCACATCGTCTCTGTCCTCTCTCAGGCTAAGAAGAAATCTAAGCAGCAGAGGAGAGAGGAGGAGCTGCAGAGGAGAGAGGAGGAGCTGCAGAGGAGAGAGGAGGAGCAGCAGAGGAGAGAGGAGGAGCTGCAGAGGAGAGAGGAGGAGCAGCAGAGGAGGGAGGAGGAGCTGCAGAGGAGAGAGGAGGAGCAGCAGAGGAGAGAGGAAGCTGAGAAGGAGGTTCAGACCCTGAAAGAGGAGCTGGAGACCAAGAAGAATGAGGTTCATCTACACTTTAAGACAACACATTGATTCTAGTTAATCACAGTATTTACATCGTCCACAGTGTTGCTTAAAGCAGGTACATTACAAAACAAAGTCATTCAAAGACCAGATCTAAACAGGAGAGAGGCCAAATCCAGAGTGCAGTTTTAAATGTGAATACATGAACATGTCTCTCATGTTGTCTCTTCTTCTTCTCTCTGTCCTTCCAGGTAGAAACTAAACGAGCTGAGCTGCAGAAGCTCCATGAAGAGAAGAAGAAGAACGAGACCGAGCTGCAGAACCTGAAGGAGCAGGTGAAGAACAGAGAGGTTCATGTCTTCATCTTCATCTCTAAATATTGTTAATAAAGGAGAGAGAGAGAGAGAGAGAGAGAGAGAGAGAGAGAGAGAGAGAGAGAGAGAGAGAGAGAGAGAGAGAGAGAGAGAGAGATCCGTTTGACTGAAGCTACTTGTTATATTGTCCTCAGTGTAACTGTACCATCAGGGTTTATAATTACTAAAATGTTTTAATGTTTCTCTTCATGTCCTCCGTTGCAGGAGATAATTCAAAATCGCCAAAGCAAATATTTGATGGTAAGTGGTCATGATACAAGTACAATATACAATGTAGATACAATGTATTGATATAATATACAATTTATAAAAGATTTGAGGTTTCCTACTTCAGAAATAACCGTCATCAAAGGAAACACAGTCAGTCCATCACTGTGAGATGAGTATTTACTGATAGGATGAGAACAAGTCCAGAGATAAACAGACGGATTCATGAACAGATCAAACTGTGCAGCGTTGAAATGTTTTCATGAGATCAGAAGAGCAGCAGAGAGAATATGAACGAGTACAGAGTACAATGAGAGGAGCCCACGCTGTAGAATACACCTGAGATGAAGCTAGAGAGGGAACTCTGACATTGAAATGCAGAATATGTAACACATGGAGAGCTGAGCAGAAGTCAGATGATTATTTCTCTGGCGTATAGGTCATTGTATATTATGTTCAGCATGATTCTGAACATGTTTCAGGATCACAGCAAGAGAGATGAGAAGATGAAGGAACTGGAGGCTCTGAAGAAGACGCTGGAGCTTGAACAGGAAGAATTAAACACCAACACAAAGAAGGTTTCTGTTTGTTCTTTTTCTCCAAAGACAAAAACCAAACTGATGATTTCAATATTAAGACTCACATTGATGCTCAGAGAGCGGAGAAACACAATGGTTTCATCCAAATGAGGCAACATGAACAGAGCTGTTGGTACTTTTTATAAACTGGGTCTTTATGTTCTAAAATATGCATTAACAACAAACGTGTCTCTCATATTGTCCTGCTTTCTCTCCCA
>CM051710.1:17372501-17565001 GCA_028022725.1 Lycodopsis pacificus | reverse complement strand
GTGGATGAAGTGGTCTGAGGAGGGACAGGTCTCTCTGTGAAGCGCTGCAAAGACAACGGGACACATCTGCTGAGACTTTACCTCATGCTGACATTACATCTGACTATTTTCAATTCAAACGTTGCGATGTTTACCTCCGACAGTCAGCCAGCTCTCTGCTGATTCCTTTACAAACTCCGTTCACTCACTGAATGATAGTAATTAGCCTTCTGTCGTACTTGTATTTTTCTTTGCGTATCTTACCTTCACCAGGAAAGAAGAGAAAAAGTTACCATCTGTAACACCACAATGCATTGTGAATGGTTTATAGTGTTGTGAACATTATTCATCAGGAGCATCAGTAACACACAGTGGTGGGCCGTCAGGGCCAGCTAAGCCTTCTCTGCTGGCCAGACACAATCACAAAGTTATAGCTATTTTATAATTCAATAATTGATATCTCATTGCACAGCTCCTGTCTTCCTCGGTTGCTCTGCTTCCAGTGCAGCTTGTTTTAAGTAGAGCTTTTATCCAATCGGATCTCACCTCTGTGTCTCTAGGTAGAACAGAGCCAGAGGCCTGCAGACTCTCAAGTGAATCCCTTTGCCGTTGAAGTGAATGGGGAAGATATTGTTGATTGTAATAGTGTCCAACCAATCAGATCTTTAGTTTGGCATGTTGGGCGTATTCTTTGACGTGCCAGAGCTTCTGGGTGGCCTACAAGTCCGTCAGCATTAACGTGCAGCTTGATTGGTCAGTGGGCTGGCGTGACTGTTGTGAAAAACCTGAGGTGTCTAACCAAGGCAGCAACAAGACACCATAGCACGGCAGGACACTTACAAGCTACAGTGCTTTAGAGAACTTTTGGAGAGACCCGAGTGGATCTACAACTCAACGAACACGTTCGCAGGAGGACCTCTGGCTGCAACTGAACCGCACCGATGATCTGTTCAACCGCATCATTAAACTCTTTGTAATCAAAGTAAGGAGGATGGACTTTGTCTTTACGTGAACAGCAAATTAAGTGCTTTTGTGTTTTTACATCTGCAGTAGCGTTACTACTACTACTACTACTAATTTGTCTATGGTGTTGTTTTCATGATATGGTTAAAATTGTTCCCTCTGATGTGAATAATATCTGAATGGCTCGTGCTCTTCAGTGTGTGGTGGAATACGTGTGTTAGCGCTGCAGCGTTGCTGGATTGATTTGTTGTCATATAAATATCTGTGTCTGGTTCTTGTGAGTTTGTTCTTGTCATTGTGTTAATTACATTGATTTTGACTCAATGCATTGTCCGGTAATGACGAAGCATCCCGTCATGCGCGTACTCATGTATCTGCACTCTGCAGTTCGTGTATTTGCAGGTGTTGAGCTTCATGTAACATTTTATTTCACTTGTCAAATGTTGCAGTGTTATGTGAATATGAGGTGTTTACGCGAAACAAATAATAACCCGTAGCTGTGGTGTTATAATGTGTCACAATTCAGCTCCACACCCTCCTCACGCTACTCGTCAGCCACTCCCCCCTCATCAGTCTAACTCCCTTCACCTGTTCACTCACCTGCCGCTGATCACGAATCGAGCCCCTATATAGACTCCTGCCTCTCAGGCGCTCATTGCCAGATTGTTCCTTGCTGTTGAATGCCACCAGCCTTCTGTTCCTGACCTGGATTAATTCTGCCGGCTGTTTCTGTTGCTCTGCCAGAGTCTTTGCTGTCACACTCTGTACCTGCTGAGTTTAAAATAAAAGGTTCCTGGAATCTTGTGTCCATACACAATCCGTTACATAATGTTATTAAGAGGTGGTTCAACTGCAGTAGGACCGCACTGAAGGCCCAGGTATAAAACACACGGCCCGCCACTGGTAACACATTGCTGTAACGTTCCGTGATCACATGATCTCTTGTGATCTGATCAAATCAAACTTCATTACATGTGTCTGTACGGTAAAAAACGAAAGTTGGGTTATGGCAACGAAACCAATTCGTTAGGTTTCAGAAAAACATAGTTTCATCATTATAAGAACAGAAAAGGATTAAAGTAGAAATACAATACGTCAGAAAGTTGAACCTGTAGTTGACTTTAAAAAAAGATTTCTGCCTTTCAAATGAAAACAAGTTTTGTTTTTGTTTTCTGAACATGTCATACCAGGTAAGTCAGAAATAACACTACGTACAGAGCCACTAAAGGTCACCGTTGTTTCTCTGAACTACTTTAGTGATCCTTCACTATACTTTTGTGTTTTCCTGCAATACATTATTTTATCCTCTGATGCATATTTCCAGAGAAAGGCCCCGACAGTCAAGTTAAATTACTATAATAATGCTATTATTAGATTTATTGTTATACTTTTAGTCATGCAAAAGTCTATTGTTGTCTATTGAGTTGAGTACTTCTGTGCAACATTTCTGCACGCTTCCAAATACGGATGTTGAGCACGTTGTTTTGTTCTCAGGCGTGACGGCACCAAACCTGACAAGCTCACTGCAGCAAGAAGACCTCAGGAATACGTTGCTGCATATCAATGGTTCACAGGGAAAAATATTTAGTTTGAATCATCAGCATGCTTCATCTTGTCTTCAACAAAGTACCCAGAGAGCTAACAAGAAGCCTTCGATGTGAACTACTGTTGCTGTGTGTTCCACAACATGACTTGCTGATGGCTATCGATTAACCAACAGCTCGGTATCTCACTGCCACAGAGATTTTCAAAGAAGTAGAAGATTCTGAAAATAACTTCAACAGAGAAGTTGAGGTATGATTTCATCATCAGAGTTATCATTTTATCTCGAGCACCGTCACACTCACAGCTTTGGGTGGTTCAAGGTTCCTCAGTACAAACTTCTCATAGAACTGCGACATGAAACAATGATGACTGTATGAAAAGATGTCTTTTTATAAAGTATCTGAAGATTCAGTGATGATATCAAACTTCTATGGTTCTGCTGTGCTAAGTTTGCTCTGTAGGCCTGATGATACAAACGTGTCTTCCAGATGTGAAGGAGTTTGTTGATTGGTGCAACAAACTCACCTCATTTTAAAACGTACAACAAAACATGAGAATATTTTTGATCCCAAAGAAGTTTGTGATCACAGTCCAGTGGTTATACATGACCAGCCATGTACACAAGTCCTGTCCTCTAAGTACTTGTTGTCCACATTGATAGTACTTTACTGGAGGATGCATGTCAACTGGGTAAGTTTGAGTTCAGTCAGGATGTTGTGGAGAGTGTAATCAGATATGGAATGACCACATATATAAGTCAGAGTTATCACATTTGATTCAGACTGCGGTGAAAGTCATCGGCAAAAAGGCTACAAACCACAGATGCCTCAAGGTGTGTGTGTGTGTGTCATTGTACAGCTTTATTCTTTGCTGTTTATTTTATTTGCATGTCTTGGATGTCCACGTTTCCCATGGGGACAATAAAGTGTCTGTCCATCTATCTGTCTGTCCATTTGTGTGTTCCAACACTCCTCCGGTTTGACCCATATGTGTTGTGAAATTGGTGACGTTTTTTTCTTCATTTGCTCGTGTTTTGTCTATCTGTGATGTACCGGTCACCATACGAACTTCTCCATTTCTCTTTATCTGAATAACTAAGAAATGTTGTTCTGTGTATGACAACAGTCCCACATCTGTCCTCAGTTCCCTCTTTGTGACTGGACTACTGTAACGGTGTGTTCACAGGTCTCTGTAAAAAGTCCGTCAGAAAGCTGCAGCTGATTCAGAACGCTGCAGCTCGAGTCCTCACTAAGACCAGGAGGGTGGATCACATCACCCCAGTTCTAATGTCTTTGCACTGGCTTCCTGTCCAACAAAGACTTGACTTTAAAATCCTGCTGTTGGTTTACAAAGCACTGAATGGTTTAGGGCCAAAATACATCTGTGATCTGCTGCTACCTTATGAACCATCCCGACCCCTCAGGTCGTCTGGGACCGGTCTACTTTCTGTTCCCTTATGAACCATCCCGACCCCTCAGGTCGTCTGGGACCGGTCTACTTCCTGTTCCCTTATGAACCATCCCGACCCCTCAGGTCGTCTGGGACCGGTCTACTTCCTGTTCCCTTATGAACCATCCCGACCCCTCAGGTCGTCTGGGACCGGTCTACTTCCTGTTCCCTTATGAACCATCCTGACCCCTCAGGTCGTCTGGGACCGGCCTACTTTCTGTTCCCAGAGTCAGAACTAAACATGGAGAAGCAGCGTTCAGTTTTTCTGCTCCACATATCTGGAACAAAGTCCCAGAAAGCTGCAGGTCTGCTGAGACCCTCAGCTCCTTTAAATCAAGACTGAATACTTTTCTGTTTGCTGCTGCCTTTAATTGAACCACATTCAATTAATATATTAATCAATTTCCTGCATTTCTGCATTTTACTCATGCATTTTATTTCTTACACTGTTTTTTTTAATTTAATGTTTTAATGCAATCAATGTTCTTAATTGTTTTTAAATCTCCTTTTCTTTTGACTTATGTTTTGATGCTTTTAATGGTTTTATGTGAAGCACTTTGAATTACCTTGTTGTTGAAATGTGCTATACAAATAAACTTGCCTTGCCTTTGTGAGAGATGGTAAGATAAGGGGCTTTATTTAAGTCTTCCTCTTGTTCTGCACCTCATCACAGGACGGCTGAAGCTACAGACATCAGTATCAGGTTTGCTGCAAACTTTCTCATCATCTTTTGACTTCACTGTTACGACCGGCTCGGGAGTCGCAACATATAGGAGGGACACAACACCAAGTTAGGTTAGAAACAACCACAGCTGCCAGTTTATTTACAGGACACAAGTAAACTAGTGTGCAAATCCCACTGCAGACCAGGGTCTGGTGCCAGGCAGATGAGAGAGGGCGAGGGTGGAGCAAGGAGGCGCTTCTATAGGTAAACCACATCCTCATCCAGGTGCCCTCAATCACTCGTTAGGGAGCTGCACCTAGAAGTCAAAAGACACAGAATGCACACATGCACACAGACACACCCAAGCACAAACATTCACAGCAGGACATAGAACCACATGTAACACTCCCTTTGAACACATTTAACCAAAACTAGAGTGCACAACAATATTCCTCCACTCTTACTACTCACACAGCGTTCAGCATGTGTGAAGAACAAAGGCCAGCAAATGCCACCACATACTATCCTGAGGAATGAACATTTCAAACTGACCTATTCTTGAACTTACCTGGTTTCCTCTCTACCTAAGAAACTGGAGTTCTATCTGGCTAAACCTCAACGAGTCTTTGTCGGCTTTCCCGGGCACGCCAGGGGCCACCGCAGGGTTACCGCACCAAAAACAATAAGGTGGTGCTGGTCTCTCCAACACCCACAGGCTTTCTTAACTAGGCAAGCTCAAAAAGAAAAACTAAAAACTCTACCTCAAGTGGTGACATCAGCCTGAACCTACTAACTAAGTCTAGGAGTAAAAAATTACCTAAAGCTAACTGAGTTCCGGATGATGTTACCTTGTTGATGTTTCAAGGTACTTTATGTTACGACCGGCTCGGGAGTCACAACATATTGGAGGACACAACACCAAGTTACGTTAGAAACAACCATAGCTGCCAGTTCATTTTCAGGACACAAGTGAACTGCAGTGTGTGTAGCAGAAGGGAGCGTTACCATTCACAGGGCCTCGGTGTCCCTTTAATTACAAGGCCAATCGCGGTGGGCGGGCATCGCATGAATACGCCGGGGATCCCCTTTGCTCCCTCCTGACGTCAAACGCGTGTCCCGCTTCCGGTTTGCCGGACATCCGCCGCTGTGCAGGTGTGCAGGAATGCAGCAGCATTGTTTCTCCCGGTCATACTGTTCTGGCGTTATATTGGCTTTTATTCTTTTTTAGACTATCTCTGGGGCTCCCCTCGTCCTGCACAGGTGATTCACCTGCGGATCTGTCGGTGAGTCTCGATTGGGTCCTGATTTAAATATACTCTGGTGTTCTGTTAGTGACCGTGTTTTGCTTGTATAGCTGCCGGTAGCTACGCTACATGCCCTTCTCCCCCCTTCTGGTCCCGACGCACATTGCCTGATCGGTAAGGTGATTTTATTCTGTTAGTTTATATACTTTGTGTTAATTATCCTTCTATTCATTTTATGCTATCCCGTATTACAGGGGACTTTTGGTTGGGTTCGAGCGGAACGCCGGCAGAAAGCGGCTACAGCTAACTCGGCATAAATTAAGGAAGCTGCTGTTTTGTTTTCCGGTGTTTTGCCTACGGCCTGGTTAAACTTACGGCTTTGGCCGACGGGGCTGGCGCTTTGACTGGCGCTGTGTCGCCTACAGGGTCCGACGCTGCTATTGTCAGCACTGCGCGCCTGTCTTGTGCTGTTTTGAGCAGCACCCTTGTTTTAATGAAAACAACCTCTTTTTAGCCTGAGCCATTCATATTGTGTATTCTGACCAAGGGATTTAGTTTGTATAAATTGGGTTACTGATCACCCCCCCTGGTTGATCAGCCAACCCGAGCTATTTTTGTTGTTTTCTCTTTTGCTTATTTTTTCCTTTTTGTTTTATTTCCTTTCCGGAGTTCTTTGTCCCTGTAGGAGCTGCTAAGCCAAGGTGGTGGGGTTGGTGCTTCCAGGTGGTGGTGTCTCCCTTTGTGTGCCCCGGGTTGAGACCCTCACGTGTGGTTGTGTGTGTGAGTGTTGTGTACACGGGTGATCGGGGTGCCTCCTCTTTTCGGGATCCTCACCTGCACTGGTCCACCTCGCCACTGGTAAGCCGCAGTCCTCTTTTTAAATGTATGACGGCTCTTTTAGTATTTTGTGTATAACCCGTACGGTGACTTGTTAATGGAATAAAGATGATTTTGTATTGGAACCGCGTCTCATGCTCATTTGTATAATGAACCTGAGTGTCTTTTGAAACCTGATACTATGTGGGGAAAAGTGAATCTTTAGGTGCAACTCCTAGGGTGGCGTTGTTGTGCTCTCGAAGCTATTGGCTGTTCACGTAACTTTGAGTGACGGCCCGTCCGCCTCTCGCCACATGTGCAAATCCCACTGCAGACCAGGGTCTGGTGCCAGGCAGATGAGAGAGAGCGAGGGCGGAGAAAGGAGGCGCTTCTATAGGTAAACCACATCCTCATCCAGGTGCCCTCAATCACTCGTTAGGGAGCTGCACCTAGAAGTCAAAGACACAGAATACACACATGCACACAGACACACCCAAGCACAAACATTCACAGCAGGACATAGAACCATACGTAACACTCCCCTCCTTAAGATGACAGCCATAAGGGTGTCATCCAAAACCATGCCGTTTGAACAGAAGAAACCCTCTTACGCATGAGGATACCAACCTCCCAGTAAAAGTGGCATGAGTAGTACCACTCTCATCCTTAGGCAACACTGCTGCCAGACACTTGGCCAAAGGAGGGTCAGCCTTCTGGGCTGCTATCAGCTGTTCCTTGCCAACCTTCAACTGTGTGTCAGGCCCAGCGGGCACAGTGACAGGACAGGTCAATTTAACTTCAGTAGACTCATTTCCAACAGAGTTAGTGGACAGCTTATCGAGAGGCAACTCAGAAGTTACAGAAGGATCAGGATCAGCCTCTGGACTGTCAACAGGTGGAGCCACTTCAGATAAATTCACTACATCTTCATACTTTCTTGACTGGGCACGAGTTACAATGCAAGCAGGAAGGACTTTAGGCATCCGAGATGACAGATCAGCACTCTGGTAATTGTCAACTACGGAGCCTGTTGGTGTATCCACTACAATGGGAGCAGGAAACACCTTCCCTCCAAATCATTACCCAAAATCAGGTCTACTCCCCCTAAAGGAAGCTGGGGACGAATCGCCACCACGACAGGGCCTGTAACCAACCCAGATTGCAAATACACAACATGCAATGGGGCTTTAAGCCACCTCATCCCACATCCTTGGACTGAAGCACTGCTACCAGTGGAGGTCTTCTCAGAGAGAGGCAAAACTCCTGCCAAAAACAAGGACTGAGAGGCTCCTGTGTCCCTAAGGATGCGAATTGGGATGAGCTTCTCAGAATCAGAAATTGCTATTGAACCCTCCATACGGAATGGTGCAAAGGAGTCATGCTCAGTGCGTTTTTTATTGGTCTGACAAGGACCAACTACACAGGGCAACTGCTGTGGTACTGAAACTATTCGCCCTACAGGCTTAGTACCTTCTGACTTTTTATTGAGCATGACAGTGACAGTTTGCTATGAAATGACCAGGCTTTTTGCAATAAAAGCAAGTCCTAATGGGAACTGAAGGAGACCCATTGCTTCCAGGTCTTAAACAAAAGGTGTGAGGAGAGGCTAAGCTCTTAGTCTCACCGGTTTTGCAACTAAAGACTGTTTTATGGGCAAAGACATACTCATCGGCAAGCACAGCAGCCTCCTCCACTTTAGTCACTCTTTGCTCACTCAGATCGGTGGCCACCACTTCAGGGACACAATTTCTAAATTCTTCCACAATAATCAACTGGTGAAGTTCCTCCTTGGTCACAACCTTTTGTGATGTGAACCACCGAGTGAAAAGGATTTCCTTTTCTCTCGCAAACTCCACAAATGTCTGCTTCTCCACCTTACGATACCCTCTAAACCTCTGTCTGTAGGCCTCAGGGACCAACGCATAGGCACGCAAGATGGCTGCCTTAACGATGTCATAATCTGAGCTCTGGGTCAGAGTTAAAGATGAATAAGCCTCTTGAGCTCTACCTGTCAGTACACACTGCAACATTAGTGTCCATAATTCTTTTGGCCATGCTAAGGTGGTAGCAACACGCTCAAATTTGGAAAACCTTACCTCTTCTCTTTCCTTAGCCTCCATTTCTAGCTCTTTTATTCGGGCCCGAGCACCGACTTAGTCGGAACGGAGGACCTATTGTATTTCGAATGTTTTTACATGTTTCGTCCCAAAAAGGAGGTGCTTGGGATACTGGAAAACTTCTGAAATTTGACACGCAAGCCAGAATTTGCGAAAATTGCAGTCTGATTGGGGTGTCCAGCTGCGGTATGAAATATTTGCTCGATAGCGCCCCCCTATTAACTAGCCCAACATTGGGTTTCACCTAGCTGCATGAAACTTGTTACGTCTGTGGATTGTGATGGGACGTACAAAAAATCCTCTTGGAATTTTTCTCTAAACCAAACAGGAAGTCGGCCATTTTGAATTGTATGACGTTTTTGGACCGTTTCAAGGTACTTTAACCTCTTGGGCCTTCTTAGGCGTCGTACTTTAACGAACTGCTCCTAGAGATTTAACCCGATCAACTTCAGATTCGGTCAGTATGCTCTTGAGACCTTGGCAGTGAAAAGTTACTCAAAGATCAAAAAGTTATCGAACTCTGTATCCGTAGCGTGGCATCAAAAAAACACCATTCTCCGCGAAACAGGAAGTTGTTGTAACTCGGCCATATATTGTCTAATCTGCTCCAAATTTCTCATATGTCATAACATCCTGACTCAGAACTCATCTATATGACAATTTAGAATCATAGTAATAGCGCCACCTAGTGGCAACTGGAAGTTGTGTACTTTGACATCCTGCTCCTCACAGATTCATCAGATCCCTCTAAAATGACAATGACAATGATAATGCTTCATTGTGAAAATTGTAAGAAGTTGTTGAAGGGCGGCGACGTCGCGGCTCGGCAAATTTCAATCATTTGCCATGAACGAATAAATGATGTAACTCAACTCCACATCGTCAGATCTTTACCAGATTTCACATGTTTGATTAGACTCCAGGCATGAAGATATCTGCCGGCCAATTTTGAATCATAGTCATTGCGCCACCTACTGGTAACAGGAAGTTAGAGTCTTTATACTTTGGCTTGTTTCTCTGAGTAGGTAAATCAGATCAACATCAAGTTAGTTCCACACAAATATAAGAAGTTCATAATGCCAGTTCATGAAGCTTTTGATGTTTCGTCGAACACTGTTGCCGTGGCGACGCAGTCTTCGCTGTGAAAAACGAAGGTCATTTTGAAATGCTAAAAATGCTCGAAACATGAGCAAACTTGGCAAGCAGATTACAACCCCAAAATGTATTTATATAATATCATTTCATTGGTTCAGAGGTACAAATCGGCTCAATAACGCCCCCTACAATATTTTGACGAAGCGGCCCTCGCAGTACGTTTCACATAGATTTACAAAATTTGGTATGCACATGTATCACATGTGGACTTAAAAGAAAGTCTCTTGGGACCATGCTCTAAACCCAACCGGAAGTCAGCCATTTTTAATTCTTTATGACTTCCTAGTGTCGCTTTTGTCATTTCCAGGCGCTGTACTCTAACGAACTCCTCCTCGGGAATTAATCGAATCATCTTCAAATTTGGTCGGTACAATCTAAAGACGTTTGTGATGAAAAGCTAATCAAAGCTTGTTGTTTTGTGAAAAGCCGTTGCCGTGGCGATGCTTTGTTCGCCATGAAAAATTAAGGTGTTTTTTGAGGGGCTAAAAATGCTCAAAACATAACCAAACTTATCACACACATTTAAAATCCCGAATGTAGTTATCTGATGTGAATTTAATGATTCAGAGTGAAAGGAGAAACTAATCAAAACACACACAGGCAGGAAGTGAAGTCATATGAAACTAGAGGAGAGGTGGGTAACAAAATAAAACAGGAAACACAAAACATGAATAAAAGGCAGGAAACAGGAAACACGTGACCTACGAGCAGGAGCAGGGCAGATTGTGACAGATCCAGAACTTAAGACAAAAACAAGATCAAATAATTTAAACAGTTAGTTTCTTTAACTAATGACTCGCATAAAATAAACTTAACTTGCAGCAACTCAAGTTACGGATTCATTTCTGAGATCATTTTCTGTGCATAGCAGATTCACGCAGCAGTGAGTAAAGAGGCGGGGCTTATCCAATGATCGCAGGGGGCTTCAAACACAAAACCTTCACACCACCCGTGTGATCATTCAGTCTTTGGGAATACTATCTTCACATTTGGTGTCTTTCTGTTGAACTGAAGCCTGCATACTTGACCGTGTCTTCCTGTTTTCTGATGTGAGGGTCCACACAGGATGTTGTACATTGTAAGATAAGATAAGATAATCCTTTATTCGCCCCTCAGTGGGGAAATTACAGATTGTAAAGCCCTCCGAGGCAAATGTGTGATTTTGGGCCAAACAAATACATTTAAAAGTTAGAACTTCACCCTGTACGATTTTCACGAAACAAATAAATGATTTGATTGATGGAGGAGCTCTGCGCTCCAATTTTTAGTGAATGAAATTAGTTAGTATTAATTTCATATGTTTCATATACACACGGCAACCTGCAGCAACAAGAGCACAGGGCCAACGTCAGCCGGCTCTGCACCACAGAGTGTTCTCCCCACGAAGGTCAAAGGTTAAAGGCATTTTAGCATTTAACTCACAGAACCGGAGGCTGGCGTCTTGTGCTGACACACTCTTGCAAGCAGGAAGCTGTGTATACATTGAGGATGATGTAGCATTCATGCTACTTCTTTTTTTTTTTTTTTTTCGGTTGATGACACAAATCCTGACATGAAAGGTGAGTTACACATCCCACATGTTATTCTGTGATTTAAAACTTCGATGAATTACTCAAAACATGCCAAGTGTGAATTCGTATTCACTCATATAGTTGGAGCTGTTTGAGGTTCAACATGTAAAGATGTCTGGATAGATGTATGACAGACCAGCTTGTTTGAATGCTTGAGCCTTTTATTCATGCAGAAAGAAAGAAGGGTTATATGTGTAGAATATATGTTGTGCTGAAAGGATTCGCTCCATAAAACACTCTTATTAAGGCACAAGGCCTCAAAGACAGTCCAGCTCCTGTTGATGTCACTTGTCGTATCGTTCATTAAGTAGCGTTACAGCGATAGAAAAGAAAGCTATAGATATGAAATACAGTCAGATGTATTTGCGATCGTGCACACAACAGGACTCCCTCTGTGTTACGGGTACTGCATGCCTCGCTGTCAGTCCACCAATCAGACTCTCTTGACACACACAGACTGTTTCTGAGTGCTGCACTGTACGTCGTCCCAGCACTTCCCAGCTGCAAGCACAACACAAAAAGGTGATTCAGTGAATGTTACTCAAACCGTTTCATGTGACCAATAATTATTGATGGATGAAGTCAGCTAACACGAGAGTCACTAATGCAAATCAAATCTTTGTCAAAAGGTGAATAATGTAACACAAGAGGTCCTTGAGATACAGTATGTTAGAGAGCTGCTCACCTCAACAACTTCACACTCAAAACGTCTTTGAGTGCTAAACAACACAGCCAACGAGTGTGAAGTCGATGTGATGAGCAGTTACCAGAACATAAATACATGCAGTTCACTCTCCTCTTTTCATCCACCTCTTATCACCAGTATCACTCCTACAACAAGCACTGTGTTGTTTTACCGCTGTAATTCATCTGCAGACAATGCTGGTTGCCTCCCCCGTTGTTAGGCTCTCCAGCACACCAGTTCATGTAGCTGAAAAGAGTACCATCACTCCAGAACCATTCCTTCTCCTGGAAGAAAGAATAGAATCGAGTATTACAAGAAATAAAAGTGTTCAAGTTATTTGATTTAAGTAATTTAAGATAAGCTAATTGGTCCCCAGAGGAGCAATCCATTTGTTGCAGAACATTTATAATAATAATACAATTATAAAGTATATAAAATAATACAAATAGTAATCGAAAGAGCACTTTTAACAAATGGCCATGGAACTGGAGTGGAGCAGAGAAAAAGAGAGAGAAAGTAATATTATACCTGTTCATATAATATGGTCAAGTTTCATATATAATACATAATAAATACATATGGAATGAATTATAATAACATATAATGGATATTATATGTATGTTGTGAGCAATATTTGCAAATGGGGCATAGATGAAATAAATACCTCTTCTGCATCAGAGCCTCCAATCCAGGTTGATCCATTATCTTGACTGTGGTCCAGGATGATCTTCTGAATCCCTTCGTACTCCAGGATGTTGTGGACGGATGCAAGGTTTCCACCCAGGGACACACAGTTTTTCTACAGTGAGAGAGAGAAAGAGAGAGCGAGAGAGCGAGAGAGAGAGAGAGAGAGAGAGAGAGAGACAGAGAGAGAGAGAGAGAGAGAGAGATGTGAAACACCAAGTCAGTCAAAAATGTCAAGTAACCAAACGTGTGTGTGTGCAAACACAATGACATTGTTGTAGAAGTGTCCTACGTCAAAGCAACAGAGATTTATTATTTTATGTATTCCTTATGTATTTGACCGGGACAGTGCACAGACTCTCAGCTGTAAATGTGATGCAGTATGAGATGTGTACAAAGGGTTTGAGTGCATGTATCGTTTTGCTGCATCTTAGTGTAGCTGGTTTCAGATACACCGAGAGTTCCTGAGAATGTCAGTGTTACACACCTGCGTCATGTGTTTCTTAACGGACAGCTGTGAGTCAATGAGAGTAACAAGATATTGTAAATCTGAAAGCGTCTGAATCCTCTCACCCTGTACAGAGAGATCTGGTCGACTTTCATTTGTGTTCATATAAAAGTAGATGCAAGCGGTTTTACGTGTGTCAGGCAAGATTCTCAATTTCTATTGCTGAAGTTAATTTGGCTGCCACTCCATGTCCGTCTTTAACATGCACAGAAATCACAGTGTCATCCGCATACAATCTTTCAAAGCCACCAGCATTACCTCAGCTTTAGCCCAAGTCATCGGTGTTGAAATGTAGCGGAAACAGCGACCGCTGCACTCAGTCCAACCCTTGGAACAATACGCTTCCCTCTTCACCAGATGACTCTCTGCTGAGAGAAATAGAGTTTGGATGTAGATATATAGATTTATATATAGAATAGAGTAATGTAGAGTCCAGTGAAAGTCTCTTCATGTAGAATATTTACATTACTGTATTAAAACAATATATTTTGATGGTACATAGATGCTAAATCATGATATAACAATATATATATACAGTATATGTATATAGATCTATTGAAGTGAAAATCTAAAAGCTACTCTTCTGATTGGTCGTTTTCCAGCATTCCCTCTGGAAGAGCTAGACAGTTTGACATTGCAGTTATTGATCTGGATTATTACTGTTCAGTGACAATGAATGAATCTCTAACAGTTTCTATGTATCATACTCACCAGCAGCTTGAGTCAGAGCAATCATGGCACAAACAAGCGCACACACAGTCAGCGTCTTCATGGCGAAGGCAATGAGATGATGCAGATGCTGAAGATGAAGAGAACTAAGACAGATATATTACTTATGGATCTGTAGAGAACAAAGGAACTCACTGACTGTCAGAACAGTGTTGCGTTTGGTTTTATACCCTGCTGTGAATGTTTGTGCTTGGGTGTGTCTGTGTGCGTGTGTGTATTTTGTGTCTTTTGACTTCTAGGTGCAGCTCTTCTTCTTCTTCTGTTGTTTTTAATGGCGGTTGGCAAACAACTTTTAAACTAGGTGCAGGAGAAAAGAAAGCCTGCGGGTGTTGGAGAGACCAGCACCACCTTGTTGTTTTTGGTGCGGTAACCCTGCGGTGGCCCCTGGCGTGCCCGGGAAAGCCGACAAAGACTAGTTGAGGTAGCCAGATAGAACTACAGTTTCTTAGGTAGATAGGAAACCAGTTCACTAACAAGGACCACACCAATAACAGGATACGTTTCGAGAGTTTTTATTGCGTAATGGAATGATAGTTAGGTTTAGGAAGCAGAAGGGGTCGAGTGATGAAGGGATGTAGGGTAGGGGTAGAGGTAGAGGGATGTAGGGTAGGGGTAAAGAGATGAAGGGATGTAGGGTAGAGGGATGAAGGGATGTAGGGTAGGGATCGAGGTAGAGGGATGAAGGGAAGTGATGGAGGACAGTTGGTGTCCAGCGGCTGGTGGGAACGGAGACAGTTGAGTGGGGCCATCTCTGGGAAGCTCCGGCGGTGTAGAGTCCCCAAAGATAGCTTCACGAGGTTGGTGCGGACGTAGGAGAGGTACGCGGTGGAAGACTAGCGACCAAGAATCTTGATGATGTGGTCTGGAATTCCTTGGCTCGAGGTGGCTGAGTCGGCACCGATGCGGAATGAATGACCGGAGTAAAATTCGGGGGGTATTCCTGATCTGGCTAATATACGGCGGAAGTGGTGGTGGAGCCAGGACCGTGTGGCCCAGCTGCCTGTTTCGGTGATGAAAAGGGGATCTTGCGGAGAAGTTCGGCCAGCTAATCTCGAGATTAAGTAATCTCGGATGGATTCGTACGGACTTGGGTACGAGTCTGGTCGGAAAAGGTAGATGGGTTGAGGTGGACCGTATTGGTTGGTCTTGTGGCGTTGAGGTCATAGACGACTGTGTCGGGAGGATGGATGTGAAGTCTGACGTGGCAGCGTCTCGGGAAGGATGGAGTTCGAGGCGGTGGACTCGGAGCAGCAAAAGAAGCTGGCAAGAACGTGGACTTTAATGCTTTGTCCCAGAAGGGAGACGGATGACCTGAGCTGAGCGCGAGGGTGCCGCAGGCGAGGAGGTCCGAAGTGAGTGGCAGCCATTTAGGCGTAGTTTGGCTTTACGGACCTTCGAGTAGCATGGCGACGTGTGAGTGGGTAGGCTGGGCATGGAGCCGTGAAGACAGTTTGTGTAGAAGTTAATTCCGCTCATGTAAACCTGTACGGTGGAGGGCTTGACCTTAAGGAGGGAAAAGGATAAGTGACTGAAGGTCGTGGGGGTAAGGATCTCGAGTGGCAGGAATGGAAGGAGTTGCGAAAGCTTGGAAGCGGTTCCGTCCGGTGAGGTACGATGAGAGCGACTTTGTTGAGGATGCCATCTGCGGTATATTCTGAGTGGATGGCAATGGTCTTTAATGGACCGTTCATGCCCATTAACAAATGGCTACTATGGGATGCGTTTCGTCGATCGCGGAGGAAGGTGTGGGGGATGAGATATAGTAGCTGGCTACGTAATTAAATACTCTTCCATGCCAGTGGGTGGCAGTAGGTAGCACAATAATGACCGTGGTGATTAAGAATTAAGTGATGCACCGAGAGGTTGCGTTGACAAGACGTTTGTTCGGATTCAGGTCAGCAAATATTCCGGCTGCTCTTGGACGGACGCATTGGCGGAGTCATACGCGTCCTTCTGAAGAAAACGAAAAGGTACTGTTCGTTGGGATCGGTGGTAAGGACTTGGAGGTGCTGGTGATGTCTGCCTTAGGTGACCGGCTTCTTTGCCTGCGAGGCTGATGGGGAATGTGGCGTGATCGATTCTTATGTACTTTGTGGAGAAGTCCAGGCTGGGAAATAAGTGGAGCCTTGAGATGTCTGCTCAGGTGGGGAGTGGCTGTTTGAGTGCAGCGACCGAGCTTGTTTAGAAATTCCCGGGGGATGTAGGGATTGCATGTGGATGGCTCGATAATTGGGCGAGGTTCATGTGGTTACTGGTGATCGATAGCCTGTGTTGTGTTGAACGGAAAGGCAGGAGCGAGGGAAGAGGAAAATATGCTGGGATGAAAGGATGCATGTGCGTGGGTTGGAAGTGCAGATTTGGGAAAAGAGGCTACAGGGTGAGATACCCCTGATGCAGAGAGGAAGGAGGGGGTGCGATACGAAATGGCCCTCTAGAGATGCTGGTGCGAGTGACCGGGCTTGACAGGCGTCGACGTCACGCCTGACACTGGTGGCTCGGCAATCGAGGGAGGTGTAGTGCCGAGCGGCCGTGAGCAGTTTGGAGAGTTTGCTTTTCTGTCGGACTGGTGGAAATGGATGTTGAGCTGGGTGAGTGCATACTTCAGTCGAGAGACTGTCCACTCTGATGTATGGGGCCGGCGTTGGCCTGGGGGAGAAGGGTCGCTGTGGTTTTGGCCGTTCGAGCGGCTGGATCTCGAGGGGGTGGAAGAGCGGTGTTGCGGAGGGAAGATATCCCTCGGCGATCTCCTACTGGGGTTGTTGGAAGGCAAAGGACCGACAACTTCGGAATTGTCTGCTGGCGGAACTGTGGAAATGGGGCGCATTTAAGATGGGATGGCAACGCTAGTGGGGGTAGGGGTGAAGGAAGAGGGGGGGGGGGGCGGCATAGGCAGGAAGAAACAGCTGCTTCGTCCCTGGCATATAGAGACTGTCGAGACTGTCGGGGGCCTCGAATGGTGGTCGCGGTGGTTTCACCAGTTGTTCGAGCGCCTGGAACTCCGGCTGTAAGGAGAGCGGCGTGGGTGAAGATTTGGATTCCGGAATCGGGATCTCCCCCCCGGGCTGTTGGAAGGCGGGGGCGGACGGCTTCGGAGTTGACGGAGGATGGTTATCGACAGCTGCGGGGAAAGTGGATGGCTAAACGCAGCCGAAGTAGCTAGCGACGAGCGTGGTGAGAAAAGGAGGTAGCTTCGGGATATGGCGGGTCGTCCGGAAGGGGAGAGGAGAGCCTTTGTGAAAGGTAAGCAGTTTTAAGATGTTGTTTGTCTGTCGTGCCTCGTGTTGAAGCGTATGAAAGCTGAGACAAAGAGCGTTGCTCGGCTGTCTTGCACCGTATGAAAGCTTGAAGCTGAGTCGGAGAGCGTTTGCTCGTAGGGGTTGAGGTAGAGGGGATGTGGGGTAGGGATGGAGCGTTGCTCGTCTGCTATGTCAGAGAGCGTATGTATGAAAGCTGAGTCAGAGAGCGTTGCTCGTCTGTCTTGAGTCGTATGAAAGCTGAGTCAGAGAGCGTTGCTCGTCTGTCTTGAGTCGTATGAAAGCTGAGTCAGAGAGCGTTGCTCATCTGTCTTAAGTTGTATGAAAGCTGAGTCAGAGAGCGTTTGCTCGTCTGGATGTGGGGTAGAGGGATGTGGGGTAGGGGTAGAGCGCCTGCTGAGTTAGAGAGCGTCTGGCGTACGTCATGTGAAGACAAGAGTCGAATGAGAGAACGGAGTCGAAGAGGAAGTGAACAGGTGCGTTGAGCTTAAATACTTGTGCAGGGGAAATGAGCCGTGTTCTGGGCGTGGTCCCGTTCCTGAACTAAGTTTATGAAACTAAATGTAAGTTCAAGAATAGGTCAGTTTGAAATGTTCATTCCTCAGGATGGTATGTGGTGGCATTTGCTGGCCTTCACACATGCTATACGCTGTGTGAGTAGTAAGAGTGGAGAAATATTGTTGTGCACACTAGTTTTGGTTAAATGTGTTCAAAGGGAGTGTTACATGTGGTTCTATATCCTGCTGTGAATGTTTGTGCTTGGGTGTGTCTGTGTGCGTGTCTGTATTCTGTGTCTTTTGACTTCTAGGTGCAGCTCCCTAACGAGTGATTGAGGGCACCTGGATGAGGATGTGGTTTACCTATAGAAGCGCCTCCTTGCTCCACCCTCGCCCTCTCTCATCTGCCTGGCAGCAGACCCTGGTCTGCAGTGGGATTTGCACACTACAGTTTACTTGTGTCCTGTAAATAAACTGGCAGCTGTGGTTGTTTTTAACGTAACTTGGTGTTGTGTCCCTCCTATATGTTGCGACTCCTGAGCCGGTCATAACAGTGAAGTCAAAAGATGATGAGAAAGTTTGCAGCAAACCTGATGCTGATATCTGTAGCTTCAGCCGTCCTGTGATGAGGTGCAGAACAAGAGTTAGGTTAAAAACAACTACAGCTGCCAGTTTATTTACAGGACACAAGTAAACTGGAGTGTCTAAATCCCACTGCAGACCAGGGCCCCGTTCCTCGTACGTGGTTCAGCAAAGTCGATCAAATGTCCTATTAGCCAGCCTAAATTAACGACATAATTGATGTCAGGCTATGTCGGGTTCTCCAAGGCTGATCCGCTCTCAAACAGTCTCGTTAATTCGACCCAGACGATCAGGATCAGGATAATTGCGCGTGCCCGTCCTACGTCAAAAGGGGGAAGCGTCGCTCACCGAAACCATGATTTTCTAACAGTACAATGTCAAATAAACTCAAAGAAAGAGCCTCTTTCTACTCCGCTGACGAGCAGGAGATGATCATGAACGCATACGAGGAATTCAAGACAATAATCACGGCAAAATCTAACACCGCCACCGCTGCGAGGGCTAGACAAGAAGGCAAAATATCTCAGACGATGAGAGAGAGCGAGGGCGCAGCAAGGAGATGCTTCTATAGGTAAACCACATCCTCATCCAGGTGCCCTCAATCACTTGTTAGGGAGCTGCACCTAGAAGTCAAAAGACACAGAATACACACATGCACACAGACACACCCAAGCACAAACATTCACAGCAGGACATAGATCCATACGTAACACTCCCCTCCTTAAGATGACAGCCATAAGGGTGTCATCCAAAACCATGCTGTTTGACCAGAAGCAACCCTCTTACGCATGAGGATACCAACCTGCCAGTAAAAGTGGCATGAGTAGTACCACTCTCATCCTTAGGCAACACTGCTGCCAGACACTTGGCCAAAGGAGGGTCAGCCTTCTGGGCTGCTATCAGCTGTTCCTTGCCAACCTTCAACTGTGTGTCAGGCCCAGCCGGCACAGTGACAGGACAGGTCAATTTAACTTCAGTAGACTCATTTCCAAAAGAGTGAGTGGACAGCTTATCTAGAGGCAACTCAGAAGTTACAGAAGGATCAGGATCAGCCTCTAGACTGTCAACAGGTGGAGCCACTTCAGATAAATTCACTACATCTTCATACTTTCTTGACTGGGCACGAGTTACAATGCAAGCAGGAAGGACTTTAGGCATCCGAGATGACAGATCAGCACTCTGGTAATTGTCAACTACGGAGCCTGTTGGTGTATCCACTACAATGGGAGCAGGAAACACCTTCCCTCCAGCCAAATCATTACCCAAAATCAGGTCTACTCCCCCTAAAGGAAGCTGGGGACGAATCGCCACCACGACAGGGCCTGTAACCAACCCAGATTGCAAATACACAACATGCAATGGGGCTTTAAGCCACCTCATCCCACATCCTTGGACTGAAGCACTGCTACCAGTGGAGGTCTTCTCAGAGAGAGGCAAAACTCCTGCCAAAAACAAGGACTGAGAGGCTCCTGTGTCCCTAAGGATGCGAATTGGGATGAGCTTCTCAGAATCAGAAATTGCTATTGAACCCTCCATACGGAATGGTGCAAAGGAGTCATGCTCAGTGCGTTTTTTATTGGTCTGACAAGGACCAACTACACAGGGCAACTGCTGTGGTACTGAAACTATTCGCCCTACAGGCTTAGTACCTTCTGACGTTTTATTGAGAGCATGACAGTTTGCTATGAAATGACCAGGCTTTTTGCAATAAAAGCAAGTCCTAATGGGAACTGAAGGAGACCCATTGCTTCCAGGTCTTAAACAAAATGTGTGAGGAGAGGCTAAGCTCTTAGTCTCACCGGTTTTGCAACTGAAGACTGTTTTATGGGCAAAGACATACTCATCGGCAAGCACAGCAGCCTCCTCCACTTTAGTCACTCTTTGCTCACTCAGATCGTTGGCCACCACTTCAGGGACATAATTCCTAAATTCTTCCACAATAATCAACACTTGAAGTTCCTCCTTGGTCACAACGTTTTGTGATGTGAACCACCTCGTGAAAAGGATTTCCTTTTCTCTAGCAAACTCCACAAATGTCTGCTTCTCCACCTTACGATACCCTCTAAACCTCTGTCTGTAGGCCTCAGGGACCAACGCATAGGCACGCAAGATGGCTGCCTTAACGATGTCATAAGCTGAGCTCTGGGTCAGAGTTAAAGATGAATAAGCCTCTTGAGCTCTACCTGTCAGTACACACTGCAACAGGAGTGTCCAGAATTCTTTAGGCCATGCTAAGGTGGTAGCAACACCCTCAAAGTGGGAAAAGTACTTTTCTACCTCCTTCTCACCAAAATGAAGAACTAAAGCTTTGTTCTTAGCTACATCAAAACGAGGACTAGATGTATAAGAATTAGCCTGCTCAGTTTCAGCTCTTGACCTCAACTCCAGCTCCTTCATTTTCTCCTCATGTCCTTGTCTCAACCTCTCCATCTCAAACCTCCTTACCTCTTCTCTTTCCTTCGCCTCCATTTCTAGCTCTTTTATTCTGAATTGCAATTCCAATCCTCGCAACCGTATAGATTGAGCATCTTGAGACTTCAAGATTACTTGTTCCGTCTTCCCAACAGTTAAACCTGCAGACACATGTAAGCCCTGCTCCTCATCAAGCTGACTAGATTCACGGGGCACTACTCCCTGTTCAATGAGTGCAGTGACTACCTTAGCTCTAAGCTGACCTTTCTTACGGGACGTTTGAGCAATTTCAAGATGGTACTGCTCTGCAATAGACATGAGCTGGGCTTTGGTACATTGAGCCAGCTGCTCTATTGTAGGACCTTCACTGATCTCTTGAAAATCTGCCTTCATTGTGAGAACACAAAAACAACTTCAGGTGAAACAAATCTCTACAAGGTAGCACACCCAAAAATGGGCTCCCCCTAAGTAAGCCAAACCACCAACGCAAAGTAACACTACCACACAGAAATAGTGCTACCAAACAGCACAGCTTACCTACACAAAATCAGAGAGTAATTGAAATGCACCAATCACTTGGCTGTGTATATACAAGAGCAGCTACATAACTATTTCAGGCCACACAGTATAGAAATAGTGTTCACAGTACTATTGCCCCTGCGATACACTGAAATTCTAAACACTGCTTTTCTACCTCCACCGAGAAGAAAGTAGGTTCCACAAAGTGTAGTCCCTGCAAGAAGCATGTGACTACCTGAACACGAAGCTCACACAGATAATAGAAAAGCAAGAGCACTGGCTTACTAAGCCAGCCAGACGAATCAGGGTTCAAAGAAGAACAAAACTACAGCCTAGCATTTAACCAAAACTAGAGTGCACAACAATATTCCTCCACTCTTACTACTCACACAGCGTTCAGCATGTGTGAGGAACAAAGGCCAGCAAATGCCACCACATACTATCCTGAGGAATGAACATTTCAAACTGACCTATCGTATTCTTGAACTTACCTGGTTTCCTCTCTACCTAAGAAACTGTAGTTCTATCTGGCTAAACCTCAACGAGTCTTTGTCGGCTTTCCCGGGCACGCCAGGGGCCACCGCAGGGTTACCGCACCAAAAACAATAAGGTGGTGCTGGTCTCTCAAACACCCCAAGGCTTTCTTTTCTCCTGCACCTAGTTTAAAAGTTGTTTGCCAACCGCCATTAAAAACAAAAGTAGAAGAAGAAGAAGAGCTGCACCTAGAAGTCAAAAGACACAAAATACACACACGCACACAGACACACCCAAGCACAAACATTCACAGCAGGGTATAAAACCAAACGCAACACTGTTCTGACAGTCAGTGAGTTCCTTTGTTCTCTACAGATCCATAAGTAATCTATCTGTCTTTGTTCTCTTCATCTTCAGCATCTGCATCATCTCATTGCCTTCGCCATGAAGACGCTGACTGTGTGTGCACTTGTTTGTGCCATGATTGCTCTGACTCAAGCTGCTGGTGAGTATGATACATAGAAACTGTTAGAGATTCATTCATTGTCACTGAACAGTAATAATCCAGATCAATAACTGCAATGTCAAACTGTCTAGCTCTTCCAGAGGGAATGCTGGAAAACGACCAATCAGGTGAGTAGCATTCAGATTTTCACTGAGATGCTTCACCTACACAGTTATTATTATTTTATTATTGTCATTTTGTACAATATTTTAAGTTATATTATCTTATGTTGTCTTATAGTGTGTTAAATTACGTTGTGTTACATCATGTTACTTTGTTGTGTATTGCGTCATAATATATTATATATATATATATATATATATATATATATATATATATTTCACTGAACTCCACAGTATCCACCAAACTCTATTTCTCTCAGCAGAGAGTCATCTGGTGAAGAGGGAAGCGTATTGTTCCAAGGGTTGGACTGAGTGCAGCGGTCGCTGTTTCCGCTACATTTCAACACCGATGACTTGGGCTAAAGCTGAGGTAATGCTGGTGGTTTTGAAAGATTGTATGCGGATGACACTGTGATTTCTGTGCATGTTAAAGACGGACATGGAGTGGCAGCCAAATTAACTTCAGCAATAGAAATTGAGAATCTTTCCTGACACACGTAAAACCGCTTGCATCTACTTTTATATGAACACAAATGAAAGTCGACCAGATCTCTCTGTACAGGGTGAGAGGATTCAGACGGTTTCAGATTTACAATATCTTGTTACTCTCATTGACTCACAGCTGTCCGTTAAGAAACACATGACGCAGGTGTGTAACACTAACATTCTCAGGAACTCTCGGTGTATCTGAAACCAGCTACACTAAGATGCAGCAAAACGATACATGCACTCAAACCCTTTGTACACATCTCATACTGCATCACAAGCTGGACACAAGCTGGAACAACAAGGCTTGCTCAACTGATGAACACAGTTTCCATCAATGTAACGTCCTGCAGCAGGAGAAACTCCTGATCTTTGACAGCTTGGTCTGTCTTGCTGATGCTAGTTTAGTGTACAAATTATTGTCATTGTGTTTTTATACTGCAGTGTTCATTTTCTTGACAGAGATGTTATCGTGTTTTCTGCCCAGAGAACAAAGATTTACAGCTGAGAGTCTCTCTCTCTCTCTCTCGCTCTCGCTCTCGCTCTCTCTCTCTCTCACTGTAGAAACACTGTGTGTCCCTGGGTGGAAACCTTGCATCCGTCCACAGCGTGCTGGAGTACGAAGGGATTCAGAAGATCATCCTGGACCACAGTCAAGATAATGGATCAACCTGGATTGGAGGCTCTGATGCAGAAGAGGTATTTATTTCATCTTTGCCCCATTTGCAAATATTGCTCACAAAATACATATAATATCCATTGTATGTTATTATAATTCATTCCATATGTATTTATTATGTATTATATATGAAACTTGACCATATTATATGAACAGGTATAATATTACTTTCTCTCTCTTTTGCTCTGCTCCACTCCAGTTCCATGGCCATTTATTAAAAGTGCTCTTTCGATTACTATTTGTATTATTTTATATACTTTATAATTGTATTATTATTATAAATGTTCTGCAACAAATGGATTGCTCCTCTGGGGACCAATTAGCTTATCTTAAGTTACTTAAATCAAATAACTTGAACACTTTTATTTCTTGTAATACTCGATTCTATTCTTTCTTCCAGGAGAAGGAATGGTTCTGGAGTGATGGTACTCTTTTCAGCTACATGAACTGGTGTGCTGGAGAGCCTAACAACGGGGGAGGCAACCAGCATTGTCTGCAGATGAATTACAGCGGTAAAACAACACAGTGCTTGTTGTAGGAGTGATACTAGTGATAAGAGGTGGATGAAAAGAGGAGAGTGAACTGCATGTATTTATGTTCTGGTAACTGCTCATCACATCGACTTCACACTCGTTGGCTGTGTTGTTTAGCACTCAAAGAAGTTTTGAGTGTGAAGTTGTTGAGGTGAGCAGCTCTCTAACATACTGTATCTCAAGGACCTCTTGTGTTACATTATTCACCTTTTGACAAAGATTTGATTTGCATTAGTGACTCTAGTGTTAGCTGACTTCATCCATCAATAATTATTGGTCACATGAAACGGTTTGAGTAACATTCACTGAATCACCTTTTTGTGTTGTGCTTGCAGCTGGGAAGTGCTGGGACGACGTACAGTGCAGCACTCAGAAACAGTCTGTGTGTGTCAAGAGAGTCTGATTGGTGGACTGACAGCGAGGCATGCAGTACCCGTAACACAGAGGGAGTCCTGTTGTGTGCATGATCGCAAATACATCTGACTGTATTTCATATCTATAGCTTTCGTTTCTATCGCTGTAACGCTACTTAATGAACGATACGACAAGTGACATCAACAGGAGCTGGACTGTCTTTGAGGCCTTGTGCCTTAATAAGAGTGTTTTATGGAGCGAATCCTTTCAGCACAACATATATTCTACACATATAACCCTTCTTTCTTTCTGCATGAATAAAAGGCTCAAGCATTCAAACAAGCTGGTCTGTCATACATCTATCCAGACATCTTCACATGTTGAACCTCAAACAGCTCCAACTATATGAGTGAATACGAATTCACACTTTGCATGTTTTGAGTAATTCATCGAAGTTTTAAATCACAGAATAACATGTGGGATGTGTAACTCACCTTTCATGTCAGGATTTGTGTCATCAACCGAAGAAAAAAAAAAAAAAAAGAAGTAGCATGAATACTACATCATCCTCGATGTATACAGAGCTTCCTGCTTGCAAGAGTGTGTCAGCACAAGACGCCAGCCTCCGGTTCTGTGAGTTAAATGCTAAAATGCCTTTAACCTTTGACCTTCGTGGGGAGAACACTCTGTGGTGCAGAGCCGGCTGACGTTGGCCCTGTGCTCTTGTTGCTGCAGGTTGCCGTGTGTATATGAAACATATGAAATTAATACTAACTAATTTCATTCACTAAAAATTGGAGCGCAGAGCTCCTCCATCAATCAATTCATTTATTTGTTTCGTGAAAATCGTACAGGGTGAAGTTCTAACTTTTAAATGTATTTGTTTGGCCCAAAATCACACATTTGCCTCGGAGGGCTTTACAATGTACAACATCCTGTGTGGACCCTCACATCAGAAAACAGGAAGACACGGTCAAGTATGCAGGCTTCAGTTCAACAGAAAGACACCAAATGTGAAGATAGTATTCCCAAAGACTGAATGATCACACGGGTGGTGTGAAGGTTTTGTGTTTGAAGCCCCCTGCGATCATTGGATAAGCCCCGCCTCTTTACTCGCTGCTGCGTGAATCTGCTATGCACAGAAAATGATCTCAGAAATGAATCCGTAACTTGAGTTGCTGCAAGTTAAGTTTATTTTATGCGAGTCTTTAGTTAAAGAAACTAACTATTTAAATTATTTGATCTTGTTTTTGTCTTAAGTTCTGGATCTGTCACAATCTGCCCTGCTCCTGCTCGTAGGTCACGTGTTTCCTGTTTCCTGCCTTTTATTCATGTTTTGTGTTTCCTGTTTTATTTTGTTACCCACCTCTCCTCTAGTTTCATATGACTTCACTTCCTGCCTGTGTGTGTTTTGATTAGTTTCACCTTTCATTCTGAATCATTAAATTCACATCAGATAACTACATTCGGGATTTTAAATGTGTGTGATAAGTTTGGTTATGTTTTGAGCATATCAAAAACACCTTTATTTTTCCTGGCGAACAAAGCATCGCCACGGCAACGGCTTTTCACAAAACAACAAGCTTTGATTAGCTTTTCATCACAAACGTCTTTAGATTGTACCGACCAAATTTGAAGATGATTCGATTAATTCCCGAGGAGGAGTTCGTTAGAGTACAGCGCCTGGAAATGACAAAAGCGACACTAGGAAGTCATAAAGAATTAAAAATGGCTGACTTCCGGTTGGGTTTAGAGCATGGTCCCAAGAGACTTTCTTTTAAGTCCACATGTGATACATGTGCATACCAAATTTTGTAAATCTATGTGAAACGTACTGCGAGGGCCGCTTCGTCAAAATATTGTAGGGGGCGTTATTGAGCCGATTTGTACCTCTGAACCAATGAAATGATATTATATAAATACATTTTGGGGTTGTAATCTGCTTGCCAAGTTTGCTCATGTTTCGAGCATTTTTAGCATCTCAAAATTACCTTCGTTTTTCACAGCGAAGACTGCGTCGCCACGGCAACAGTGTTCGACGAAACATCAAAAGCTTCATGAACTGGCATTATGAACTTCTTATATTTGTGTGGAACTAACTTGATGTTGATCTGATTTATCTACTAAGAGAAACAAGCCAAAGCATAAAGACTCTAACTTCCTTTTACCAGTACGTGGCGCTATGACTATGATTCAAAATTGGCCGGCAGATATCTTCATGCCTGGAGTCTAATCAAACATGTGAAATCTGGTAAAGATCTGACGATGTGGAGTTGAGTTACATCAGTTTATTCGTTCATGGCAAATGATTGAAATTTGCCGAGCCGCGACGTCGCCGCCCTTCAACAACTTCTTACAATTTTCACAATGAAGCATTATCATTGTCATTGTCATTTTAGAGGGATCTGATTAATCTGTGAGGAGCAGGATGTCAAAGTACACAACTTCCAGTTGCCACTAGGTGGCGCTATTACTATGATTCTAAATTGTCATATAGATGAGTTCTGAGTCAGGATGTTATGACATATGAGAAATTTGGAGCAGATTAGACAATATATGGCCGAGTTACAACAACTTCCTGTTTCGCAGCGAATGGTGTTTTTTTGATGCCACGCTACGGATACAGAGTTCGATAACTTTTTGATCTTTGAGTAACTTTTCACTGCCAAGGTCTCAAGAGCATACTGACCGAATCTGAAGTTGATCGGGTTAAATCTCTAGGAGCAGTTCGTTAAAGTACGACGCCTAAGAAGGCCCAAGAGGTTAAAGTACCTTGAAACGGTCCAAAAACGTCATACAATTCAAAATGGCCGACTTCCTGTTTGGTTTAGAGAAAAATTCCAAGAGGATTTTTTGTACGTCCCATCACAATCCACAGACGTAACAAGTTTCATGCAGCTAGGTGAAACCCAATGTTGGGCTAGTTAATAGGGGGGCGCTATCGAGCAAATATTTCATACCGCAGCTGGACACCCCAATCAGACTGCAATTTTCGCAAATTCTGGCTTGCGTGTCAAATTTCAGAAGTTTTCCAGTATCCCAAGCACCTCCTTTTTGGGACGAAACATGTAAAAACATTCGAAATACAATAGGTCCTCCGTTCCGACTAAGTCGGTGCTCGGGCCCGAATAAAAGAGCTAGAAATGGAGGCTAAGGAAAGAGAAGAGGTAAGGTTTTCCAAATTTGAGCGTGTTGCTACCACCTTAGCATGGCCAAAAGAATTATGGACACTAATGTTGCAGTGTGTACTGACAGGTAGAGCTCAAGAGGCTTATTCATCTTTAACTCTGACCCAGAGCTCAGATTATGACATCGTTAAGGCAGCCATCTTGCGTGCCTATGCGTTGGTCCCTGAGGCCTACAGACAGAGGTTTAGAGGGTATCGTAAGGTGGAGAAGCAGACAGTTGTGGAGTTTGCTAGAGAAAAGGAAATCCTTTTCACTCGGTGGTTCACATCACAAAAGGTTGTGACCAAGGAGGAACTTCACCAGTTGATTATTGTGGAAGAATTTAGAAATTGTGTCCCTGAAGTGGTGGCCACCGATCTGAGTGAGCAAAGAGTGACTAAAGTGGAGGAGGCTGCTGTGCTTGCCGATGAGTATGTCTTTGCCCATAAAACAGTCTTCAGTTGCAAAACCGGTGAGACTAAGAGCTTAGCCTCTCCTCACACCTTTTGTTTAAGACCTGGAAGCAATGGGTCTCCTTCAGTTCCCATTAGGACTTGCTTTTATTGCAAAAAGCCTGGTCATTTCATAGCAAACTGTCACTGTCATGCTCAATAAAAAGTCAGAAGGTACTAAGCCTGTAGGGCGAATAGTTTCAGTACCACAGCAGTTGCCCTGTGTAGTTGGTCCTTGTCAGACCAATAAAAAACGCACTGAGCATGACTCCTTTGCACCATTCCGTATGGAGGGTTCAATAGCAATTTCTGATTCTGAGAAGCTCATCCCAATTTGCATCCTTCGGGACACAGGAGCCTCTCAGTCCTTGTTTTTGGCAGGAGTTTTGCCTCTCTCTGAGAAGACCTCCACTACTAGCAGTGCTTCAGTCCAAGGATGTGGGATGAGGTGGCTTAAAGCCCCATTGCATGTTGTGTATTTGCAATCTGGGTTGGTTACAGGCCCTGTCGTGGTGGCGATTCGTCCCCAGCTTCCTTTAGGGGGAGTAGACCTGATTTTGGGTAATGATTTGGAGGGAAGGTGTTTCCTGCTCCCATTGTAGTGGATACACCAACAGGCTCCGTAGTTGACAATTACCAGAGTGCTGATCTGTCATCTCGGATGCCTAAAGTCCTTCCTGCTTGCATTGTAACTCGTGCCCAGTCAAGAAAGTATGAAGATGTAGTGAATTTATCTGAAGTGGCTCCACCTGTTGACAGTCTAGAGGCTGATCCTGATCCTTCTGTAACTTCTGAGTTGCCTCTAGATAAGCTGTCCACTCACTCTTTTGGAAATGAGTCTACTGAAGTTAAATTGACCTGTCCTGTCACTGTACCGGCTGGGCCTGACACACAGTTGAAGGTTGGCAAGGAACAGCTGATAGCAGCCCAGAAGGCTGACCCTCCTTTGGCCAAGTGTCTGGCAGCAGTGGTGCCTAAGGATGAGAGTGGTACTACTCATGCCACTTTTACTGGGAGGTTGGTTTCCTCATGCGTAAGAGGGTTTCTTCTGTTCAAACAGCATGGTTTTGGATTGGTTTGGGTGTTACGTATGGTTCTATGTCCTGCTGTGAATGTTTGTGCTTGGGTGTGTATTCTGTGTCTTTTGACTTCTAGGTGCAGCTCCCTCACGAGTGATTGAGGGCACTGTTGAAGAAAATCATCATAACTTTGAATTGAACTTGAATTGAACTGAACACATTTGGGCTCACACCTAAACAGTTATATAACGTGTTATGTAACACACATTCTGGTTCTCAGCAAACGTTCTTGGGAAATGATTATCAGCGCCAGACCAAAAGTAATAAATCTCTCTCTTAAGAGGACCAAAACATTTCCGTACATGGAGCTGTGTTCTGCCAAAAGGGAGACCAGAACATCGACATGAAAACATGCCCTAATTAGGAGTCCAGATGTGTCCTGTTTTTCGATTCAACAGACTGGTTTGATTGATGGAACGCAGCTAAAGGGGCGTGAATTTTGACTATAAAAGTGATCTGTGACCAGTAATATTTTGGAATCTGTTTCGATATGCCAAGTTCGTTGGTGTTGCCGAATATGCATTAAAACGATTCCCGCTGGTTGCAACTCCAGTTGACCGTCTCTTCTCGTCATTTTGCCACAACATAATTGGTGCCCACGTGTGTTCGAGTCGAGGCCGAGGCGTCTTCCACTTCTTCAGCCAACCGACAGCCACGAGGATGTCGTCAAACTCGTGCTTAGACATCACAGCTCTCTGTGTCTTCTGAGATAACATCAGTCTTTGTTATTCAGACAGCACATTGTTATGAGTTTGAATATAGTTAATAAGCTTCATATCTTTGTTAAACTGTGTCCGTATCATTTGTTCTCTTCACAGTATCTATTTATAATGAATTGAAGTCTAATTCCTTGTATTTTCTATCCACACAGCTGGTTAATAAAGCTGGTTGTGGTTCTGATTATGAAGGTACTTTCAACTTGTACGATCGACTGAATACTGCCTCTGAAATGTAAGACTGTAATATTGTGAAAATGCACTGATGATTGTGAGTAAACACAAAAGACTGTACCCTAACCCTTTTCATTACTCACTGATACAACAAAGTTTTTTAAGGATGGCGTCTTACTTCATTGATTTATCTAGTGACCAGTATTACCTGGAAATCATTTTGATCGGATGAGAATGTAAACGTGAAGCTCGTATTTCCTTATTTTGCTTCTCTACCCACCAGGCAACCACCTTTCCAGGGATGGAGAGAGTACTAGAATACACAAGTACTACATATACACATGTACTTAGATAACATGTACTCTGAGTAAACTTAACTCTATTACATTTAACCAGAGAAAGAAACAAGTCTGACATGTGAGCACCACCTGCTGTGTTGTTGCAGGAATGAAAGCTCATTCAGTCTTTGGGAATACTATCTTCACATTTGGTGTCTTTCTGTTGAACTGAAGCCTGCATACTTGACCGTGTCTTCCTGTTTTCTGATGTGAGGGTCCACACAGGATGTTGTACATTGTAAAGCCCTCCGAGGCAAATGTGTGATTTTGGGCCAAACAAATACATTTAAAAGTTAGAACTTCACCCTGTACGATTTTCACGAAACAAATAAATGAATTGATTGATGGAGGAGCTCAGCGCTCCAATTTTTAGTGAATGAAATTAGTTAGTATTAATTTCATATGTTTTATATACACACGGCAACCTGCAGCAACAAGAGCACAGGGCCAACGTCAGCCGGCTCTGCACCACAGAGTGTTCTGCTGCCTTTAATTGAACCACATTCAATTAATATATCAATCAATTTCCTGCATTCCTGCATTTTACGATGAAACTGTTTACACTGTGTTTTAATGAATGTTCTGAATTGTTTTTAAATCTCCTTTTCTTTTGTCTTATGTTTTGATGCTTTTAATGGTTTTATGTGAAGCACTTTGAATTACCTTGTTGTTGAAATGTGCTATACAAATAAACTTGCCTTGCCTTGCCTTGCCTTGCCTTGCCTCCCCACGAAGGTCAAAGGTCAAAGGCATTTCAGCATTTAACTCACAGAACCGGAGGCTGGCGTCTTGTGCTGACACACTCTTGCAAGCAGGAAGCTCTGTATACATTGAGGATGATGTAGCATTCATGCTACTTCTTTTTTTTTTTTTTTTCGGTTGATGACACAAATCCTGACATGAAAGGTGAGTTACACATCCCACATGTTATTCTGTGATTTAAAACTTCGATGAATTACTCAAAACATGCAAAGTGTGAATTCGTATTCACTCATATAGTTGGAGCTGTTTGAGGTTCAACATGTGAAGATGTCTGGATAGATGTATGACAGACCAGCTTGTTTGAATGCTTGAGCCTTTTATTCATGCAGAAAGAAAGAAGGGTTATATGTGTAGAATATATGTTGTGCTGAAAGGATTCGCTCCATAAAACACTCTTATTAAGGCACAAGGCCTCAAAGACAGTCCAGTTCCTGTTGATGTCACTTGTCGTATCGTTCATTAAGTAGCGTTACAGCGATAGAAAAGAAAGCTATAGATATGAAATACAGTCAGATGTATTTGCGATCATGCACACAACAGGACTCCCTCTGTGTTACGGGTACTGCATGCCTCGCTGTCAGTCCACCAATCAGACTCTCTTGACACACACAGACTGTTTCTCATAGCTGCACTGTACGTCGTCCCAGCACTTCTGAGCTGCAAGCACAACACAAAAAGGTGAGTCAGTGAATGTTACTCAAACCGTTTCATGTGACCAATAATTATTGATGGATGAAGTCAGCTAACACGAGAGTCACTAATGCAAATCAAATCTTTGTCAAAAGGTGAATAATGTAACACAAGAGGTCCTTGAGATACAGTATGTTAGAGAGCTGCTCACCTCAACAACTTCACACTCAAAACTTCTTTGAGTGCTAAACAACACAGCCAACGAGTGTGAAGTCGATGTGATGAGCAGTTACCAGAACATAAATACATGCAGTTCACTCTCCTCTTTTCATCCACCTCTTATCACCAGTATCACTCCTACAACAAGCACTGTGTTGTTTTACCGCTGAAATTCATCTGGATACAATGCTGGTCGCCGCCCTGGTTGTTAGGCTCTCCAGCACACCAGTTCATGTAGCTGAAAAGAGTACCATCACTCCAGAACCATTCCTTCTCCTGGAAGAAAGAATAGAATCGAGTATAACAAGAAATAAAAGTGTTCAAGTTATTTGATTTAAGTAACTTAAGATAAGCTAATTGGTCCCCAGAGGAGCAATCCATTTGTTGCAGAACATTTATAATAATAATACAATTATAAAGTACATAAAATAATACAAATAGTAATCGAAAGAGCACTTTTAACAAATGGCCATGGAACTGGAGTGGAGCAGAGAAAAAGAGAGAGAACGTAATATTATACCTGTTCATATAATATGGTCAAGTTTCATATATAATACATAATAAATACATATGGAATGAATTATAATAACATATAATGGATATTATATGTATGTTGTGAGCAATATTTGCAAATGGGGCAAAGATGAAATAAATACCTCTTCTGCATCAGAGCCTCCAATCCAGGTTGATCCATTATCTTGACTGTGGTCCAGGATGATCTTCTGAATCCCTTCGTACTCCAGGATGTTGTGGACAGATGCAAGGTTTCCACCCAGGGACACACAGTTTTTCTACAGTGAGAGAGAGAGAGAGAGAGAGAGAGAGCGAGAGAGAGAGAGTGAGAGTGAGAGTGAGAGAGTGAGAGTGAGAGTGAGAGAGAGAGAGAGGTTGTTAAACACCAAGTCAGTCAAAAATGTCAAGTAACCAAACATGTGTGTGTGCAAACACAATGACATTGTTGTAGAAGTGTCCTACGTCAAAGCAACAGAGATTTATTATTTTATGTATTATTTATGTATTTGACCGGGACAGTGCACAGACTCTCAGCTGTAAATGTGATGCAGTATGAGATGTGTACAAAGGGTTTGAGTGCATGTATCGTTTTGCTGCATCTTAGTGTAGCTGGTTTCAGATACACCGAGAGTTCCTGAGAATGTTAGTGTTACACACCTGCGTCATGTGTTTCTTAACGGACAGCTGTGAGTCAATGAGAGTAACAAGATATTGTAAATCTGAAAGCGTCTGAATCCTCTCACCCTGTACAGAGAGATCTGGTCGACTTTCATTTGTGTTCATATAAAAGTAGATGCAAGCGGTTTTACGTGTGTCAGGCAAGATTCTCAATTTCTATTGCTGAAGTTAATTTGGCTGCCACTCCATGTCCGTCTTTAACATGCACAGAAATCACAGTGTCATCCGCATACAATCTTTCAAAGCCACCAGCATTACCTCAGCTGAAGCCCAAGTCATCGGTGTTGAAATGTAGCGGAAACAGCGACCGCTGCACTCAGTCCAACCCTTGGAACAATACGCTTCCCTCTTCACCAGATGACTCTCTGCTGAGAGAAATAGAGTTTGGATGTAGATATATAGATTTATATATAGAATAGAGTAATGTAGAGTCCAGTGAAAGTCTCTTCATGTAGAATATTTACATTACTGTATTAAAACAATATATTTTGATGGTACATAGATGCTAAATCATGATATAACAATATATATACAGTATATGTATATAGATCTATTGAAGTGAAAATCTAAAAGCTACTCTTCTGATTGGTCGTTTTCCAGCATTCCCTCTGGAAGAGCTAGACAGTTTGACATTGCAGTTATTGATCTGGATTATTACTGTTCAGTGACAATGAATGAATCTCTAACAGTTTCTATGTATCATACTCACCAGCAGCTTGAGTCAGAGCAATCATGGCACAAACAAGCGCACACACAGTCAGCGTCTTCATGGCGAAGGCAATGAGATGATGCAGATGCTGAAGATGAAGAGAACTAAGACAGATATATTACTTATGGATCTGTAGAGAACAAAGGAACTCACTGACTGTCAGAACAGTGTTGCGTTTGGTTTTATACCCTGCTGTGAATGTTTGTGCTTGGGTGTGTCTGTGTGCGTGTGTGTATTTTGTGTCTTTTGACTTCTAGGTGCAGCTCTTCTTCTTCTTCTGTTGTTTTTAATGGCGGTTGGCAAACAACTTTTAAACTAGGTGCAGGAGAAAAGAAAGCCTGCGGGTGTTGGAGAGACCAGCACCACCTTGTTGTTTTTGGTGCGGTAACCCTGCGGTGGCCCCTGGCGTGCCCGGGAAAGCCGACAAAGACTAGTTGAGGTAGCCAGATAGAACTACAGTTTCTTAGGTAGATAGGAAACCAGTTCACTAACAAGGACCACACCAATAACAGGATACGTTTCGAGAGTTTTTATTGCGTAATGGAATGATAGTTAGGTTTAGGAAGCAGAAGGGGTCGAGTGATGAAGGGATGTAGGGTAGGGGTAGAGGTAGAGGGATGTAGGGTAGGGGTAAAGAGATGAAGGGATGTAGGGTAGAGGGATGAAGGGATGTAGGGTAGGGATCGAGGTAGAGGGATGAAGGGAAGTGATGGAGGACAGTTGGTGTCCAGCGGCTGGTGGGAACGGAGACAGTTGAGTGGGGCCATCTCTGGGAAGCTCCGGCGGTGTAGAGTCCCCAAAGATAGCTTCACGAGGTTGGTGCGGACGTAGGAGAGGTACGCGGTGGAAGACTAGCGACCAAGAATCTTGATGATGTGGTCTGGAATTCCTTGGCTCGAGGTGGCTGAGTCGGCACCGATGCGGAATGAATGACCGGAGTAAAATTCGGGGGGTATTCCTGATCTGGCTAATATACGGCGGAAGTGGTGGTGGAGCCAGGACCGTGTGGCCCAGCTGCCTGTTTCGGTGATGAAAAGGGGATCTTGCGGAGAAGTTCGGCCAGCTAATCTCGAGATTAAGTAATCTCGGATGGATTCGTACGGACTTGGGTACGAGTCTGGTCGGAAAAGGTAGATGGGTTGAGGTGGACCGTATTGGTTGGTCTTGTGGCGTTGAGGTCATAGACGACTGTGTCGGGAGGATGGATGTGAAGTCTGACGTGGCAGCGTCTCGGGAAGGATGGAGTTCGAGGCGGTGGACTCGGAGCAGCAAAAGAAGCTGGCAAGAACGTGGACTTTAATGCTTTGTCCCAGAAGGGAGACGGATGACCTGAGCTGAGCGCGAGGGTGCCGCAGGCGAGGAGGTCCGAAGTGAGTGGCAGCCATTTAGGCGTAGTTTGGCTTTACGGACCTTCGAGTAGCATGGCGACGTGTGAGTGGGTAGGCTGGGCATGGAGCCGTGAAGACAGTTTGTGTAGAAGTTAATTCCGCTCATGTAAACCTGTACGGTGGAGGGCTTGACCTTAAGGAGGGAAAAGGATAAGTGACTGAAGGTCGTGGGGGTAAGGATCTCGAGTGGCAGGAATGGAAGGAGTTGCGAAAGCTTGGAAGCGGTTCCGTCCGGTGAGGTACGATGAGAGCGACTTTGTTGAGGATGCCATCTGCGGTATATTCTGAGTGGATGGCAATGGTCTTTAATGGACCGTTCATGCCCATTAACAAATGGCTACTATGGGATGCGTTTCGTCGATCGCGGAGGAAGGTGTGGGGGATGAGATATAGTAGCTGGCTACGTAATTAAATACTCTTCCATGCCAGTGGGTGGCAGTAGGTAGCACAATAATGACCGTGGTGATTAAGAATTAAGTGATGCACCGAGAGGTTGCGTTGACAAGACGTTTGTTCGGATTCAGGTCAGCAAATATTCCGGCTGCTCTTGGACGGACGCATTGGCGGAGTCATACGCGTCCTTCTGAAGAAAACGAAAAGGTACTGTTCGTTGGGATCGATGGTAAGGACTTGGAGGTGCTGGTGATGTCTGCCTTAGGTGACCGGCTTCTTTGCCTGCGAGGCTGATGGGGAATGTGGCGTGATCGATTCTTATGTACTTTGTGGAGAAGTCCAGGCTGGGAAATAAGTGGAGCCTTGAGATGTCTGCTCAGGTGGGGAGTGGCTGTTTGAGTGCAGCGACCGAGCTTGTTTAGAAATTCCCGGGGGATGTAGGGATTGCATGTGGATGGCTCGATAATTGGGCGAGGTTCATGTGGTTACTGGTGATCGATAGCCTGTGTTGTGTTGAACGGAAAGGCAGGAGCGAGGGAAGAGGAAAATATGCTGGGATGAAAGGATGCATGTGCGTGGGTTGGAAGTGCAGATTTGGGAAAAGAGGCTACAGGGTGAGATACCCCTGATGCAGAGAGTAAGGAGGGGGTGCGATACGAAATGGCCCTCTAGAGATGCTGGTGCGAGTGACCGGGCTTGACAGGCGTCGACGTCACGCCTGACACTGGTGGCTCGGCAGTCGAGGGAGGTGTAGTGCCGAGCGGCCGTGAGCAGTTTGGAGAGTTTGCTTTTCTGTCGGACTGGTGGAAATGGATGTTGAGCTGGGTGAGTGCATACTTCAGTCGAGAGACTGTCCACTCTGATGTATGGGGCCGGCGTTGGCCTGGGGGAGAAGGGTCGCTGTGGTTTTGGCCGTTCGAGCGGCTGGATCTCGAGGGGGTGGAAGAGCGGTGTTGCGGAGGGACGATATCCCTCGGCGATCTCCTACTGGGGTTGTTGGAAGGCAAAGGACCGACAACTTCGGAATTGTCTGCTGGCGGAACTGTGGAAATGGGGCAGGGGTGAAGGAAGAGGGGGGGGGGGGCGGCATAGGCAGGAAGAAACAGCTGCTTCGTCCCTGGCATATAGAGACTGTCGAGACTGTCGGGGGCCTCGAATGGTGGTCGCGGTGGTTTCACCAGTTGTTCGAGCGCCTGGAACTCCGGCTGTAAGGAGAGCGGCGTGGGTGAAGATTTGGATTCCGGAATCGGGATCTCCCCCCCGGGCTGTTGGAAGGCGGGGGCGGACGGCTTCGGAGTTGACGGAGGATGGTTATCGACAGCTGCGGGGAAAGTGGATGGCTAAACGCAGCCGAAGTAGCTAGCGACGAGCGTGGTGAGAAAAGGAGGGAGCTTCGGGATATGGCGGGTCGTCCGGAAGGGGAGAGGAGAGCCTTTGTGAAAGGTAAGCAGTTTTAAGATGTTGTTTGTCTGTCGTGCCTCGTGTTGAAGCGTATGAAAGCTGAGACAAAGAGCGTTGCTCGGCTGTCTTGCACCGTATGAAAGCTTGAAGCTGAGTCGGAGAGCGTTTGCTCGTAGGGGTTGAGGTAGAGGGGATGTGGGGTAGGGATGGAGCGTTGCTCGTCTGCTATGTCAGAGAGCGTATGTATGAAAGCTGAGTCAGAGAGCGTTGCTCGTCTGTCTTGAGTCGTATGAAAGCTGAGTCAGAGAGCGTTGCTCATCTGTCTTGAGTCGTATGAAAGCTGAGTCAGAGAGCGTTGCTCGTCTGTCTTGAGTCGTATGAAAGCTGAGTCAGAGAGCGTTGCTCATCTGTCTTAAGTTGTATGAAAGCTGAGTCAGAGAGCGTTTGCTCGTCTGGATGTGGGGTAGAGGGATGTGGGGTAGGGGTAGAGCGCCTGCTGAGTTAGAGAGCGTCTGGCGTACGTCATGTGAAGACAAGAGTCGAATGAGAGAACGGAGTCGAAGAGGAAGTGAACAGGTGCGTTGAGCTTAAATACTTGTGCAGGGGAAATGAGCCGTGTTCTGGGCGTGGTCCCGTTCCTGAACTAAGTTTATGAAACTAAATGTAAGTTCAAGAATAGGTCAGTTTGAAATGTTCATTCCTCAGGATGGTATGTGGTGGCATTTGCTGGCCTTCACACATGCTATACGCTGTGTGAGTAGTAAGAGTGGAGAAATATTGTTGTGCACACTAGTTTTGGTTAAATGTGTTCAAAGGGAGTGTTACATGTGGTTCTATGTCCTGCTGTGAATGTTTGTGATTGGGTGTGTCTGTGTGCGTGTCTGTATTCTGTGTCTTTTGACTTCTAGGTGCAGCTCCCTAACGAGTGATTGAGGGCACCTGGATGAGGATGTGGTTTACCTATAGAAGCGCCTCCTTGCTCCACCCTCGCTCTCTCTCATCTGCCTGGCAGCAGACCCTGGTCTGCAGTGGGATTTGCACACTACAGTTTACTTGTGTCCTGTAAATAAACTGGCAGCTGTGGTTGTTTTTAACGTAACTTGGTGTTGTATCCCTCCTATATGTTGCGACTCCTGAGCCGGTCATAACAGTGAAGTCAAAAGATGATGAGAAAGTTTGCAGCAAACCTGATGCTGATATCTGTAGCTTCAGCCGTCCTGTGATGAGGTGCAGAACAAGAGTTAGGTTAAAAACAACTACAGCTGCCAGTTTATTTACAGGACACAAGTAAACTGGAGTGTCTAAATCCCACTGCAGACCAGGGCCCCGTTCCTCGTACGTGGTTCAGCAAAGTCGATCAAATGTCCTATTAGCCAGCCTAAATTAACGACATAATTGATGTCAGGCTATGTCGGGTTCTCCAAGGCTGATCCGCTCTCAAACAGTCTCGTTAATTCGACCCAGACGATCAGGATCAGGATAATTGCGCGTGCCCGTCCTACGTCAAAAGGGGGAAGCGTCGCTCACCGAAACCATGATTTTCTAACAGTACAATGTCAAATAAACTCAAAGAAAGAGCCTCTTTCTACTCCGCTGACGAGCAGGAGATGATCATGAACGCATACGAGGAATTCAAGACAATAATCACGGCAAAATCTAACACCGCCACCGCTGCGAGGGCTAGACAAGAAGGCAAAATATCTCAGACGATGAGAGAGAGCGAGGGCGCAGCAAGGAGATGCTTCTATAGGTAAACCACATCCTCATCCAGGTGCCCTCAATCACTTGTTAGGGAGCTGCACCTAGAAGTCAAAAGACACAGAATACACACATGCACACAGACACACCCAAGCACAAACATTCACAGCAGGACATAGATCCATACGTAACACTCCCCTCCTTAAGATGACAGCCATAAGGGTGTCATCCAAAACCATGCTGTTTGACCAGAAGCAACCCTCTTACGCATGAGGATACCAACCTGCCAGTAAAAGTGGCATGAGTAGTACCACTCTCATCCTTAGGCAACACTGCTGCCAGACACTTGGCCAAAGGAGGGTCAGCCTTCTGGGCTGCTATCAGCTGTTCCTTGCCAACCTTCAACTGTGTGTCAGGCCCAGCCGGCACAGTGACAGGACAGGTCAATTTAACTTCAGTAGACTCATTTCCAAAAGAGTGAGTGGACAGCTTATCTAGAGGCAACTCAGAAGTTACAGAAGGATCAGGATCAGCCTCTAGACTGTCAACAGGTGGAGCCACTTCAGATAAATTCACTACATCTTCATACTTTCTTGACTGGGCACGAGTTACAATGCAAGCAGGAAGGACTTTAGGCATCCGAGATGACAGATCAGCACTCTGGTAATTGTCAACTACGGAGCCTGTTGGTGTATCCACTACAATGGGAGCAGGAAACACCTTCCCTCCAGCCAAATCATTACCCAAAATCAGGTCTACTCCCCCTAAAGGAAGCTGGGGACGAATCGCCACCACGACAGGGCCTGTAACCAACCCAGATTGCAAATACACAACATGCAATGGGGCTTTAAGCCACCTCATCCCACATCCTTGGACTGAAGCACTGCTACCAGTGGAGGTCTTCTCAGAGAGAGGCAAAACTCCTGCCAAAAACAAGGACTGAGAGGCTCCTGTGTCCCTAAGGATGCGAATTGGGATGAGCTTCTCAGAATCAGAAATTGCTATTGAACCCTCCATACGGAATGGTGCAAAGGAGTCATGCTCAGTGCGTTTTTTATTGGTCTGACAAGGACCAACTACACAGGGCAACTGCTGTGGTACTGAAACTATTCGCCCTACAGGCTTAGTACCTTCTGACGTTTTATTGAGAGCATGACAGTTTGCTATGAAATGACCAGGCTTTTTGCAATAAAAGCAAGTCCTAATGGGAACTGAAGGAGACCCATTGCTTCCAGGTCTTAAACAAAATGTGTGAGGAGAGGCTAAGCTCTTAGTCTCACCGGTTTTGCAACTGAAGACTGTTTTATGGGCAAAGACATACTCATCGGCAAGCACAGCAGCCTCCTCCACTTTAGTCACTCTTTGCTCACTCAGATCGTTGGCCACCACTTCAGGGACATAATTCCTAAATTCTTCCACAATAATCAACACTTGAAGTTCCTCCTTGGTCACAACGTTTTGTGATGTGAACCACCTCGTGAAAAGGATTTCCTTTTCTCTAGCAAACTCCACAAATGTCTGCTTCTCCACCTTACGATACCCTCTAAACCTCTGTCTGTAGGCCTCAGGGACCAACGCATAGGCACGCAAGATGGCTGCCTTAACGATGTCATAAGCTGAGCTCTGGGTCAGAGTTAAAGATGAATAAGCCTCTTGAGCTCTACCTGTCAGTACACACTGCAACAGGAGTGTCCAGAATTCTTTAGGCCATGCTAAGGTGGTAGCAACACCCTCAAAGTGGGAAAAGTACTTTTCTACCTCCTTCTCACCAAAATGAAGAACTAAAGCTTTGTTCTTAGCTACATCAAAACGAGGACTAGATGTATAAGAATTAGCCTGCTCAGTTTCAGCTCTTGACCTCAACTCCAGCTCCTTCATTTTCTCCTCATGTCCTTGTCTCAACCTCTCCATCTCAAACCTCCTTACCTCTTCTCTTTCCTTCGCCTCCATTTCTAGCTCTTTTATTCTGAATTGCAATTCCAATCCTCGCAACCGTATAGATTGAGCATCTTGAGACTTCAAGATTACTTGTTCCGTCTTCCCAACAGTTAAACCTGCAGACACATGTAAGCCCTGCTCCTCATCAAGCTGACTAGATTCACGGGGCACTACTCCCTGTTCAATGAGTGCAGTGACTACCTTAGCTCTAAGCTGACCTTTCTTACGGGACGTTTGAGCAATTTCAAGATGGTACTGCTCTGCAATAGACATGAGCTGGGCTTTGGTACATTGAGCCAGCTGCTCTATTGTAGGACCTTCACTGATCTCTTGAAAATCTGCCTTCATTGTGAGAACACAAAAACAACTTCATGTGAAACAAATCTCTACAAGGTAGCACACCCAAAAATGGGCTCCCCCTAAGTAAGCCAAACTACCAACGCAAAGTAACACTACCACACAGAAATAGTGCTACCAAACAGCACAGCTTACCTACACAAAATCAGAGAGTAATTGAAATGCACCAATCACTTGGCTGTGTATATACAAGAGCAGCTACATAACTATTTCAGGCCACACAGTATAGAAATAGTGTTCACAGTACTATTGCCCCTGCGATACACTGAAATTCTAAACACTGCTTTTCTACCTCCACCGAGAAGAAAGTAGGTTCCACAAAGTGTAGTCCCTGCAAGAAGCATGTGACTACCTGAACACGAAGCTCACACAGATAATAGAAAAGCAAGAGCACTGGCTTGCTAAGCCAGCCAGACGAATCAGGGTTCAAAGAAGAACAAAACTACAGCCTAGCATTTAACCAAAACTAGAGTGCACAACAATATTCCTCCACTCTTACTACTCACACAGCGTTCAGCATGTGTGAGGAACAAAGGCCAGCAAATGCCACCACATACTATCCTGAGGAATGAACATTTCAAACTGACCTATCGTATTCTTGAACTTACCTGGTTTCCTCTCTACCTAAGAAACTGTAGTTCTATCTGGCTAAACCTCAACGAGTCTTTGTCGGCTTTCCCGGGCACGCCAGGGGCCACCGCAGGGTTACCGCACCAAAAACAATAAGGTGGTGCTGGTCTCTCAAACACCCCAAGGCTTTCTTTTCTCCTGCACCTAGTTTAAAAGTTGTTTGCCAACCGCCATTAAAAACAAAAGTAGAAGAAGAAGAAGAGCTGCACCTAGAAGTCAAAAGACACAAAATACACACACGCACACAGACACACCCAAGCACAAACATTCACAGCAGGGTATAAAACCAAACGCAACACTGTTCTGACAGTCAGTGAGTTCCTTTGTTCTCTACAGATCCATAAGTAATATATCTGTCTTAGTTCTCTTCATCTTCAGCATCTGCATCATCTCATTGCCTTCGCCATGAAGACGCTGACTGTGTGTGCACTTGTTTGTGCCATGATTGCTCTGAATCGAGCTGCTGGTGAGTATGATACATAGAAACTGTTAGAGATTCATTCATTGTCACTGAACAGTAATAATCCAGATCAATAACTGCAATGTCAAACTGTCTAGCTCTTCCAGAGGGAATGCTGGAAAACGACCAATCAGGTGAGTAGCATTCAGATTTTCACTGAGATGCTTCACCTACACAGTTATTATTATTTTATTATTGTCATTTTGTACAATATTTTAAGTTATATTATCTTATGTTGTCTTATAGTGTGTTAAATTACGTTGTGTTACATCATGTTACTTTGTTGTGTATTGCGTCATAATATATTATATATATATATATATATATATATATATATATTTCACTGAACTCCACAGTATCCACCAAACTCTATTTCTCTCAGCAGAGAGTCATCTGGTGAAGAGGGAAGCGTATTGTTCCAAGGGTTGGACTGAGTGCAGCGGTCGCTGTTTCCGCTACATTTCAACACCGATGACTTGGGCTAAAGCTGAGGTAATGCTGGTGGTTTTGAAAGATTGTATGCGGATGACACTGTGATTTCTGTGCATGTTAAAGACGGACATGGAGTGGCAGCCAAATTAACTTCAGCAATAGAAATTGAGAATCTTTCCTGACACACGTAAAACCGCTTGCATCTACTTTTATATGAACACAAATGAAAGTCGACCAGATCTCTCTGTACAGGGTGAGAGGATTCAGACGGTTTCAGATTTACAATATCTTGTTACTCTCATTGACTCACAGCTGTCCGTTAAGAAACACATGACGCAGGTGTGTAACACTAACATTCTCAGGAACTCTCGGTGTATCTGAAACCAGCTCCACTAAGATGCAGCAAAACCATACATGCACTCAAACCCTTTGTACACATCTCATACTGCATCACAAGCTGGACACAAGCTGGAACAACAAGGCTTGCTCAACTGATGAACACAGTTTCCATCAATGTAACGTCCTGCAGCAGGAGAAACTCCTGATCTTTGACAGCTTGGTCTGTCTTGCTGATGCTAGTTTAGTGTACAAATTATTGTCATTGTGTTTTTATACTGCAGTGTTCATTTTCTTGACAGAGATGTTATCGTGTTTTCTGCCCAGAGAACAAAGATTTACAGCTGAGAGTCTCTCTCTCTCTCTCTCTCTCTCTCTCTCTCTCTCGCTCTCTCTCTCTCTCTCTCTCTCACTGTAGAAACACTGTGTGTCCCTGGGTGGAAACCTTGCATCCGTCCACAGCGTGCTGGAGTACGAAGGGATTCAGAAGATCATCCTGGACCACAGTCAAGATAATGGATCAACCTGGATTGGAGGCTCTGATGCAGAAGAGGTATTTATTTCATCTTTGCCCCATTTGCAAATATTGCTCACAAAATACATATAATATCCATTATATGTTATTATAATTCATTCCATATGTATTTATTATGTATTATATATGAAACTTTACCATATTATATGAACAGGTATAATATTACTTTCTCTCTCTTTTTCTCTGCTCCACTCCAGTTCCATGGCCATTTATTAAAAGTGCTCTTTCGATTACTATTTGTATTATTTTATATACTTTATAATTGTATTATTATTATAAATGTTCTGCAACAAATGGATTGCTCCTCTGGGGACCAATTAGCTTATCTTAAGTTACTTAAATCAAATAACTTGAACACTTTTATTTCTTGTAATACTCGATTCTATTCTTTCTTCCAGGAGAAGGAATGGTTCTGGAGTGATGGTACTCTTTTCAGCTACATGAACTGGTGTGCTGGAGAGCCTAACAACGGGGGAGGCAACCAGCATTGTCTGCAGATGAATTACAGCGGTAAAACAACACAGTGCTTGTTGTAGGAGTGATACTAGTGATAAGAGGTGGATGAAAAGAGGAGAGTGAACTGCATGTATTTATGTTCTGGTAACTGCTCATCACATCGACTTCACACTCGTTGGCTGTGTTGTTTAGCACTCAAAGAAGTTTTGAGTGTGAAGTTGTTGAGGTGAGCAGCTCTCTACCATACTGTATCTCAAGGACCTCTTGTGTTGCATTATTCACCTTTTGACAAAGATTTGATTTGCATTAGTGACTCTAGTGTTAGCTGACTTCATCCATCAATAATTATTGGTCACATGAAACGGTTTGAGTGACATTCACTGAATCACCTTTTTGTGTTGTGCTTGCAGCTGGGAAGTGCTGGGACGACCTACAGTGCAGCACTCAGAAACAGTCTGTGTGTGTCAAGAGAGTCTGATTGGTGGACTGACAGCGAGGCATGCAGTACCCGTAACACAGAGGGAGTCCTGTTGTGTGCATGATCGCAAATACATCTGACTGTATTTCATATCTATAGCTTTCTTTTCTATCGCTGTAACGCTACTTAATGAACGATACGACAAGTGACATCAACAGGAGCTGGACTGTCTTTGAGGCCTTGTGCCTTAATAAGAGTGTTTTATGGAGCGAATCCTTTCAGCACAACATATATTCTACACATATAACCCTTCTTTCTTTCTGCATGAATAAAAGGCTCAAGCATTCAAACAAGCTGGTCTGTCATACATCTATCCAGACATCTTCACATGTTGAACCTCAAACAGCTCCAACTATATGAGTGAATACGAATTCACACTTGGCATGTTTTGAGTAATTCATCGAAGTTTTAAATCACAGAATAACATGTGGGATGTGTAACTCACCTTTCATGTCAGGATTTGTGTCATCAACCGAAGAAAAAAAAAAAAAAAAAAGAAGTAGCATGAATGCTACATCATCCTCAATGTATACAGAGCTTCCTGCTTGCAAGAGTGTGTCAGCACAAGACGCCAGCCTCCGGTTCTGTGAGTTAAATGCTAAAATGCCTTTAACCTTTGACCTTCGTGGGGAGAACACTCTGTGGTGCAGAGCCGGCTGACGTTGGCCCTGTGCTCTTGTTGCTGCAGGTTGCCGTGTGTATATGAAACATATCAAATGAATACTAACTAATTTCATTCACTAAAAATTGGAGCGCAGAGCTCCTCCATCAATCAATTCATTTATTTGTTTCGTGAAAATCGTACTGGGTGAAGTTATAACTTTTAAATGTATTTGTTTGGCCCAAAATCACACATTTGCCTCGGAGGGCTTTACAATCTGTAATTTCCCCACTGAGGGACTAATAAAGGATTATCTTATCTTATCTTACAATGTACAACATCCTGTGTGGACCCTCACATCAGAAAACAGGAAGACACGGTCAAGTATGCAGGCTTCAGTTCAACAGAAAGACACCAAATGTGAAGATAGTATTCCCAAAGACTGAATGATCACACGGGTGGTGTGAAGGTTTTGTGTTTGAAGCCCCCTGCGATCATTGGATAAGCCCCGCCTCTTTACTCGCTGCTGCGTGAATCTGCTATGCACAGAAAATGATCTCAGAAATGAATCCGTAACTTGAGTTGCTGCAAGTTAAGTTTATTTTATGCGAGTCTTTAGTTAAAGAAACTAACTATTTAAATTATTTGATCTTGTTTTTGTCTTAAGTTCTGGATCTGTCACAATCTGCCCTGCTCCTGCTCGTAGGTCACGTGTTTCCTGTTTCCTGCCTTTTATTCATGTTTTGTGTTTCCTGTTTTATTTTGTTACCCACCTCTCCTCTAGTTTCATATGACTTCACTTCCTGCCTGTGTGTGTTTTGATTAGTTTCACCTTTCATTCTGAATCATTAAATTCACATCAGATAACTACATTCGGGATTTTAAATGTGTGTGATAAGTTTGGTTATGTTTTGAGCATATCAAAAACACCTTTATTTTTCCTGGCGAACAAAGCATCGCCACGGCAACGGCTTTTCCCAAAACAACAAGCTTTGATTAGCTTTTCATCACAAACGTCTTTAGATTGTACCGACCAAATTTGAAGATGATTCGATTAATTCCCGAGGAGGAGTTCGTTAGAGTACAGCGCCTGGAAATGACAAAAGCGACACTAGGAAGTCATAAAGAATTAAAAATGGCTGACTTCCGGTTGGGTTTAGAGCATGGTCCCAAGAGACTTTCTTTTAAGTCCACATGTGATACATGTGCATACCAAATTTTGTAAATCTATGTGAAACGTACTGCGAGGGCCGCTTCGTCAAAATTTTGTGGGGGGCGTTATTGAGCCGATTTGTACCTCTGAACCAATGAAATTATATAAATACATTTTGGGGTTGTAATCTGCTTGCCAAGTTTGCTCATGTTTCGAGCATTTTTAGCATCTCAAAATTACCTTCGTTTTTCACAGCGAAGACTGCGTCGCCACGGCAACAGTGTTCGACGAAACATCTAAAGCTTCATGAACTGGCATTATGAACTTCTTATATTTGTGTGGAACTAACTTGATGTTGATCTGATTTATCTACGAAGAGAAACAAGCCAAAGTATAAAGACTCTAACTTCCTTTTACCAGTACGTGGCGCTATGACTATGATTCAAAATTGGCCGGCAGATATCTTCATGCCTGGAGTCTAATCAAACATGTGAAATCTGGTAAAGATCTGACGATGTGGAGTTGAGTTACATCAGTTTATTCGTTCATGGCAAATGATTGAAATTTGCCGAGCCGCGACGTCGCCGCCCTTCAACAACTTCTTACAATTTTCACAATGAAGCAATATCATTGTCATTGTCATTTTAGAGGGATCTGATTAATCTGTGAGGAGCAGGATGTCAAAGTACACAACTTCCAGTTGCCACTAGGTGGCGCTATTACTATGATTCTAAATTGTCATATAGATGAGTTCTGAGTCAGGATGTTATGACATATGAGAAATTTGGAGCAGATTAGACAATATATGGCCGAGTTACAACAACTTCCTGTTTCGCAGCGAATGGTGTTTTTTTGATGCCACGCTACGGATACAGAGTTCGATAACTTTTTGATCTTTGAGTAACTTTTCACTGCCAAGGTCTCAAGAGCATACTGACCGAATCTGAAGTTGATCGGGTTAAATCTCTAGGAGCAGTTCGTTAAAGTACGACGCCTAAGAAGGCCCAAGAGGTTAAAGTACCTTGAAACGGTCCAAAAACGTCATACAATTCAAAATGGCCAACTTCCTGTTTGGTTTAGAGAAAAATTCCAAGAGGATTTTTTGTACGTCCCATCACAATCCACAGACGTAACAAGTTTCATGCAGCTAGGTGAAACCCAATGTTGGGGCTAGTTAATAGGGGGGCGCTATCGAGCAAATATTTCATACCGCAGCTGGACACCCCAATCAGACTGCAATTTTCGCAAATTCTGGCTTGCGTGTCAAATTTCAGAAGTTTTCCAGTATCCCAAGCACCTCCTTTTTGGGACGAAACATGTAAAAACATTCGAAATACAATAGGTCCTCCGTTCCGACTAAGTCGGTGCTCGGGCCCGAATAAAAGAGCTAGAAATGGAGGCTAAGGAAAGAGAAGAGGTAAGGTTTTCCCAATTTGAGTGTGTTGCTACCACCTTAGCATGGCCAAAAGAATTATGGACACTAATGTTGCAGTGTGTACTGACAGGTAGAGCTCAAGAGGCTTATTCATCTTTAACTCTGACCCAGAGCTCAGATTATGACATCGTTAAGGCAGCCATCTTGCGTGCCTATGCGTTGGTCCCTGAGGCCTACAGACAGAGGTTTAGAGGGTATCGTAAGGTGGAGAAGCAGACAGTTGTGGAGTTTGCTAGAGAAAAGGAAATCCTTTTCACTAGGTGGTTCACATCACCAAAGGTTGTGACCAAGGAGGAACTTCACCAGTTGATTATTGTGGAAGAATTTAGAAATTGTGTCCCTGAAGTGGTGGCCACCGATCTGAGTGAGCAAAGAGTGACTAAAGTGGAGGAGGCTGCTGTGCTTGCCGATGAGTATGTCTTTGCCCATAAAACAGTCTTTAGTTGCAAAACCGGTGAGACTAAGAGCTTAGCCTCTCCTCACACCTTTTGTTTAAGACCTGGAAGCAATGGGTCTCCTTCAGTTCCCATTAGGACTTGCTTTTATTGCAAAAAGCCTGGTCATTTCATAGCAAACTGTCACTGTCATGCTCAATAAAAAGTCAGAAGGTACTAAGCCTGTTGGGCTAATAGTTTCAGTACCACAGCAGTTGCCCTGTGTAGTTGGTCCTTGTCAGACCAATAAAAAACGCACTGAGCATGACTCCTTTGCACCATTCCGTATGGAGGGTTCAATAGCAATTTCTGATTCTGAGAAGCTCATCCCAATTCGCATCCTTCGGGACACAGGAGCCTCTCAGTCCTTGTTTTTGGCAGGAGTTTTGCCTCTCTCTGAGAAGACCTCCACTGGTAGCAGTGCTTCAGTCCAAGGATGTGGGATGAGGTGGCTTAAAGCCCCATTGCATGTTGTGTATTTGCAATCTGGGTTGGTTACAGGCCCTGTCGTGGTGGCGATTCGTCCCCAGCTTCCTTTAGGGGGAGTAGACCTGATTTTGGGTAATGATTTGGAGGGAAGGTGTTTCCTGCTCCCATTGTAGTGGATACACCAACAGGCTCCGTAGTTGACAATTACCAGAGTGCTGATCTGTCATCTCGGATGCCTAAAGTCCTTCCTGCTTGCATTGTAACTCGTGCCCAGTCAAGAAAGTATGAAGATGTAGTGAATTTATCTGAAGTGGCTCCACCTGTTGACAGTCTAGAGGCTGATCCTGATCCTTCTGTAACTTCTGAGTTGCCTCTAGATAAGCTGTCCACTCACTCTGTTGGAAATGAGTCTTCTGAAATTAAATTGACCTGTCCTGTCACTGTACCGGCTGGGCCTGACACACAGTTGAAGGTTGGCAAGGAACAGCTGATAGCAGCCCAGAAGGCTGACCCTCCTTTGGCCAAGTGTCTGGCAGCAGTGGTGCCTAAGGATGAGAGTGGTACTACTCATGCCACTTTTACTGGGAGGTTGGTTTCCTCATGCGTAAGAGGGTTTCTTCTGTTCAAACAGCATGGTTTTGGATTGGTTTGGGTGTTACGTATGGTTCTATGTCCTGCTGTGAATGTTTGTGCTTGGGTGTGTATTCTGTGTCTTTTGACTTCTAGGTGCAGCTCCCTCACGAGTGATTGAGGGCACTGTTGAAGAAAATCATCATAACTTTGAATTGAACTTGAATTGAACTGAACACATTTGGGCTCACACGTAAACAGTTATATAACGTGTTATGTAACACACATTCTGGTTATCAGCAAACGTTCTTGGGAAATGATTATCAGCGCCAGACCAAAAGTAATAAATCTCTCTCTTAAGAGGACCAAAACATTTCCGTACATGGAGCTGTGTTCTGCCAAAAGGGAGACCAGAACATCGACATGAAAACATGCCCTAATTAGGAGTCCAGATGTGTCCTGTTTTTCGATTCAACAGACTGGTTTGATTGATGGAACGCAGCTAAAGGGGCGTGAATTTTGACTATAAAAGTGATCTGTGACCAGTAATATTTTGGAATCTGTTTCGATATGCCAAGTTCGTTGGTGTTGCCGAATATGCATTAAAACGATTCCCGCTGGTTGCAACTCCAGTTGACCGTCTCTTCTCGTCATTTTGCCACAACATAATTGGTGCCCACGTGTGTTCGAGTCGAGGCCGAGGCGTCTTCCACTTCTTCAGCCAACCGACAGCCACGAGGATGTCGTCAAACTCGTGCTTAGACATCACAGCTCTCTGTGTCTTCAGAGATAACATCAGTCTTTGTTATTCAGACAGCACATTGTTATGAGTTTGAATAGAGTTAATAAGCTTCATATCTTTGTTTAACTGTGTCCGTATCATTTGTTCTCTACACAGTATCTATTTATAATGAATTGAAGTCTAATTCCTTGTATTTTCTATCCACACAGCTGGTTAATAAAGCTGGTTGTGGTTCTGATTATGAAGGTACTTTCAACTTGTACGATCGACTGAATACTGCCTCTGAAATGTAAGACTGTAATATTGTGAAAATGCACTGATGATTGTGAGTAAACACAAAAGACTGTACCCTAACCCTTTTCATTACTCACTGATACAACAAAGTTTTTTAAGGATGGCGTCTTACTTCATTGATTTATCTAGTGACCAGTATTACCTGGAAATCATTTTGATCGGATGAGAATGTAAACGTGAAGCTCGTATTTCCTTATTTTGCTTCTCTACCCACCAGGCAACCACCTTTCCAGGGATGGAGAGAGTACTAGAATACACGAGTACTACATATACACATGTACTTAGATAACATGTACTCTGAGTAAACTTAACTCTATTACATTTAACCAGAGAAAGAAACAAGTCTGACATGTGAGCACCACCTGCTGTGTTGTTGCAGGAATGAAAGCTCATTCAGTCTTTGGGAATACTATCTTCACATTTGGTGTCTTTCTGTTGAACTGAAGCCTGCATACTTGACCGTGTCTTCCTGTTTTCTGATGTGAGGGTCCACACAGGATGTTGTACATTGTAAAGCCCTCCGAGGCAAATGTGTGATTTTGGGCCAAACAAATACATTTAAAAGTTAGAACTTCACCCTGTACGATTTTCACGAAACAAATAAATGAATTGATTGATGGAGGAGCTCAGCGCTCCAATTTTTAGTGAATGAAATTAGTTAGTATTAATTTCATATGTTTTATATACACACGGCAACCTGCAGCAACAAGAGCACAGGGCCAACGTCAGCCGGCTCTGCACCACAGAGTGTTCTGCTGCCTTTAATTGAACCACATTCAATTAATATATCAATCAATTTCCTGCATTCCTGCATTTTACGATGAAACTGTTTACACTGTGTTTTAATGAATGTTCTGAATTGTTTTTAAATCTCCTTTTCTTTTGTCTTATGTTTTGATGCTTTTAATGGTTTTATGTGAAGCACTTTGAATTACCTTGTTGTTGAAATGTGCTATACAAATAAACTTGCCTTGCCTTGCCTTGCCTCCCCACGAAGGTCAAAGGTCAAAGGCATTTCAGCATTTAACTCACAGAACCGGAGGCTGGCGTCTTGTGCTGACACACTCTTGCAAGCAGGAAGCTCTGTATACATTGAGGATGATGTAGCATTCATGCTACTTCTTTTTTTTTTTTTTTTCGGTTGATGACACAAATCCTGACATGAAAGGTGAGTTACACATCCCACATGTTATTCTGTGATTTAAAACTTCGATGAATTACTCAAAACATGCCAAGTGTGAATTCGTATTCACTCATATAGTTGGAGCTGTTTGAGGTTCAACATGTGAAGATGTCTGGATAGATGTATGACAGACCAGCTTGTTTGAATGCTTGAGCCTTTTATTCATGCAGAAAGAAAGAAGGGTTATATGTGTAGAATATATGTTGTGCTGAAAGGATTCGCTCCATAAAACACTCTTATTAAGGCACAAGGCCTCAAAGACAGTCCAGCTCCTGTTGATGTCACTTGTCGTATCGTTCATTAAGTAGCGTTACAGCGATAGAAAAGAAAGCTATAGATATGAAATACAGTCAGATGTATTTGCGATCATGCACACAACAGGACTCCCTCTGTGTTACGGGTACTGCATGCCTCGCTGTCAGTCCACCAATCAGACTCTCTTGACACACACAGACTGTTTCTCATAGCTGCACTGTACGTCGTCCCAGCACTTCTGAGCTGCAAGCACAACACAAAAAGGTGAGTCAGTGAATGTTACTCAAACCGTTTCATGTGACCAATAATTATTGATGGATGAAGTCAGCTAACACTAGAGTCACTAATGCAAATCAAATCTTTGTCAAAAGGTGAATAATGTAACACAAGAGGTCCTTGAGATACAGTATGTTAGAGAGCTGCTCATCTCAACAACTTCACACTCAAAACGTCTTTGAGTGCTAAACAACACAGCCAACGAGTGTGAAGTCGATGTGATGAGCAGTTACCAGAACATAAATACATGCAGTTCACTCTCCTCTTTTCATCCACCTCTTATCACTAGTATCACTCCTACAACAAGCACTGTGTTGTTTTACCGCTGAAATTCATCTGGATACAATGCTGGTCGCCGCCCTGGTTGTTAGGCTCTCCAGCACACCAGTTCATGTAGCTGAAAAGAGTACCATCACTCCAGAACCATTCCTTCTCCTGGAAGAAAGAATAGAATCGAGTATAACAAGAAATAAAAGTGTTCAAGTTATTTGATTTAAGTAACTTAAGATAAGCTAATTGGTCCCCAGAGGAGCAATCCATTTGTTGCAGAACATTTATAATAATAATACAATTATAAAGTACATAAAATAATACAAATAGTAATCGAAAGAGCACTTTTAACAAATGGCCATGGAACTGGAGTGGAGCAGAGAAAAAGAGAGAGAACGTAATATTATACCTGTTCATATAATATGGTCAAGTTTCATATATAATACATAATAAATACATATGGAATGAATTATAATAACATATAATGGATATTATATGTATGTTGTGAGCAATATTTGCAAATGGGGCAAAGATGAAATAAATACCTCTTCTGCATCAGAGCCTCCAATCCAGGTTGATCCATTATCTTGACTGTGGTCCAGGATGATCTTCTGAATCCCTTCGTACTCCAGGATGTTGTGGACAGATGCAAGGTTTCCACCCAGGGACACACAGTGTTTCTACAGTGAGAGAGAGAGAGAGAGAGAGAGCGAGAGAGAGAGTGAGAGTGAGAGTGAGAGTGAGAGAGTGAGAGTGAGAGTGAGAGTGAGAGAGAGAGAGAGAGAGAGAGAGGTTGTTAAACACCAAGTCAGTCAAAAATGTCAAGTAACCAAACGTGTGTGTGTGCAAACACAATGACATTGTTGTAGAAGTGTCCTACGTCAAAGCAACAGAGATTTATTATTTTATGTATTATTTATGTATTTGACCGGGACAGTGCACAGACTCTCAGCTGTAAATGTGATGCAGTATGAGATGTGTACAAAGGGTTTGAGTGCATGTATCGTTTTGCTGCATCTTAGTGTAGCTGGTTTCAGATACACCGAGAGTTCCTGAGAATGTTAGTGTTACACACCTGCGTCATGTGTTTCTTAACGGACAGCTGTGAGTCAATGAGAGTAACAAGATATTGTAAATCTGAAACCGTCTGAATCCTCTCACCCTGTACAGAGAGATCTGGTCGACTTTCATTTGTGTTCATATAAAAGTAGATGCAAGCGGTTTTACGTGTGTCAGGCAAGATTCTCAATTTCTATTGCTGAAGTTAATTTGGCTGCCACTCCATGTCCGTCTTTAACATGCACAGAAATCACAGTGTCATCCGCATACAATCTTTCAAAGCCACCAGCATTACCTCAGCTGAAGCCCAAGTCATCGGTGTTGAAATGTAGCGGAAACAGCGACCGCTGCACTCAGTCCAACCCTTGGAACAATACGCTTCCCTCTTCACCAGATGACTCTCTGCTGAGAGAAATAGAGTTTGGATGTAGATATATAGATTTATATATAGAATAGAGTAATGTAGAGTCCAGTGAAAGTCTCTTCATGTAGAATATTTACATTACTGTATTAAAACAATATATTTTGATGGTACATAGATGCTAAATCATGATATAACAATATATATACAGTATATGTATATAGATCTATTGAAGTGAAAATCTAAAAGCTACTCTTCTGATTGGTCGTTTTCCAGCATTCCCTCTGGAAGAGCTAGACAGTTTGACATTGCAGTTATTGATCTGGATTATTACTGTTCAGTGACAATGAATGAATCTCTAACAGTTTCTATGTATCATACTCACCAGCAGCTTGAGTCAGAGCAATCATGGCACAAACAAGCGCACACACAGTCAGCGTCTTCATGGCGAAGGCAATGAGATGATGCAGATGCTGAAGATGAAGAGAACTAAGACAGATATATTACTTATGGATCTGTAGAGAACAAAGGAACTCACTGACTGTCAGAACAGTGTTGCGTTTGGTTTTATACCCTGCTGTGAATGTTTGTGCTTGGGTGTGTCTGTGTGCGTGTGTGTATTTTGTGTCTTTTGACTTCTAGGTGCAGCTCTTCTTCTTCTTCTGTTGTTTTTAATGGCGGTTGGCAAACAACTTTTAAACTAGGTGCAGGAGAAAAGAAAGCCTGCGGGTGTTGGAGAGACCAGCACCACCTTGTTGTTTTTGGTGCGGTAACCCTGCGGTGGCCCCTGGCTTGCCCGGGAAAGCCGACAAAGACTAGTTGAGGTAGCCAGATAGAACTACAGTTTCTTAGGTAGATAGGAAACCAGTTCACTAACAAGGACCACACCAATAACAGGATACGTTTCGAGAGTTTTTATTGCGTAATGGAATGATAGTTAGGTTTAGGAAGCAGAAGGGGTCGAGTGATGAAGGGATGTAGGGTAGGGGTAGAGGTAGAGGGATGTAGGGTAGGGGTAAAGAGATGAAGGGATGTAGGGTAGAGGGATGAAGGGATGTAGGGTAGGGATCGAGGTAGAGGGATGAAGGGAAGTGATGGAGGACAGTTGGTGTCCAGCGGCTGGTGGGAACGGAGACAGTTGAGTGGGGCCATCTCTGGGAAGCTCCGGCGGTGTAGAGTCCCCAAAGATAGCTTCACGAGGTTGGTGCGGACGTAGGAGAGGTACGCGGTGGAAGACTAGCGACCAAGAATCTTGATGATGTGGTCTGGAATTCCTTGGCTCGAGGTGGCTGAGTCGGCACCGATGCGGAATGAATGACCGGAGTAAAATTCGGGGGGTATTCCTGATCTGGCTAATATACGGCGGAAGTGGTGGTGGAGCCAGGACCGTGTGGCCCAGCTGCCTGTTTCGGTGATGAAAAGGGGATCTTGCGGAGAAGTTCGGCCACCTAATCTCGAGATTAAGTAATCTCGGATGGATTCGTACGGACTTGGGTACGAGTCTGGTCGGAAAAGGTAGATGGGTTGAGGTGGACCGTATTGGTTGGTCTTGTGGCGTTGAGGTCATAGACGACTGTGTCGGGAGGATGGATGTGAAGTCTGACGTGGCAGCGTCTCGGGAAGGATGGAGTTCGAGGCGGTGGACTCGGAGCAGCAAAAGAAGCTGGCAAGAACGTGGACTTTAATGCTTTGTCCCAGAAGGGAGACGGATGACCTGAGCTGAGCGCGAGGGTGCCGCAGGCGAGGAGGTCCGAAGTGAGTGGCAGCCATTTAGGCGTAGTTTGGCTTTACGGACCTTCGAGTAGCATGGCGACGTGTGAGTGGGTAGGCTGGGCATGGAGCCGTGAAGACAGTTTGTGTAGAAGTTAATTCCGCTCATGTAAACCTGTACGGTGGAGGGCTTGACCTTAAGGAGGGAAAAGGATAAGTGACTGAAGGTCGTGGGGGTAAGGATCTCGAGTGGCAGGAATGGAAGGAGTTGCGAAAGCTTGGAAGCGGTTCCGTCCGGTGAGGTACGATGAGAGCGACTTTGTTGAGGATGCCATCTGCGGTATATTCTGAGTGGATGGCAATGGTCTTTAATGGACCGTTCATGCCCATTAACAAATGGCTACTATGGGATGCGTTTCGTCGATCGCGGAGGAAGGTGTGGGGGATGAGATATAGTAGCTGGCTACGTAATTAAATACTCTTCCATGCCAGTGGGTGGCAGTAGGTAGCACAATAATGACCGTGGTGATTAAGAATTAAGTGATGCACCGAGAGGTTGCGTTGACAAGACGTTTGTTCGGATTCAGGTCAGCAAATATTCCGGCTGCTCTTGGACGGACGCATTGGCGGAGTCATACGCGTCCTTCTGAAGAAAACGAAAAGGTACTGTTCGTTGGGATCGGTGGTAAGGACTTGGAGGTGCTGGTGATGTCTGCCTTAGGTGACCGGCTTCTTTGCCTGCGAGGCTGATGGGGAATGTGGCGTGATCGATTCTTATGTACTTTGTGGAGAAGTCCAGGCTGGGAAATAAGTGGAGCCTTGAGATGTCTGCTCAGGTGGGGAGTGGCTGTTTGAGTGCAGCGACCGAGCTTGTTTAGAAATTCCCGGGGGATGTAGGGATTGCATGTGGATGGCTCGATAATTGGGCGAGGTTCATGTGGTTACTGGTGATCGATAGCCTGTGTTGTGTTGAACGGAAAGGCAGGAGCGAGGGAAGAGGAAAATATGCTGGGATGAAAGGATGCATGTGCGTGGGTTGGAAGTGCAGATTTGGGAAAAGAGGCTACAGGGTGAGATACCCCTGATGCAGAGAGTAAGGAGGGGGTGCGATACGAAATGGCCCTCTAGAGATGCTGGTGCGAGTGACCGGGCTTGACAGGCGTCGACGTCACGCCTGACACTGGTGGCTCGGCAATCGAGGGAGGTGTAGTGCCGAGCGGCCGTGAGCAGTTTGGAGAGTTTGCTTTTCTGTCGGACTGGTGGAAATGGATGTTGAGCTGGGTGAGTGCATACTTCAGTCGAGAGACTGTCCACTCTGATGTATGGGGCCGGCGTTGGCCTGGGGGAGAAGGGTCGCTGTGGTTTTGGCCGTTCGAGCGGCTGGATCTCGAGGGGGTGGAAGAGCGGTGTTGCGGAGGGACGATATCCCTCGGCGATCTCCTACTGGGGTTGTTGGAAGGCAAAGGACCGACAACTTCGGAATTGTCTGCTGGCGGAACTGTGGAAATGGGGCGCATTTAAGATGGGATGGCAACGCTAGTGGGGGTAGGGGTGAAGGAAGAGGGGGGGGGGGGCGGCATAGGCAGGAAGAAACAGCTGCTTCGTCCCTGGCATATAGAGACTGTCGAGACTGTCGGGGGCCTCGAATGGTGGTCGCGGTGGTTTCACCAGTTGTTCGAGCGCCTGGAACTCCGGCTGTAAGGAGAGCGGCGTGGGTGAAGATTTGGATTCCGGAATCGGGATCTCCCCCCCGGGCTGTTGGAAGGCGGGGGCGGACGGCTTCGGAGTTGACGGAGGATGGTTATCGACAGCTGCGGGGAAAGTGGATGGCTAAACGCAGCCGAAGTAGCTAGCGACGAGCGTGGTGAGAAAAGGAGGGAGCTTCAGGATATGGCGGGTCGTCCGGAAGGGGAGAGGAGAGCCTTTGTGAAAGGTAAGCAGTTTTAAGATGTTGTTTGTCTGTCGTGCCTCGTGTTGAAGCGTATGAAAGCTGAGACAAAGAGCGTTGCTCGGCTGTCTTGCACCGTATGAAAGCTTGAAGCTGAGTCGGAGAGCGTTTGCTCGTAGGGGTTGAGGTAGAGGGGATGTGGGGTAGGGATGGAGCGTTGCTCGTCTGCTATGTCAGAGAGCGTATGTATGAAAGCTGAGTCAGAGAGCGTTGCTCATCTGTCTTGAGTCGTATGAAAGCTGAGTCAGAGAGCGTTGCTCATCTGTCTTGAGTCGTATGAAAGCTGAGTCAGAGAGCGTTGCTCATCTGTCTTGAGTCGTATGAAAGCTGAGTCAGAGAGCGTTGCTCGTCTGTCTTGAGTCGTATGAAAGCTGAGTCAGAGAGCGTTGCTCATCTGTCTTAAGTTGTATGAAAGCTGAGTCAGAGAGCGTTTGCTCGTCTGGATGTGGGGTAGAGGGATGTGGGGTAGGGGTAGAGCGCCTGCTGAGTTAGAGAGCGTCTGGCGTACGTCATGTGAAGACAAGAGTCGAATGAGAGAACGGAGTCGAAGAGGAAGTGAACAGGTGCGTTGAGCTTAAATACTTGTGCAGGGGAAATGAGCCGTGTTCTGGGCGTGGTCCCGTTCCTGAACTAAGTTTATGAAACTAAATGTAAGTTCAAGAATAGGTCAGTTTGAAATGTTCATTCCTCAGGATGGTATGTGGTGGCATTTGCTGGCCTTCACACATGCTATACGCTGTGTGAGTAGTAAGAGTGGAGAAATATTGTTGTGCACACTAGTTTTGGTTAAATGTGTTCAAAGGGAGTGTTACATGTGGTTCTATATCCTGCTGTGAATGTTTGTGATTGGGTGTGTCTGTGTGCGTGTCTGTATTCTGTGTCTTTTGACTTCTAGGTGCAGCTCCCTAACGAGTGATTGAGGGCACCTGGATGAGGATGTGGTTTACCTATAGAAGCGCCTCCTTGCTCCACCCTCGCCCTCTCTCATCTGCCTGGCAGCAGACCCTGGTCTGCAGTGGGATTTGCACACTACAGTTTACTTGTGTCCTGTAAATAAACTGGCAGCTGTGGTTGTTTTTAACCTAACTTGGTGTTGTGTCCCTCCTATATGTTGCGACTCCTGAGCCGGTCATAACAGTGAAGTCAAAAGATGATGAGAAAGTTTGCAGCAAACCTGATGCTGATATCTGTAGCTTCAGCCGTCCTGTGATGAGGTGCAGAACAAGAGTTAGGTTAAAAACAACTACAGCTGCCAGTTTATTTACAGGACACAAGTAAACTGTAGTGTCTAAATCCCACTGCAGACCAGGGCCCCGTTCCTCGTACGTGGTTCAGCAAAGTCGATCAAATGTCCTATTAGCCAGCCTAAATTAACGAGATAATTGATGTCAGGCTATGTCGGGTTCTCCAAGGCTGATCCGCTCTCAAACAGTCTCGTTAATTCGACCCAGACGATCAGGATCAGGATAATTGCGCGTGCCCGTCCTACGTCAAAAGGGGGAAGCGTCGCTCACCGAAACCATGATTTTCTAACAGTACAATGTCAAATAAACTCAAAGAAAGAGCCTCTTTCTACTCCGCTGACGAGCAGGAGATGATCATGAACGCATACGAGGAATTCAAGACAATAATCACGGCAAAATCTAACACCGCCACCGCTGCGAGGGCTAGACAAGAAGGCAAAATATCTCAGACGATGAGAGAGAGTGAGGGCGCAGCAAGGAGATGCTTCTATAGGTAAACCACATCCTCATCCAGGTGCCCTCAATCACTTGTTAGGGAGCTGCACCTAGAAGTCAAAAGACACAGAATACACACATGCACACAGACACACCCAAGCACAAACATTCACAGCAGGACATAGATCCATACGTAACACTCCCCTCCTTAAGATGACAGCCATAAGGGTGTCATCCAAAACCATGCTGTTTGACCAGAAGCAACCCTCTTACGCATGAGGATACCAACCTGCCAGTAAAATTGGCATGAGTAGTACCACTCTCATCCTTAGGCAACACTGCTGCCAGACACTTGGCCAAAGGAGGGTCAGCCTTCTGGGCTGCTATCAGCTGTTCCTTGCCAACCTTCAACTGTGTGTCAGGCCCAGCCGGCACAGTGACAGGACAGGTCAATTTAACTTCAGTAGACTCATTTCCAACAGAGTGAGTGGACAGCTTATCTAGAGGCAACTCAGAAGTTACAGAAGGATCAGGACTACAGAACTAAAGCTTTGTTCTTAGCTACATCAAAACGAGGACTAGATGTATAAGAATTAGCCTGCTCAGTTTCAGCTCTTGACCTCAACTCCAGCTCCTTCATTTTCTCCTCATGTCCTTGTCTCAACCTCTCCATCTCAAACCTCCTTACCTCTTCTCTTTCCTTCGCCTCCATTTCTAGCTCTTTTATTCTGAATTGCAATTCCAATCCTCGCAACCGTATAGATTGAGCATCTTGAGACTTCAAGATTACTTGTTCCGTCTTCCCAACAGTTAAACCTGCAGACGCATGTAAGCCCTGCTCCTCATCAAGCTGACTAGATTCACGGGGCACTACTCCCTGTTCAATGAGTGCAGTGACTACCTTAGCTCTAAGCTGACCTTTCTTACGGGACGTTTGAGCAATTTCAAGATGGTACTGCTCTGCAATAGACATGAGCTGGGCTTTGGTACATTGAGCCAGCTGCTCTATTGTAGGACCTTCACTGATCTCTTGAAAATCTGCCTTCATTGTGAGAACACAAAAACAACTTCATGTGAAACAAATCTCTACAAGGTAGCACACCCAAAAATGGGCTCCCCCTAAGTAAGCCAAACTACCAACGCAAAGTAACACTACCACACAGAAATAGTGCTACCAAACAGCACAGCTTACCTACACAAAATCAGAGAGTAATTGAAATGCACCAATCACTTGGCTGTGTATATACAAGAGCAGCTACATAACTATTTCAGGCCACACAGTATAGAAATAGTGTTCACAGTACTATTGCCCCTGCGATACACTGAAATTCTAAACACTGCTTTTCTACCTCCACCGAGAAGAAAGTAGGTTCCACAAAGTGTAGTCCCTGCAAGAAGCATGTGACTACCTGAACACGAAGCTCACACAGACAATAGAAAAGCAAGAGCACTGGCTTACTAAGCCAGCCAGACGAATCAGGGTTCAAAGAAGAACAAAACTACAGCCTAGCATTTAACCAAAACTAGAGTGCACAACAATATTCCTCCACTCTTACTACTCACACAGCGTTCAGCATGTGTGAGGAACAAAGGCCAGCAAATGCCACCACATACTATCCTGAGGAATGAACATTTCAAACTGACCTATCGTATTCTTGAACTTACCTGGTTTCCTCTCTACCTAAGAAACTGTAGTTCTATCTGGCTAAACCTCAACGAGTCTTTGTCGGCTTTCCCGGGCACGCCAGGGGCCACCGCAGGGTTACCGCACCAAAAACAATAAGGTGGTGCTGGTCTCTCAAACACCCCAAGGCTTTCTTTTCTCCTGCACCTAGTTTAAAAGTTGTTTGCCAACCGCCATTAAAAACAAAAGTAGAAGAAGAAGAAGAGCTGCACCTAGAAGTCAAAAGACACAAAATACACACACGCACACAGACACACCCAAGCACAAACATTCACAGCAGGGTATAAAACCAAACGCAACACTGTTCTGACAGTCAGTGAGTTCCTTTGTTCTCTACAGATCCATAAGTAATCTATCTGTCTTTGTTCTCTTCATCTTCAGCATCTGCATCATCTCATTGCCTTCGCCATGAAGACGCTGACTGTGTGTGCACTTGTTTGTGCCATGATTGCTCTGACTCAAGCTGCTGGTGAGTATGATACATAGAAACTGTTAGAGATTCATTCATTGTCACTGAACAGTAATAATCCAGATCAATAACTGCAATGTCAAACTGTCTAGCTCTTCCAGAGGGAATGCTGGAAAACGACCAATCAGGTGAGTAGCATTCAGATTTTCACTGAGATGCTTCACCTACACAGTTATTATTATTTTATTATTGTCATTTTGTACAATATTTTAAGTTATCTTATGTTGTCTTATAGTGTGTTAAATTACGTTGTGTTACATCATGTTACTTTGTTGTGTATTGCGTCATAATATATTATATATATATATATATATATATATATATATTTCACTGAACTCCACAGTATCCACCAAACTCTATTTCTCTCAGCAGAGAGTCATCTGGTGAAGAGGGAAGCGTATTGTTCCAAGGGTTGGACTGAGTGCAGCGGTCGCTGTTTCCGCTACATTTCAACACCGATGACTTGGGCTAAAGCTGAGGTAATGCTGGTGGTTTTGAAAGATTGTATGCGGATGACAGTGTGATTTCTGTGCATGTTAAAGACGGACATGGAGTGGCAGCCAAATTAACTTCAGCAATAGAAATTGAGAATCTTTCCTGACACACGTAAAACCGCTTGCATCTACTTTTATATGAACACAAATGAAAGTCGACCAGATCTCTCTGTACAGGGTGAGAGGATTCAGACGGTTTCAGATTTACAATATCTTGTTACTCTCATTGACTCACAGCTGTCCGTTAAGAAACACATGACGCAGGTGTGTAACACTAACATTCTCAGGAACTCTCAGTGTATCTGAAACCAGCTACACTAAGATGCAGCAAAACGATACATGCACTCAAACCCTTTGTACACATCTCATACTGCATCACAAGCTGGACACAAGCTGGAACAACAAGGCTTGCTCAACTGATGAACACAGTTTCCATCAATGTAACGTCCTGCAGCAGGAGAAACTCCTGATCTTTGACAGCTTGGTCTGTCTTGCTGATGCTAGTTTAGTGTACAAATTATTGTCATTGTGTTTTTATACTGCAGTGTTCATTTTCTTGACAGAGATGTTATCGTGTTTTCTGCCCAGAGAACAAAGATTTACAGCTGAGAGTCTCTCTCTCTCTCTCTCGCTCTCGCTCTCTCTCTCTCTCTCTCTCACTGTAGAAACACTGTGTGTCCCTGGGTGGAAACCTTGCATCCGTCCACAGCGTGCTGGAGTACGAAGGGATTCAGAAGATCATCCTGGACCACAGTCAAGATAATGGATCAACCTGGATTGGAGGCTCTGATGCAGAAGAGGTATTTATTTCATCTTTGCCCCATTTGCAAATATTGCTCACAACATACATATAATATCCATTATATGTTATTATAATTCATTCCATATGTATTTATTATGTATTATATATGAAACTTTACCATATTATATGAACAGGTATAATATTACTTTCTCTCTCTTTTGCTCCGCTCCACTCCAGTTCCATGGCCATTTATTAAAAGTGCTCTTTCGATTACTATTTGTATTATTTTATATACTTTATAATTGTATTATTATTATAAATGTTCTGCAACAAATGGATTGCTCCTCTGGGGACCAATTAGCTTATCTTAAATTACTTAAATCAAATAACTTGAACACTTTTATTTCTTGTAATACTCGATTCTATTCTTTCTTCCAGGAGAAGAAATGGTTCTGGAGTGACGGTACTTCTTTCGGCTACATGAACTGGTGTGCTGGAGAGCCTAACAACCACAGTGGCAACCAGGGTTGTCTGCAGATGAATTTCAGCGGTAAAACAACACAGTGCTTGTTGTAGGAGTGATACTAGTGATAAGAGGTGGATGAAAAGAGGAGAGTGAACTGCATGTATTTATGTTCTGGTAACTGCTCATCACATCGACTTCACACTCGTTGGCTGTGTTGTTTAGCACTCAAAGACGTTTTGAGTGTGAAGTTGTTGAGGTGAGCAGCTCTCTAACATACTGTATCTCAAGGACCTCTTGTGTTACATTATTCACCTTTTGACAAAGATTTGATTTGCATTAGTGACTCTAGTGTTAGCTGACTTCATCCATCAATAATTATTGGTCACATGAAACGGTTTGAGTAACATTCACTGACTCACCTTTTTGTGTTGTGCTTGCAGCTGGGAAGTGCTGGGACGACCTACAGTGCAGCACTCAGAAACAGTCTGTGTGTGTCAAGAGAGTCTGATTGGTGGACTGACAGCGAGGCATGCAGTACCCGTAACACAGAGGGAGTCCTGTTGTGTGCACGATCGCAAATACATCTGACTGTATTTCATATCTATAGCTTTCTTTTCTATCGCTGTAACGCTACTTAATGAACGATACGACAAGTGACATCAACAGGAGCTGGACTGTCTTTGAGGCCTTGTGCCTTAATAAGAGTGTTTTATGGAGCGAATCCTTTCAGCACAACATATATTCTACACATATAACCCTTCTTTCTTTCTGCATGAATAAAAGGCTCAAGCATTCAAACAAGCTGGTCTGTCATACATCTATCCAGACATCTTCACATGTTGAACCTCAAACAGCTCCAACTATATGAGTGAATACGAATTCACACTTTGCATGTTTTGAGTAATTCATCGAAGTTTTAAATCACAGAATAACATGTGGGATGTGTAACTCACCTTTCATGTCAGGATTTGTGTCATCAACCGAAGAAAAAAAAAAAAAAAAGAAGTAGCATGAATACTACATCATCCTCGATGTATACAGAGCTTCCTGCTTGCAAGAGTGTGTCAGCACAAGACGCCAGCCTCCGGTTCTGTGAGTTAAATGCTAAAATGCCTTTAACCTTTGACCTTCGTGGGGAGAACACTCTGTGGTGCAGAGCCGGCTGACGTTGGCCCTGTGCTCTTGTTGCTGCAGGTTGCCGTGTGTATATGAAACATATCAAATGAATACTAACTAATTTCATTCACTAAAAATTGGAGCGCAGAGCTCCTCCATCAATCAAATCATTTATTTGTTTCGTGAAAATCGTACTGGGTGAAGTTATAACTTTTAAATGTATTTGTTTGGCCCAAAATCACACATTTGCCTCGGAGGGCTTTACAATGTACAACATCCTGTGTGGACCCTCACATCAGAAAACAGGAAGACACGGTCAAGTATGCAGGCTTCAGTTCAACAGAAAGACACCAAATGTGAAGATAGTATTCCCAAAGACTGAATGATCACACGGGTGGTGTGAAGGTTTTGTGTTTGAAGCCCCCTGCGATCATTGGATAAGCCCCGCCTCTTTACTCGCTGCTGCGTGAATCTGCTATGCACAGAAAATGATCTCAGAAATGAATCCGTAACTTGAGTTGCTGCAAGTTAAGTTTATTTTATGCGAGTCTTTAGTTAAAGAAACTAACTATTTAAATTATTTGATCTTGTTTTTGTCTTAAGTTCTGGATCTGTCACAATCTGCCCTGCTCCTGCTCGTAGGTCACGTGTTTCCTGTTTCCTGCCTTTTATTCATGTTTTGTGTTTCCTGTTTTATTTTGTTACCCACCTCTCCTCTAGTTTCATATGACTTCACTTCCTGCCTGTGTGTGTTTTGATTAGTTTCACCTTTCATTCTGAATCATTAAATTCACATCAGATAACTACATTCGGGATTTTAAATGTGTGTGATAAGTTTGGTTATGTTTTGAGCATATCAAAAACACCTTTATTTTTCCTGGCGAACAAAGCATCGCCACGGCAACGGCTTTTCCCAAAACAACAAGCTTTGATTAGCTTTTCATCACAAACGTCTTTAGATTGTACCGACCAAATTTGAAGATGATTCGATTAATTCCCGAGGAGGAGTTCGTTAGAGTACAGCGCCTGGAAATGACAAAAGCGACACTAGGAAGTCATAAAGAATTAAAAATGGCTGACTTCCGGTTGGGTTTAGAGCATGGTCCCAAGAGACTTTCTTTTAAGTCCACATGTGATACATGTGCATACCAAATTTTGTAAATCTATGTGAAACGTACTGCGAGGGCCGCTTCGTCAAAATTTTGTGGGGGGCGTTATTGAGCCGATTTGTACCTCTGAACCAATGAAATGATATTATATAAATACATTTTGGGGTTGTAATCTGCTTGCCAAGTTTGCTCATGTTTCGAGCATTTTTAGCATCTCAAAATTACCTTCGTTTTTCACAGCGAAGACTGCGTCGCCACGGCAACAGTGTTCGACGAAACATCTAAAGCTTCATGAACTGGCATTATGAACTTCTTATATTTGTGTGGAACTAACTTGATGTTGATCTGATTTATCTACTAAGAGAAACAAGCCAAAGTATAAAGACTCTAACTTCCTTTTACCAGTACGTGGCGCTATGACTATGATTCAAAATTGGCCGGCAGATATCTTCATGCCTGGAGTCTAATCAAACATGTGAAATCTGGTAAAGATCTGACGATGTGGAGTTGAGTTACATCAGTTTATTCGTTCATGGCAAATGATTGAAATTTGCCGAGCCGCGACGTCGCCGCCCTTCAACAACTTCTTACAATTTTCACAATGAAGCATTATCATTGTCATTGTCATTTTAGAGGGATCTGATTAATCTGTGAGGAGCAGGATGTCAAAGTACACAACTTCCAGTTGCCACTAGGTGGCGCTATTACTATGATTCTAAATTGTCATATAGATGAGTTCTGAGTCAGGATGTTATGACATATGAGAAATTTGGAGCAGATTAGACAATATATGGCCGAGTTACAACAACTTCCTGTTTCGCAGCGAATGGTGTTTTTTTGATGCCACGCTACGGATACAGAGTTCGATAACTTTTTGATCTTTGAGTAACTTTTCACTGCCAAGGTCTCAAGAGCATACTGACCGAATCTGAAGTTGATCGGGTTAAATCTCTAGGAGCAGTTCGTTAAAGTACGACGCCTAAGAAGGCCCAAGAGGTTAAAGTACCTTGAAACGGTCCAAAAACGTCATACAATTCAAAATGGCCGACTTCCTGTTTGGTTTAGAGAAAAATTCCAAGAGGATTTTTTGTACGTCCCATCACAATCCACAGACGTAACAAGTTTCATGCAGCTAGGTGAAACCCAATGTTGGGGCTAGTTAATAGGGGGGCGCTATCGAGCAAATATTTCATACCGCAGCTGGACACCCCAATCAGACTGCAATTTTCGCAAATTCTGGCTTGCGTGTCAAATTTCAGAAGTTTTCCAGTATCCCAAGCACCTCCTTTTTGGGACGAAACATGTAAAAACATTCGAAATACAATAGGTCCTCCGTTCCGACTAAGTCGGTGCTCGGGCCCGAATAAAAGAGCTAGAAATGGAGGCTAAGGAAAGAGAAGAGGTAAGGTTTTCCAAATTTGAGCGTGTTGCTACCACCTTAGCATGGCCAAAAGAATTATGGACACTAATGTTGCAGTGTGTACTGACAGGTAGAGCTCAAGAGGCTTATTCATCTTTAACTCTGACCCAGAGCTCAGATTATGACATCGTTAAGGCAGCCATCTTGCGTGCCTATGCGTTGGTCCCTGAGGCCTACAGACAGAGGTTTAGAGGGTATCGTAAGGTGGAGAAGCAGACAGTTGTGGAGTTTGCTAGAGAAAAGGAAATCCTTTTCACTAGGTGGTTCACATCACCAAAGGTTGTGACCAAGGAGGAACTTCACCAGTTGATTATTGTGGAAGAATTTAGAAATTGTGTCCCTGAAGTGGTGGCCACCGATCTGAGTGAGCAAAGAGTGACTAAAGTGGAGGAGGCTGCTGTGCTTGCCGATGAGTATGTCTTTGCCCATAAAACAGTCTTCAGTTGCAAAACCGGTGAGACTAAGAGCTTAGCCTCTCCTCACACCTTTTGTTTAAGACCTGGAAGCAATGGGTCTCCTTCAGTTCCCATTAGGACTTGCTTTTATTGCAAAAAGCCTGGTCATTTCATAGCAAACTGTCACTGTCATGCTCAATAAAAAGTCAGAAGGTACTAAGCCTGTAGGGCGAATAGTTTCAGTACCACAGCAGTTGCCCTGTGTAGTTGGTCCTTGTCAGACCAATAAAAAACGCACTGAGCATGACTCCTTTGCACCATTCCGTATGGAGGGTTCAATAGCAATTTCTGATTCTGAGAAGCTCATCCCAATTCGCATCCTTCGGGACACAGGAGCCTCTCAGTCCTTGTTTTTGGCAGGAGTTTTGCCTCTCTCTGAGAAGACCTCCACTACTAGCAGTGCTTCAGTCCAAGGATGTGGGATGAGGTGGCTTAAAGCCCCATTGCATGTTGTGTATTTGCAATCTGGGTTGGTTACAGGCCCTGTCGTGGTGGCGATTCGTCCCCAGCTTCCTTTAGGGGGAGTAGACCTGATTTTGGGTAATGATTTGGAGGGAAGGTGTTTCCTGCTCCCATTGTAGTGGATACACCAACAGGCTCCGTAGTTGACAATTACCAGAGTGCTGATCTGTCATCTCGGATGCCTAAAGTCCTTCCTGCTTGCATTGTAACTCGTGCCCAGTCAAGAAAGTATGAAGATGTAGTGAATTTATCTGAAGTGGCTCCACCTGTTGACAGTCTAGAGGCTGATCCTGATCCTTCTGTAACTTCTGAGTTGCCTCTAGATAAGCTGTCCACTCACTCTGTTGGAAATGAGTCTTCTGAAATTAAATTGACCTGTCCTGTCACTGTACCGGCTGGGCCTGACACACAGTTGAAGGTTGGCAAGGAACAGCTGATAGCAGCCCAGAAGGCTGACCCTCCTTTGGCCAAGTGTCTGGCAGCAGTGGTGCCTAAGGATGAGAGTGGTACTACTCATGCCACTTTTACTGGGAGGTTGGTTTCCTCATGCGTAAGAGGGTTTCTTCTGTTCAAACAGCATGGTTTTGGATTGGTTTGGGTGTTACGTATGGATCTATGTCCTGCTGTGAATGTTTGTGCTTGGGTGTGTATTCTGTGTCTTTTGACTTCTAGGTGCAGCTCCCTCACGAGTGATTGAGGGCACTGTTGAAGAAAATCATCATAACTTTGAATTGAACTTGAATTGAACTGAACACATTTGGGCTCACACCTAAACAGTTATATAACGTGTTATGTAACACACATTCTGGTTCTCAGCAAACGTTCTTGGGAAATGATTATCAGCGCCAGACCAAAAGTAATAAATCTCTCTCTTAAGAGGACCAAAACATTTCCGTACATGGAGCTGTGTTCTGCCAAAAGGGAGACCAGAACATCGACATGAAAACATGCCCTAATTAGGAGTCCAGATGTGTCCTGTTTTTCGATTCAACAGACTGGTTTGATTGATGGAACGCAGCTAAAGGGGCGTGAATTTTGACTATAAAAGTGATCTGTGACCAGTAATATTTTGGAATCTGTTTCGATATGCCAAGTTCGTTGGTGTTGCCGAATATGCATTAAAACGATTCCCGCTGGTTGCAACTCCAGTTGACCGTCTCTTCTCGTCATTTTGCCACAACATAATTGGTGCCCACGTGTGTTCGAGTCGAGGCCGAGGCGTCTTCCACTTCTTCAGCCAACCGACAGCCACGAGGATGTCGTCAAACTCGTGCTTAGACATCATAGCTCTCTGTGTCTTCAGAGATAACATCAGTCTTTGTTATTCAGACAGCACATTGTTATGAGTTTGAATATAGTTAATAAGCTTCATATCTTTGTTTAACTGTGTCCGTATCATTTGTTCTCTTCACAGTATCTATTTATAATGAATTGAAGTCTAATTCCTTGTATTTTCTATCCACACAGCTGGTTAATAAAGCTGGTTGTGGTTCTGATTATGAAGGTACTTTCAACTTGTACGATCGACTGAATACTGCCTCTGAAATGTAAGACTGTAATATTGTGAAAATGCACTGATGATTGTGAGTAAACACAAAAGACTGTACCCTAACCCTTTTCATTACTCACTGATACAACAAAGTTTTTTAAGGATGGCGTCTTACTTCATTGATTTATCTAGTGACCAGTATTACCTGGAAATCATTTTGATCGGATGAGAATGTAAACGTGAAGCTCGTATTTCCTTATTTTGCTTCTCTACCCACCAGGCAACCACCTTTCCAGGGATGGAGAGAGTACTAGAATACACGAGTACTACATATACACATGTACTTAGATAACATGTACTCTGAGTAAACTTAACTCTATTACATTTAACCAGAGAAAGAAACAAGTCTGACATGTGAGCACCACCTGCTGTGTTGTTGCAGGAATGAAAGCTCATTCAGTCTTTGGGAATACTATCTTCACATTTGGTGTCTTTCTGTTGAACTGAAGCCTGCACACTTGACCGTGTCTTCCTGTTTTCTGATGTGAGGGTCCACACAGGATGTTGTACATTGTAAAGCCCTCCGAGGCAAATGTGTGATTTTGGGCCAAACAAATACATTTAAAAGTTAGAACTTCACCCTGTACGATTTTCACGAAACAAATAAATGAATTGATTGATGGAGGAGCTCAGCGCTCCAATTTTTAGTGAATGAAATTAGTTAGTATTAATTTCATATGTTTTATATACACACGGCAACCTGCAGCAACAAGAGCACAGGGCCAACGTCAGCCGGCTCTGCACCACAGAGTGTTCTGCTGCCTTTAATTGAACCACATTCAATTAATATATCAATCAATTTCCTGCATTCCTGCATTTTACGATGAAACTGTTTACACTGTGTTTTAATGAATGTTCTGAATTGTTTTTAAATCTCCTTTTCTTTTGTCTTATGTTTTGATGCTTTTAATGGTTTTATGTGAAGCACTTTGAATTACCTTGTTGTTGAAATGTGCTATACAAATAAACTTGCCTTGCCTTGCCTTGCCTCCCCACGAAGGTCAAAGGTCAAAGGCATTTCAGCATTTAACTCACAGAACCGGAGGCTGGCGTCTTGTGCTGACACACTCTTGCAAGCAGGAAGCTCTGTATACATTGAGGATGATGTAGCATTCATGCTACTTCTTTTTTTTTTTTTTTTCGGTTGATGACACAAATCCTGACATGAAAGGTGAGTTACACATCCCACATGTTATTCTGTGATTTAAAACTTCGATGAATTACTCAAAACATGCCAAGTGTGAATTCGTATTCACTCATATAGTTGGAGCTGTTTGAGGTTCAACATGTGAAGATGTCTGGATAGATGTATGACAGACCAGCTTGTTTGAATGCTTGAGCCTTTTATTCATGCAGAAAGAAAGAAGGGTTATATGTGTAGAATATATGTTGTGCTGAAAGGATTCGCTCCATAAAACACTCTTATTAAGGCACAAGGCCTCAAAGACAGTCCAGCTCCTGTTGATGTCACTTGTCGTATCGTTCATTAAGTAGCGTTACAGCGACAGAAAAGAAAGCTATAGATATGAAATACAGTCAGATGTATTTGCGATCATGCACACAACAGGACTCCCTCTGTGTTACGGGTACTGCATGCCTCGCTGTCAGTCCACCAATCAGACTCTCTTGACACACACAGACTGTTTCTCATAGCTGCACTGTACGTCGTCCCAGCACTTCTGAGCTGCAAGCACAACACAAAAAGGTGAGTCAGTGAATGTTACTCAAACCGTTTCATGTGACCAATAATTATTGATGGATGAAGTCAGCTAACACTAGAGTCACTAATGCAAATCAAATCTTTGTCAAAAGGTGAATAATGTAACACAAGAGGTCCTTGAGATACAGTATGTTAGAGAGCTGCTCATCTCAACAACTTCACACTCAAAACGTCTTTGAGTGCTAAACAACACAGCCAACGAGTGTGAAGTCGATGTGATGAGCAGTTACCAGAACATAAATACATGCAGTTCACTCTCCTCTTTTCATCCACCTCTTATCACTAGTATCACTCCTACAACAAGCACTGTGTTGTTTTACCGCTGAAATTCATCTGGATACAATGCTGGTCGCCGCCCTGGTTGTTAGGCTCTCCAGCACACCAGTTCATGTAGCTGAAAAGAGTACCATCACTCCAGAACCATTCCTTCTCCTGGAAGAAAGAATAGAATCGAGTATAACAAGAAATAAAAGTGTTCAAGTTATTTGATTTAAGTAACTTAAGATAAGCTAATTGGTCCCCAGAGGAGCAATCCATTTGTTGCAGAACATTTATAATAATAATACAATTATAAAGTACATAAAATAATACAAATAGTAATCGAAAGAGCACTTTTAACAAATGGCCATGGAACTGGAGTGGAGCAGAGAAAAAGAGAGAGAACGTAATATTATACCTGTTCATATAATATGGTCAAGTTTCATATATAATACATAATAAATACATATGGAATGAATTATAATAACATATAATGGATATTATATGTATGTTGTGAGCAATATTTGCAAATGGGGCAAAGATGAAATAAATACCTCTTCTGCATCAGAGCCTCCAATCCAGGTTGATCCATTATCTTGACTGTGGTCCAGGATGATCTTCTGAATCCCTTCGTACTCCAGGATGTTGTGGACAGATGCAAGGTTTCCACCCAGGGACACACAGTGTTTCTACAGTGAGAGAGAGAGAGAGAGAGAGAGCGAGAGAGAGAGTGAGAGTGAGAGTGAGAGAGTGAGAGTGAGAGTGAGAGTGAGAGAGAGAGAGAGAGAGAGAGAGGTTGTTAAACACCAAGTCAGTCAAAAATGTCAAGTAACCAAACGTGTGTGTGTGCAAACACAATGACATTGTTGTAGAAGTGTCCTACGTCAAAGCAACAGAGATTTATTATTTTATGTATTATTTATGTATTTGACCGGGACAGTGCACAGACTCTCAGCTGTAAATGTGATGCAGTATGAGATGTGTACAAAGGGTTTGAGTGCATGTATCGTTTTGCTGCATCTTAGTGTAGCTGGTTTCAGATACACCGAGAGTTCCTGAGAATGTTAGTGTTACACACCTGCGTCATGTGTTTCTTAACGGACAGCTGTGAGTCAATGAGAGTAACAAGATATTGTAAATCTGAAACCGTCTGAATCCTCTCACCCTGTACAGAGAGATCTGGTCGACTTTCATTTGTGTTCATATAAAAGTAGATGCAAGCGGTTTTACGTGTGTCAGGCAAGATTCTCAATTTCTATTGCTGAAGTTAATTTGGCTGCCACTCCATGTCCGTCTTTAACATGCACAGAAATCACAGTGTCATCCGCATACAATCTTTCAAAGCCACCAGCATTACCTCAGCTGAAGCCCAAGTCATCGGTGTTGAAATGTAGCGGAAACAGCGACCGCTGCACTCAGTCCAACCCTTGGAACAATACGCTTCCCTCTTCACCAGATGACTCTCTGCTGAGAGAAATAGAGTTTGGATGTAGATATATAGATTTATATATAGAATAGAGTAATGTAGAGTCCAGTGAAAGTCTCTTCATGTAGAATATTTACATTACTGTATTAAAACAATATATTTTGATGGTACATAGATGCTAAATCATGATATAACAATATATATACAGTATATGTATATAGATCTATTGAAGTGAAAATCTAAAAGCTACTCTTCTGATTGGTCGTTTTCCAGCATTCCCTCTGGAAGAGCTAGACAGTTTGACATTGCAGTTATTGATCTGGATTATTACTGTTCAGTGACAATGAATGAATCTCTAACAGTTTCTATGTATCATACTCACCAGCAGCTTGAGTCAGAGCAATCATGGCACAAACAAGCGCACACACAGTCAGCGTCTTCATGGCGAAGGCAATGAGATGATGCAGATGCTGAAGATGAAGAGAACTAAGACAGATATATTACTTATGGATCTGTAGAGAACAAAGGAACTCACTGACTGTCAGAACAGTGTTGCGTTTGGTTTTATACCCTGCTGTGAATGTTTGTGCTTGGGTGTGTCTGTGTGCGTGTGTGTATTTTGTGTCTTTTGACTTCTAGGTGCAGCTCTTCTTCTTCTTCTGTTGTTTTTAATGGCGGTTGGCAAACAACTTTTAAACTAGGTGCAGGAGAAAAGAAAGCCTGCGGGTGTTGGAGAGACCAGCACCACCTTGTTGTTTTTGGTGCGGTAACCCTGCGGTGGCCCCTGGCTTGCCCGGGAAAGCCGACAAAGACTAGTTGAGGTAGCCAGATAGAACTACAGTTTCTTAGGTAGATAGGAAACCAGTTCACTAACAAGGACCACACCAATAACAGGATACGTTTCGAGAGTTTTTATTGCGTAATGGAATGATAGTTAGGTTTAGGAAGCAGAAGGGGTCGAGTGATGAAGGGATGTAGGGTAGGGGTAGAGGTAGAGGGATGTAGGGTAGGGGTAAAGAGATGAAGGGATGTAGGGTAGAGGGATGAAGGGATGTAGGGTAGGGATCGAGGTAGAGGGATGAAGGGAAGTGATGGAGGACAGTTGGTGTCCAGCGGCTGGTGGGAACGGAGACAGTTGAGTGGGGCCATCTCTGGGAAGCTCCGGCGGTGTAGAGTCCCCAAAGATAGCTTCACGAGGTTGGTGCGGACGTAGGAGAGGTACGCGGTGGAAGACTAGCGACCAAGAATCTTGATGATGTGGTCTGGAATTCCTTGGCTCGAGGTGGCTGAGTCGGCACCGATGCGGAATGAATGACCGGAGTAAAATTCGGGGGGTATTCCTGATCTGGCTAATATACGGCGGAAGTGGTGGTGGAGCCAGGACCGTGTGGCCCAGCTGCCTGTTTCGGTGATGAAAAGGGGATCTTGCGGAGAAGTTCGGCCACCTAATCTCGAGATTAAGTAATCTCGGATGGATTCGTACGGACTTGGGTACGAGTCTGGTCGGAAAAGGTAGATGGGTTGAGGTGGACCGTATTGGTTGGTCTTGTGGCGTTGAGGTCATAGACGACTGTGTCGGGAGGATGGATGTGAAGTCTGACGTGGCAGCGTCTCGGGAAGGATGGAGTTCGAGGCGGTGGACTCGGAGCAGCAAAAGAAGCTGGCAAGAACGTGGACTTTAATGCTTTGTCCCAGAAGGGAGACGGATGACCTGAGCTGAGCGCGAGGGTGCCGCAGGCGAGGAGGTCCGAAGTGAGTGGCAGCCATTTAGGCGTAGTTTGGCTTTACGGACCTTCGAGTAGCATGGCGACGTGTGAGTGGGTAGGCTGGGCATGGAGCCGTGAAGACAGTTTGTGTAGAAGTTAATTCCGCTCATGTAAACCTGTACGGTGGAGGGCTTGACCTTAAGGAGGGAAAAGGATAAGTGACTGAAGGTCGTGGGGGTAAGGATCTCGAGTGGCAGGAATGGAAGGAGTTGCGAAAGCTTGGAAGCGGTTCCGTCCGGTGAGGTACGATGAGAGCGACTTTGTTGAGGATGCCATCTGCGGTATATTCTGAGTGGATGGCAATGGTCTTTAATGGACCGTTCATGCCCATTAACAAATGGCTACTATGGGATGCGTTTCGTCGATCGCGGAGGAAGGTGTGGGGGATGAGATATAGTAGCTGGCTACGTAATTAAATACTCTTCCATGCCAGTGGGTGGCAGTAGGTAGCACAATAATGACCGTGGTGATTAAGAATTAAGTGATGCACCGAGAGGTTGCGTTGACAAGACGTTTGTTCGGATTCAGGTCAGCAAATATTCCGGCTGCTCTTGGACGGACGCATTGGCGGAGTCATACGCGTCCTTCTGAAGAAAACGAAAAGGTACTGTTCGTTGGGATCGGTGGTAAGGACTTGGAGGTGCTGGTGATGTCTGCCTTAGGTGACCGGCTTCTTTGCCTGCGAGGCTGATGGGGAATGTGGCGTGATCGATTCTTATGTACTTTGTGGAGAAGTCCAGGCTGGGAAATAAGTGGAGCCTTGAGATGTCTGCTCAGGTGGGGAGTGGCTGTTTGAGTGCAGCGACCGAGCTTGTTTAGAAATTCCCGGGGGATGTAGGGATTGCATGTGGATGGCTCGATAATTGGGCGAGGTTCATGTGGTTACTGGTGATCGATAGCCTGTGTTGTGTTGAACGGAAAGGCAGGAGCGAGGGAAGAGGAAAATATGCTGGGATGAAAGGATGCATGTGCGTGGGTTGGAAGTGCAGATTTGGGAAAAGAGGCTACAGGGTGAGATACCCCTGATGCAGAGAGTAAGGAGGGGGTGCGATACGAAATGGCCCTCTAGAGATGCTGGTGCGAGTGACCGGGCTTGACAGGCGTCGACGTCACGCCTGACACTGGTGGCTCGGCAATCGAGGGAGGTGTAGTGCCGAGCGGCCGTGAGCAGTTTGGAGAGTTTGCTTTTCTGTCGGACTGGTGGAAATGGATGTTGAGCTGGGTGAGTGCATACTTCAGTCGAGAGACTGTCCACTCTGATGTATGGGGCCGGCGTTGGCCTGGGGGAGAAGGGTCGCTGTGGTTTTGGCCGTTCGAGCGGCTGGATCTCGAGGGGGTGGAAGAGCGGTGTTGCGGAGGGACGATATCCCTCGGCGATCTCCTACTGGGGTTGTTGGAAGGCAAAGGACCGACAACTTCGGAATTGTCTGCTGGCGGAACTGTGGAAATGGGGCGCATTTAAGATGGGATGGCAACGCTAGTGGGGGTAGGGGTGAAGGAAGAGGGGGGGGGGGGCGGCATAGGCAGGAAGAAACAGCTGCTTCGTCCCTGGCATATAGAGACTGTCGAGACTGTCGGGGGCCTCGAATGGTGGTCGCGGTGGTTTCACCAGTTGTTCGAGCGCCTGGAACTCCGGCTGTAAGGAGAGCGGCGTGGGTGAAGATTTGGATTCCGGAATCGGGATCTCCCCCCCGGGCTGTTGGAAGGCGGGGGCGGACGGCTTCGGAGTTGACGGAGGATGGTTATCGACAGCTGCGGGGAAAGTGGATGGCTAAACGCAGCCGAAGTAGCTAGCGACGAGCGTGGTGAGAAAAGGAGGGAGCTTCAGGATATGGCGGGTCGTCCGGAAGGGGAGAGGAGAGCCTTTGTGAAAGGTAAGCAGTTTTAAGATGTTGTTTGTCTGTCGTGCCTCGTGTTGAAGCGTATGAAAGCTGAGACAAAGAGCGTTGCTCGGCTGTCTTGCACCGTATGAAAGCTTGAAGCTGAGTCGGAGAGCGTTTGCTCGTAGGGGTTGAGGTAGAGGGGATGTGGGGTAGGGATGGAGCGTTGCTCGTCTGCTATGTCAGAGAGCGTATGTATGAAAGCTGAGTCAGAGAGCGTTGCTCGTCTGTCTTGAGTCGTATGAAAGCTGAGTCAGAGAGCGTTGCTCATCTGTCTTGAGTCGTATGAAAGCTGAGTCAGAGAGCGTTGCTCATCTGTCTTGAGTCGTATGAAAGCTGAGTCAGAGAGCGTTGCTCATCTGTCTTGAGTCGTATGAAAGCTGAGTCAGAGAGCGTTGCTCGTCTGTCTTGAGTCGTATGAAAGCTGAGTCAGAGAGCGTTGCTCATCTGTCTTAAGTTGTATGAAAGCTGAGTCAGAGAGCGTTTGCTCGTCTGGATGTGGGGTAGAGGGATGTGGGGTAGGGGTAGAGCGCCTGCTGAGTTAGAGAGCGTCTGGCGTACGTCATGTGAAGACAAGAGTCGAATTCGAGAACGGAGTCGAAGAGGAAGTGAACAGGTGCGTTGAGCTTAAATACTTGTGCAGGGGAAATGAGCCGTGTTCTGGGCGTGGTCCCGTTCCTGAACTAAGTTTATGAAACTAAATGTAAGTTCAAGAATAGGTCAGTTTGAAATGTTCATTCCTCAGGATGGTATGTGGTGGCATTTGCTGGCCTTCACACATGCTATACGCTGTTTGAGTAGTAAGAGTGGAGAAATATTGTTGTGCACACTAGTTTTGGTTAAATGTGTTCAAAGGGAGTGTTACATGTGGTTCTATATCCTGCTGTGAATGTTTGTGATTGGGTGTGTCTGTGTGCGTGTCTGTATTCTGTGTCTTTTGACTTCTAGGTGCAGCTCCCTAACGAGTGATTGAGGGCACCTGGATGAGGATGTGGTTTACCTATAGAAGCGCCTCCTTGCTCCACCCTCGCCCTCTCTCATCTGCCTGGCAGCAGACCCTGGTCTGCAGTGGGATTTGCACACTACAGTTTACTTGTGTCCTGTAAATAAACTGGCAGCTGTGGTTGTTTTTAACCTAACTTGGTGTTGTGTCCCTCCTATATGTTGCGACTCCTGAGCCGGTCATAACAGTGAAGTCAAAAGATGATGAGAAAGTTTGCAGCAAACCTGATGCTGATATCTGTAGCTTCAGCCGTCCTGTGATGAGGTGCAGAACAAGAGTTAGGTTAAAAACAACTACAGCTGCCAGTTTATTTACAGGACACAAGTAAACTGTAGTGTCTAAATCCCACTGCAGACCAGGGCCCCGTTCCTCGTACGTGGTTCAGCAAAGTCGATCAAATGTCCTATTAGCCAGCCTAAATTAACGAGATAATTGATGTCAGGCTATGTCGGGTTCTCCAAGGCTGATCCGCTCTCAAACAGTCTCGTTAATTCGACCCAGACGATCAGGATCAGGATAATTGCGCGTGCCCGTCCTACGTCAAAAGGGGGAAGCGTCGCTCACCGAAACCATGATTTTCTAACAGTACAATGTCAAATAAACTCAAAGAAAGAGCCTCTTTCTACTCCGCTGACGAGCAGGAGATGATCATGAACGCATACGAGGAATTCAAGACAATAATCACGGCAAAATCTAACACCGCCACCGCTGCGAGGGCTAGACAAGAAGGCAAAATATCTCAGACGATGAGAGAGAGCGAGGGCGCAGCAAGGAGATGCTTCTATAGGTAAACCACATCCTCATCCAGGTGCCCTCAATCACTTGTTAGGGAGCTGCACCTAGAAGTCAAAAGACACAGAATACACACATGCACACAGACACACCCAAGCACAAACATTCACAGCAGGACATAGATCCATACGTAACACTCCCCTCCTTAAGATGACAGCCATAAGGGTGTCATCCAAAACCATGCTGTTTGACCAGAAGCAACCCTCTTACGCATGAGGATACCAACCTGCCAGTAAAAGTGGCATGAGTAGTACCACTCTCATCCTTAGGCAACACTGCTGCCGGACACTTGGCCAAAGGAGGGTCAGCCTTCTGGGCTGCTATCAGCTGTTCCTTGCCAACCTTCAACTGTGTGTCAGGCCCAGCCGGCACAGTGACAGGACAGGTCAATTTAACTTCAGTAGACTCATTTCCAACAGTTAGTGGACAGCTTATCTAGAGGCAACTCAGAAGTTACAGAAGGATCAGGATCAGCCTCTAGACTGTCAACAGGTGGAGCCACTTCAGATAAATTCACTACATCTTCATACTTTCTTGACTGGGCACGAGTTACAATGCAAGCAGGAAGGACTTTAGGCATCCGAGATGACAGATCAGCACTCTGGTAATTGTCAACTACGGAGCCTGTTGGTGTATCCACTACAATGGGAGCAGGAAACACCTTCCCTCCAGCCAAATCATTACCCAAAATCAGGTCTACTCCCCCTAAAGGAAGCTGGGGACGAATCGCCACCACGACAGGGCCTGTAACCAACCCAGATTGCAAATACACAACATGCAATGGGGCTTTAAGCCACCTCATCCCACATCCTTGGACTGAAGCACTGCTACCAGTGGAGGTCTTCTCAGAGAGAGGCAAAACTCCTGCCAAAAACAAGGACTGAGAGGCTCCTGTGTCCCTAAGGATGCGAATTGGGATGAGCTTCTCAGAATCAGAAATTGCTATTGAACCCTCTGTTGGGATCAATGGGGGCTTGTGTTTGAGTTATCAGCTTTAAGAAACTGAATTCTTGACATCAATAAAATTATTAATGTGAATAACAATTATTAATGATTATTAATAATAACGGGGCACCACCCTGCGAACAGGGACCGATAACCAAACGATAAAACTAAGTCTCATAATTAGTAGTCACTCATCAGTGACAGTGAAGGTGTGGAATCCGAGCGCAGGCTACAACATACAGATCATCACATACATATGCACCATTAATCACAGACGACTGCTCTTTAAAGTATACTAGAGTTTATTAAATTAGAATAATAAAAGATCAGATCAATTAATATCGCAATCAACAAACGCCATTATACAATCTTATGTACCTAATATCTAAAGAAATGAAATAAAAGAGGAGGAGGGTGTGTATGTGTATGTGTGTGTGTGTGTGTGTGTGTGTGTCTGTGTATAAAAGGAAGGGGGGTGAGACTGTGGGTTAAAAGGGGGGAGGTCTTAAGGTATTACCGCTGAACACCACCAGATGGCGTAGTCGAGGGACTTAGACAAACTGGGGGGGGGGGGTGAACCTTAAGATGCTACCGTGACCCGCCACTAGATGGCCTAGTCGAGTGACTTGGGCAAACTGGCGGAGGAGAGGGGGGGGGGGTCGCTGTGTGTGAGCACGTGTGAGAGAGAGAGGGTCAGAGAGAGAGGGGGTCACCTCCTGCTGTGTTGGCAGGAGGGTGAGCCAAGAAAAGGTGGAGAGAAATCGTAAGTCAACATAAATCAAACTTCTGCTGCGATATCCTGAGGAGCATAAGTACGTTATTCTCTCATGCGTAAGCATACCGTTGTCGTCTCGAACTGTCGCCAGCTTACGCAGTGATGAACACGGCACTCAGCTCACTCACAGAGTCGAGTTAATGAAGAGAGAAATATCCCACAAAGTTGAATACAAATGAATGAAAATAATCCCAAAGAAAACAGTCAATGCAGTTAATACACAATACAAACGGAACTTCTCTGGTCCGTGAGGTTTGTGTATTTACCTCCGTATACTGCGACGGTGTCTTTAACGCGAACAGAATACGGGCAATGCACAGTGGAGCGGAGCTGGGGCCCGCTGAGTGTTGCGCAATACCTTGAGATTACGCAATAGTAACGAAACACACAAAAACACGGGAATATCAACATATACATGAATTAACTTGAATGAACTTTAAGTTAATTTAAGCTAAGCTAGCCCAGATGCACAATGAACTTACGTTGGAGACGCTTCTTTGTGGCGGGGAGAGTGGCCGCTGAGAATCGTGCTTTCTTTGTCCTGAAGGAAAAAGTGGGGCTGCTTGTAGATCAGCGCGGCTGTTTAAGCGGCGGCTGTTTCGGTCCGTTGACGCGGCTCGTTCTGGAGCTGGCGCTGGACGTGATCAATCCTCGCTGCAGAGAGGATGATTTAACATCGGATTGAGACGCTGTGGTCCGTACGCCTCATCGGAAATCTTCGGGAAGGAGCGAGTTTTTCAGCTGCTGCTTTGCCGGAATGTGCACAAAAAGAAAACAACACGGGGAGGAATCGTGGAAGAGATTCGTCCCGGTGCAGTGAGAGGGCCTTGACTCAAAAAGAAAAACACGGCTACTTCGGCCAGCGAAGATAGCGTTGTGACCTGACAGGGTTTGCAGGCCTTCGTCGACAGCGCGATGCTGGCGGGGGGGAGAAAGCTGATGCGTCTCCTTGCGTCCCAGGGACGGATGTCCAGGGTGAAGAACAGCGATTGCTCCCTTGCTCGACCGAGGTCGAAGGGAAAAAGCGTGGAGGTGTGAACTGCAGTCAGTTTTGTTGAACAGTGGCTGAACCACAGGGGTCCTGGTGCTGTCTTGGCTCTCGGCCAATGAGGTTGCAGCGGTGCATTCAGGTGACTTCAGGAACCATAGTTTTTTTGGGGGGGGGGGGAATTCACACCTTAATGTGAAATTCCTTCAGAGGGGGTTTGGTGCTCATCAAACCACAATCCGGATGAAACCTTTGCTTGCAAAAGGGAAGGCCTGATTTTCTTTGTTCACAGCACATGTGCAGCCATATGCTCAGACCCCAACATCCCCCCTTTGCTCTGAAGAGCGGGATGCAGGTTACGGTCTTTAGAGCAAACCCAGGGCTGGCACGTGCGTCCATGTGGTGGGAATACCTGAAGAGGTGAGACAGTCCAAGTATTCCTGAGACAAAAAGCAGTGGTTAAAACAGGCAGTGTTCAAGTCCATAGAGTTCAAGGTTCATAGTTCATAGCGTTCAAGTTCATGGTGTTCATGTTCAGAGTTCATTGGCATCTGGGCAGATGACTAAAGTGGCATCTGGGCAGATGACTTTAACTACTTTTACCTACATCTACTATCATACACAATTCAAATCATAGGTGAGCAACACATTATTCCCAAATAATTCAATCGCTATTATGATGTCGTGATAATCTAGCATTGCGGCATAGTGTCAAAGAAAGTAACAACCCAAATAAAACAAAACAAAACAAAACACAAAAGAGATAGAAGGAAAGAATAGAAAGACAAGAAGCAGGTGAGGGGAGGGGGGACAGTGATTACTGGTTCAACTCCAAGACAGGACTGGAGTCCGTCGGCGGAGCAGTCGTAGGTTGGCTACGTGGTGTTATGAATAGGAGGGAATCAGTTTAGTCTGTCATTTCTGGATCTATGAGTACATGATGTGTGCGTCTATCTCTCTCTAATCGGTGGATTTAGAGCGAGTCCTGTGTCTAAGTTTTGGAATCTATCGATGTTGGATTTGCGTTGCTAAGACTATAGGCCAGGTGTACCTGTGAAGGTTGCATAACAGTAGTGGTAGCAGATTTACAGATCTTGATAACACGGCTAGTGTGACCAGCTAGGCTGGGATTTTCGCTGCTCAAGCTGTTGACAGCTGAGCCTTCTCGGATGAGGTTCTGGGATAAATCTGACTGCTACGACCTAGGTTATGTCTTCTTTGGTTACTTCTGGTAGAGTCTATAAAGCATGCAAAGGGTTGTTATGAGAGTGGAGCATAAGTTTACAGTCACAATGAGCGTTTTTCAGGTCATGCAACTGTTCTGGTTCAAGTTGGATGTGTTAGCAGTTAGTGCATGTCTACAGGGTGAGTTGAGGCATGCAGCTAAATGTTAGTAGTCAATAAGTAAGCCGCCATTCTGCCGGTTGGTTTCGACACTGGCAAGATTAGAGTGTACTTCCTGTGAAGTGCCTCTCTAAGTTTCTGTTGTCAGAGCCCACCCCCCTCGCGCTGTTCAAGTGGCGAGGGTGCATACCCCCCAGGTTACTGTCAGCACTCAGGGAAACGTCGCGAACAGTTTCACTCTGGAGTGTGTCATGGCAGGCTGGTGATATGTCCCTCCCCCCACCCTCCTAATTAAAGATGGAGACAGGTCCGGCGCGCAAGTCAAGTTCAGTTACCTACGGCACTGGCTACTTGACAGGCCCGGGCGATGACTCGGCTGAAAGAAGGCGGTGGCTTCGTTGAACAAGCTGGAGGTGGATCGTGCTGACAGAGCAGGAGAACAAGGCTTAGTTGACGAAAGATTTTACGAGCGAGGGTGCTCGAAAAGGGCCTCTAAGGGTGTGGCACCCTAGAGGTGAATGCGAAAAGGTGGGGGAACACATGAGGCTCGTTTCTGACCCGGAGTCGGGTAGAGCAAGAGTGTTATGACCCCCCAGTAAGACTGAAGAATATGTATAGATATATACATAACGGGCATTGCCTTTGCGGACAAGGTCGCCCAAGAAGGTGGAAGAACGAGGTGCGAAATTGGGAGTGGTCGTTTCCGGAAGTGGGCTCAGTTCTCTTCCCCCCCCTCTACCACGTCGACTTGGCAGCAGGGGGTGAAGGTCACTCGGCTTAGTCAGGTGGGCTGCGAGTCAGTGTTACCTGATGTTGCCCTTGAGGGCGTCTTTCACCGTCCCGTGGGTCCTTCGACCGCCACGGTCGTTTGTTCCTCGGGGGTGACCAGGGCTCGCTAGGCCAAGGCCTCTCGTCGTCTTCCAACGCTAGGTTGGAGTCGCTCGACTGTTGGATGCTCAAGACTATGTCGGTGTCATCGTGCTGATTCATCGGCCGACCGCGTGTCTCCCATGCAAGTTGCGCATATTTCCTAATCTCTGGCATGGTGAGGTTACTCGTTCTGCAGTGCATGGTAACGTCGTATCTCACGTTGTCGTGGAGATTGTGCAGGAATAGCGACTTAAAGGCATGGTCTTCTTCTAGCCCTGGGGCGTTACGTCCCTGGAAGTATGCAGATCTCAAGCGCCTGAAGTAGTCTCTCGGGGACTCTAGCTTTCTCTGGGAAATGGCGAAGGCGCTGAGGGTGGCAGAAGCTGGGTTGGAGTACAGGGAGTACTCCTCCCTAAGGGCGTGACAAAGGGATGAATAGCGGTCGCGGATGCTCGGCTGGAGCGTTTCCATGAAAACGTGGACGTTTCGAGTCGTGGTTTTCCACACTAGTTTGAGTTTTTCGCGCGCTGAGGGGCGTGATAAGTCGAGGAGGCAGCGATCGATCTCCCTTAGGTAGTCATCGATGCTCGAGTCGTGATTATCGTGATTGAAACGCTCTACATCTTTTGCAAGAGACTCAATCTGCCGGGTACGCAGGCCTCCAAGGTTGATGGGGCCTGGGCCGTCCGAGTCGTCTGAGTCTCCATACTCGCGATGGTGGTAACGACGGTCATCCTCCCTCCCTGAGGGGGATGAGGTCAGTTCTTGTCGTGCGCGTGAACTGCGTGGAGGATTGTGTTCGCCTGAGGTGGGTTTGAAGCTACCTAGGCTGGCTAGGACCTGGTGTTGGTCCTCTCTACTCCTAGTTGGGGAACGCGGTTTGTCGAGACGCAAGATGGGTCGGCTCTCGGGGAATGAGGGACCTGAGAACAAGAAATGACTGGGCTGAGGGGCTCGATAGGAGGTAGCGGTACCTACCGGGGCTGCTGGAGCACCTTGAAGCGCTTTCAGTTTGTCATTACTCTCTAACGCTTTAGATAGTTCTAGGTTGACCTCTCTGAGGTCACTGCGCAAGCTACTATTTTCTGACTGTAGGGCTCTACAGTCGCGTGACAACTCCTGAACCTCTGTTCGGAGTGTGCAGATCTCGCGTTGCTGCTCGTCGCTCTGTGCCCGGGCGCGGGCAGCTTGCAGCTGCATTTTCTGATGATAGATGAGCAGTATTTCGCCGATTACTTCCTGAATCAGGCGCTCTCGCTTACCTGATGGGTTATTTACATAAGCCACCAGCTGCTCTAACTGCTCGTCACATAGGACAGCAGTGTATTTCGCAAAGTACTCTCTTTCGCTTGCTGAGAGTCTGAGGACATCAGCCACCGCATCTCGCAATGCGGTGTCTTCTGGAGCTACAGCTCCAGGAATGGGGGATTGCTCGTCGGTCATTCTCTCTAATGAGCGCGGCTCCCAATGGTTGTTAATTCCCTAGTGTTAGAACGGAAACTGTTAGTGTTTACGGTTCTCAGTGAAATGTCTAGTTCTGCGTTGAACTGATTTCTACTGTTAGGTGTTAGTTGTTGTTAGTGTTACTATTCATGCAGGCGCACAGTGAAACGTGTAGCTCTCTGACTTCCGTTTCTACTGCTGCTGCTCTGAGGGTATCACTACTGCTTTGCAGCCAGAGGTGCGAAAATGCTAATGTGGTTTAGCACTTTGGGCCTGTGACAGCTGTGTGTACTGCTTTGAGGGGATTTAAGAAAAACAAGCAAAGTATTGGTATTACAAAATAAACGATCAAATCTACTACACAGCTGGCTGTTAGTTTACGAAATGAAACGAATAATTAAACCTGGAAAGTAAATTAACGTTCAATTCAAATTAAGATTAAAAATCAACAATTAAAATCAAAAATTAACTTACAATAAGAAAAGATTTTGAATATCAAAGCCTACCTATTTTGGGAAATAAGTTTCAGGACTTTGGTTCATTCAAAAGAAGGGGAAAAAATAATTTTTCGAAAAAAAAAAATATTTTTTGAAAATTAATTATTCAAAATTAATTATGGATTAATGTGCATATATATTGTAATAACTGTAATAACGTAGCCTCACACGGGGCACCACTTTGTTGGGATCAATAGGGGCTTGTGTTTGAGTTATCAGCTTTAAGAAACTGAATTCTTGACATCAATAAAATTATTAATGTGAATAACAATTATTAATGATTATTAATAATAACGGGGCACCACCCTGCGAACAGGGACCGATAACCAAACGATAAAACTAAGTCTCATAATTAGTAGTCACTCATCAGTGACAGTGAAGGTGTGGAATCCGAGCGCAGGCTACAACATACAGATCATCACATACATATGCACCATTAATCACAGACGACTGCTCTTTAAAGTATACTAGAGTTTATTAAATTAGAATAATAAAAGATCAGATCAATTAATATCGCAATCAACAAACGCCATTATACAATCTTATGTACCTAATATCTAAAGAAATGAAATAAAAGAGGAGGAGGGTGTGTATGTGTATGTGTGTGTGTGTGTGTGTGTGTGTGTCTGTGTATAAAAGGAAGGGGGGTGAGACTGTGGGTTAAAAGGGGGGAGGTCTTAAGGTATTACCGCTGAACACCACCAGATGGCGTAGTCGAGGGACTTAGACAAACTGGGGGGGGGGGGTGAACCTTAAGATGCTACCGTGACCCGCCACTAGATGGCCTAGTCGAGTGACTTGGGCAAACTGGCGGAGGAGAGGGGGGGGGGTCGCTGTGTGTGAGCACGTGTGAGAGAGAGAGGGTCAGAGAGAGAGGGGGTCACCTCCTGCTGTGTTGGCAGGAGGGTGAGCCAAGAAAAGGTGGAGAGAAATCGTAAGTCAACATAAATCAAACTTCTGCTGCGATATCCTGAGGAGCATAAGTACGTTATTCTCTCATGCGTAAGCATACCGTTGTCGTCTCGAACTGTCGGCAGCTTACGCAGTGATGAACACGGCACTCAGCTCACTCACAGAGTCGAGTTAATGAAGAGAGAAATATCCCACAAAGTTGAATACAAATGAATGAAAATAATCCCAAAGAAAACAGTCAATGCAGTTAATACACAATACAAACGGAACTTCTCTGGTCCGTGAGGTTTGTGTATTTACCTCCGTATACTGCGACGGTGTCTTTAACGCGAACAGAATACGGGCAATGCACAGTGGAGCGGAGCTGGGGCCCGCTGAGTGTTGCGCAATACCTTGAGATTACGCAATAGTAACGAAACACACAAAAACACGGGAATATCAACATATACATGAATTAACTTGAATGAACTTTAAGTTAATTTAAGCTAAGCTAGCCCAGATGCACAATGAACTTACGTTGGAGACGCTTCTTTGTGGCGGGGAGAGTGGCCGCTGAGAATCGTGCTTTCTTTGTCCTGAAGGAAAAAGTGGGGCTGCTTGTAGATCAGCGCGGCTGTTTAAGCGGCGGCTGTTTCGGTCCGTTGACGCGGCTCGTTCTGGAGCTGGCGCTGGACGTGATCAATCCTCGCTGCAGAGAGGATGATTTAACATCGGATTGAGACGCTGTGGTCCGTACGCCTCATCGGAAATCTTCGGGAAGGAGCGAGTTTTTCAGCTGCTGCTTTGCCGGAATGTGCACAAAAAGAAAACAACACGGGGAGGAATCGTGGAAGAGATTCGTCCCGGTGCAGTGAGAGGGCCTTGACTCAAAAAGAAAAACACGGCTACTTCGGCCAGCGAAGATAGCGTTGTGACCTGACAGGGTTTGCAGGCCTTCGTCGACAGCGCGATGCTGGCGGGGGGGAGAAAGCTGATGCGTCTCCTTGCGTCCCAGGGACGGATGTCCAGGGTGAAGAACAGCGATTGCTCCCTTGCTCGACCGAGGTCGAAGGGAAAAAGCGTGGAGGTGTGAACTGCAGTCAGTTTTGTTGAACAGTGGCTGAACCACAGGGGTCCTGGTGCTGTCTTGGCTCTCGGCCAATGAGGTTGCAGCGGTGCATTCAGGTGACTTCAGGAACCATAGTTTTTTTGGGGGGGGGGGGAATTCACACCTTAATGTGAAATTCCTTCAGAGGGGGTTTGGTGCTCATCAAACCACAATCCGGATGAAACCTTTGCTTGCAAAAGGGAAGGCCTGATTTTCTTTGTTCACAGCACATGTGCAGCCATATGCTCAGACCCCAACACCTCCATACGGAATGGTGCAAAGGAGTCATGCTCAGTGCGTTTTTTATTGGTCTGACAAGGACCAACTACACAGGGCAACTGCTGTGGTACTGAAACTATTCGCCCTCCAGGCTTAGTACCTTCTGACGTTTTATTGAGAGCATGACAGTTTGCTATGAAATGACCAGGCTTTTTGCAATAAAAGCAAGTCCTAATGGGAACTGAAGGAGACCCATTGCTTCCAGGTCTGTGTGAAATGTGTGAGGAGAGGCTAAGCTCTTAGTCTCACCGGTTTTGCAACTGAAGACTGTTTTATGGGCAAAGACATACTCATCGGCAAGCACAGCAGCCTCCTCCACTTTAGTCACTCTTTGCTCACTCAGATCGTTGGCCACCACTTCAGGGACATAATTCCTAAATTCTTCCACAATAATCAACACTTGAAGTTCCTCCTTGGTCACAACGTTTTGTGATGTGAACCACCTAGTGAAAAGGATTTCCTTTTCTCTAGCAAACTCCACAAATGTCTGCTTCTCCACCTTACGATACCCTCTAAACCTCTGTCTGTAGGCCTCAGGGACCAACGCATAGGCACGCAAGATGGCTGCCTTAACGATGTCATAAGCTGAGCTCTGGGTCAGAGTTAAAGATGAATAAGCCTCTTGAGCTCTACCTGTCAGTACACACTGCAACAGGAGTGTCCAGAATTCTTTAGGCCATGCTAAGGTGGTAGCAACACCCTCAAAGTGGGAAAAGTACTTTTCTACCTCCTTCTCACCAAAATGAAGAACTAAAGCTTTGTTCTTAGCTACATCAAAACGAGGACTAGATGTATAAGAATTAGCCTGCTCAGTTTCAGCTCTTGACCTCAACACTAGCTCCTTCATTTTCTCCTCATGTCCTTGTCTCAACCTCTCCATCTCAAACCTCCTTACCTCTTCTCTTTCCTTCGCCTCCATTTCTAGCTCTTTTATTCTGAATTGCAATTCCAATCCTCGCAACCGTATAGATTGAGCATCTTGAGACTTCAAGATTACTTGTTCCGTCTTCCCAACAGTTAAACCTGCAGACACATGTAAGCCCTGCTCCTCATCAAGCTGACTAGATTCACGGGGCACTACTCCCTGTTCAATGAGTGCAGTGACTACCTTAGCTCTAAGCTGACCTTTCTTACGGGACGTTTGAGCAATTTCAAGATGGTACTGCTCTGCAATAGACATGAGCTGGGCTTTGGTACATTGAGCCAGCTGCTCTATTGTAGGACCTTCACTGATCTCTTGAAAATCTGCCTTCATTGTGAGAACACAAAAACAACTTCATGTGAAACAAATCTCTACAAGGTAGCACACCCAAAAATGGGCTCCCCCTAAGTAAGCCAAACCACCAACGCAAAGTAACACTACCACACAGAAATAGTGCTACCAAACAGCACAGCTTACCTACACAAAATCAGAGAGTAATTGAAATGCACCAATCACTTGGCTGTGTATATACAAGAGCAGCTACATAACTATTTCAGGCCACACAGTATAGAAATAGTGTTCACAGTACTATTGCCCCTGCGATACACTGAAATTCTAAACACTGCTTTTCTACCTCCACCGAGAAGAAAGTAGGTTCCACAAAGTGTAGTCCCTGCAAGAAGCATGTGACTACCTGAACACGAAGCTCACACAGATAATAGAAAAGCAAGAGCACTGGCTTGCTAAGCCAGCCAGACGAATCAGGGTTCAAAGAAGAACAAAACTACAGCCTAGCATTTAACCAAAACTAGAGTGCACAACAATATTCCTCCACTCTTACTACTCACACAGCGTTCAGCATGTGTGAGGAACAAAGGCCAGCAAATGCCACCACATACTATCCTGAGGAATGAACATTTCAAACTGACCTATCGTATTCTTGAACTTACCTGGTTTCCTCTCTACCTAAGAAACTGTAGTTCTATCTGGCTAAACCTCAACGAGTCTTTGTCGGCTTTCCCGGGCACGCCAGGGGCCACCGCAGGGTTACCGCACCAAAAACAATAAGGTGGTGCTGGTCTCTCAAACACCCCAAGGCTTTCTTTTCTCCTGCACCTAGTTTAAAAGTTGTTTGCCAACCGCCATTAAAAACAAAAGTAGAAGAAGAAGAAGAGCTGCACCTAGAAGTCAAAAGACACAAAATACACACACGCACACAGACACACCCAAGCACAAACATTCACAGCAGGGTATAAAACCAAACGCAACACTGTTCTGACAGTCAGTGAGTTCCTTTGTTCTCTACAGATCCATAAGTAATATATCTGTCTTAGTTCTCTTCATCTTCAGCATCTGCATCATCTCATTGCCTTCGCCATGAAGACGCTGACTGTGTGTGCACTTGTTTGTGCCATGATTGCTCTGACTCAAGCTGCTGGTGAGTATGATACATAGAAACTGTTAGAGATTCATTCATTGTCACTGAACAGCAATAATCCAGATCAATAACTGCAATGTCAAACTGTCTAGCTCTTCCAGAGGGAATGCTGGAAAACGACCAATCAGGTGAGTAGCATTCAGATTTTCACTGAGATGCTTCACCTACACAGTTATTATTATTTTATTATTGTCATTTTGTACAATATTTTAAGTTATATTATCTTATGTTGTCTTATAGTGTGTTAAATTACGTTGTGTTACATCATGTTACTTTGTTGTGTATTGCGTCATAATATATTATATATATATATATATATATATATATATATATATATTTCACTGAACTCCACAGTATCCACCAAACTCTATTTCTCTCAGCAGAGAGTCATCTGGTGAAGAGGGAAACGTATTGTTCCAAGGGTTGGACTGAGTGCAGCGGTCGCTGTTTCCGCTACATTTCAACACCGATGACTTGGGCTAAAGCTGAGGTAATGCTGGTGGTTTTGAAAGATTGTATGCGGATGACAGTGTGATTTCTGTGCATGTTAAAGACGGACATGGAGTGGCAGCCAAATTAACTTCAGCAATAGAAATTGAGAATCTTTCCTGACACACGTAAAACCGCTTGCATCTACTTTTATATGAACACAAATGAAAGTCGACCAGATCTCTCTGTACAGGGTGAGAGGATTCAGACGGTTTCAGATTTACAATATCTTGTTACTCTCATTGACTCACAGCTGTCCGTTAAGAAACACATGACGCAGGTGTGTAACACTAACATTCTCAGGAACTCTCGGTGTATCTGAAACCAGCTCCACTAAGATGCAGCAAAACGATACATGCACTCAAACCCTTTGTACACATCTCATACTGCATCACAAGCTGGACACAAGCTGGAACAACAAGGCTTGCTCAACTGATGAACACAGTTTCCATCAATGTAACGTCCTGCAGCAGGAGAAACTCCTGATCTTTGACAGCTTGGTCTGTCTTGCTGATGCTAGTTTAGTGTACAAATTATTGTCATTGTGTTTTTATACTGCAGTGTTCATTTTCTTGACAGAGATGTTATCGTGTTTTCTGCCCAGAGAACAAAGATTTACAGCTGAGAGTCTCTCTCTCTCTCTCTCGCTCTCGCTCTCTCTCTCTCTCTCTCTCACTGTAGAAACACTGTGTGTCCCTGGGTGGAAACCTTGCATCCGTCCACAGCGTGCTGGAGTACGAAGGGATTCAGAAGATCATCCTGGACCACAGTCAAGATAATGGATCAACCTGGATTGGAGGCTCTGATGCAGAAGAGGTATTTATTTCATCTTTGCCCCATTTGCAAATATTGCTCACAAAATACATATAATATCCATTGTATGTTATTATAATTCATTCCATATGTATTTATTATGTATTATATATGAAACTTTACCATATTATATGAACAGGTATAATATTACTTTCTCTCTCTTTTGCTCCGCTCCACTCCAGTTCCATGGCCATTTATTAAAAGTGCTCTTTCGATTACTATTTGTATTATTTTATATACTTTATAATTGTATTATTATTATAAATGTTCTGCAACAAATGGATTGCTCCTCTGGGGACCAATTAGCTTATCTTAAGTTACTTAAATCAAATAACTTGAACACTTTTATTTCTTGTAATACTCGATTCTATTCTTTCTTCCAGGAGAAGGAATGGTTCTGGAGTGATGGTACTCTTTTCAGCTACATGAACTGGTGTGCTGGAGAGCCTAACAACGGGGGAGGCAACCAGCATTGTCTGCAGATGAATTACAGCGGTAAAACAACACAGTGCTTGTTGTAGGAGTGATACTAGTGATAAGAGGTGGATGAAAAGAGGAGAGTGAACTGCATGTATTTATGTTCTGGTAACTGCTCATCACATCGACTTCACACTCGTTGGCTGTGTTGTTTAGCACTCAAAGACGTTTTGAGTGTGAAGTTGTTGAGGTGAGCAGCTCTCTAACATACTGTATCTCAAGGACCTCTTGTGTTGCATTATTCACCTTTTGACAAAGATTTGATTTGCATTAGTGACTCTAGTGTTAGCTGACTTCATCCATCAATAATTATTGGTCACATGAAACGGTTTGAGTAACATTCACTGAATCACCTTTTTGTGTTGTGCTTGCAGCTGGGAAGTGCTGGGACGACCTACAGTGCAGCACTCAGAAACAGTCTGTGTGTGTCAAGAGAGTCTGATTGGTGGACTGACAGCGAGGCATGCAGTACCCGTAACACAGAGGGAGTCCTGTTGTGTGCATGATCGCAAATACATCTGACTGTATTTCATATCTATAGCTTTCTTTTCTATCGCTGTAACGCTACTTAATGAACGATACGACAAGTGACATCAACAGGAGCTGGACTGTCTTTGAGGCCTTGTGCCTTAATAAGAGTGTTTTATGGAGCGAATCCTTTCAGCACAACATATATTCTACACATATAACCCTTCTTTCTTTCTGCATGAATAAAAGGCTCAAGCATTCAAACAAGCTGGTCTGTCATACATCTATCCAGACATCTTCACATGTTGAACCTCAAACAGCTCCAACTATATGAGTGAATACGAATTCACACTTTGCATGTTTTGAGTAATTCATCGAAGTTTTAAATCACAGAATAACATGTGGGATGTGTAACTCACCTTTCATGTCAGGATTTGTGTCATCAACCGAAGAAAAAAAAAAAAAAAAGAAGTAGCATGAATACTACATCATCCTCGATGTATACAGAGCTTCCTGCTTGCAAGAGTGTGTCAGCACAAGACGCCAGCCTCCGGTTCTGTGAGTTAAATGCTAAAATGCCTTTAACCTTTGACCTTCGTGGGGAGAACACTCTGTGGTGCAGAGCCGGCTGACGTTGGCCCTGTGCTCTTGTTGCTGCAGGTTGCCGTGTGTATATGAAACATATCAAATGAATACTAACTAATTTCATTCACTAAAAATTGGAGCGCAGAGCTCCTCCATCAATCAATTCATTTATTTGTTTCGTGAAAATCGTACTGGGTGAAGTTATAACTTTTAAATGTATTTGTTTGGCCCAAAATCACACATTTGCCTCGGAGGGCTTTACAATGTACAACATCCTGTGTGGACCCTCACATCAGAAAACAGGAAGACACGGTCAAGTATGCAGGCTTCAGTTCAACAGAAAGACACCAAATGTGAAGATAGTATTCCCAAAGACTGAATGATCACACGGGTGGTGTGAAGGTTTTGTGTTTGAAGCCCCCTGCGATCATTGGATAAGCCCCGCCTCTTTACTCGCTGCTGCGTGAATCTGCTATGCACAGAAAATGATCTCAGAAATGAATCCGTAACTTGAGTTGCTGCAAGTTAAGTTTATTTTATGCGAGTCTTTAGTTAAAGAAACTAACTATTTAAATTATTTGATCTTGTTTTTGTCTTAAGTTCTGGATCTGTCACAATCTGCCCTGCTCCTGCTCGTAGGTCACGTGTTTCCTGTTTCCTGCCTTTTATTCATGTTTTGTGTTTCCTGTTTTATTTTGTTACCCACCTCTCCTCTAGTTTCATATGACTTCACTTCCTGCCTGTGTGTGTTTTGATTAGTTTCACCTTTCATTCTGAATCATTAAATTCACATCAGATAACTACATTCGGGATTTTAAATGTGTGTGATAAGTTTGGTTATGTTTTGAGCATATCAAAAACACCTTTATTTTTCCTGGCGAACAAAGCATCGCCACGGCAACGGCTTTTCCCAAAACAACAAGCTTTGATTAGCTTTTCATCACAAACGTCTTTAGATTGTACCGACCAAATTTGAAGATGATTCGATTAATTCCCGAGGAGGAGTTCGTTAGAGTACAGCGCCTGGAAATGACAAAAGCGACACTAGGAAGTCATAAAGAATTAAAAATGGCTGACTTCCGGTTGGGTTTAGAGCATGGTCCCAAGAGACTTTCTTTTAAGTCCACATGTGATACATGTGCATACCAAATTTTGTAAATCTATGTGAAACGTACTGCGAGGGCCGCTTCGTCAAAATTTTGTGGGGGGCGTTATTGAGCCGATTTGTACCTCTGAACCAATGAAATGATATTATATAAATACATTTTGGGGTTGTAATCTGCTTGCCAAGTTTGCTCATGTTTCGAGCATTTTTAGCATCTCAAAATTACCTTCGTTTTTCACAGCGAAGACTGCGTCGCCACGGCAACAGTGTTCGACGAAACATCTAAAGCTTCATGAACTGGCATTATGAACTTCTTATATTTGTGTGGAACTAACTTGATGTTGATCTGATTTATCTACTAAGAGAAACAAGCCAAAGTATAAAGACTCTAACTTCCTTTTACCAGTACGTGGCGCTATGACTATGATTCAAAATTGGCCGGCAGATATCTTCATGCCTGGAGTCTAATCAAACATGTGAAATCTGGTAAAGATCTGACGATGTGGAGTTGAGTTACATCAGTTTATTCGTTCATGGCAAATGATTGAAATTTGCCGAGCCGCGACGTCGCCGCCCTTCAACAACTTCTTACAATTTTCACAATGAAGCATTATCATTGTCATTGTCATTTTAGAGGGATCTGATTAATCTGTGAGGAGCAGGATGTCAAAGTACACAACTTCCAGTTGCCACTAGGTGGCGCTATTACTATGATTCTAAATTGTCATATAGATGAGTTCTGAGTCAGGATGTTGTGACATATGAGAAATTTGGAGCAGATTAGACAATATATGGCCGAGTTACAACAACTTCCTGTTTCGCAGCGAATGGTGTTTTTTGATGCCACGCTACGGATACAGAGTTCGATAACTTTTTGATCTTTGAGTAACTTTTCACTGCCAAGGTCTCAAGAGCATACTGACCGAATCTGAAGTTGATCGGGTTAAATCTCTAGGAGCAGTTCGTTAAAGTACGACGCCTAAGAAGGCCCAAGAGGTTAAAGTACCTTGAAACGGTCCAAAAACGTCATACAATTCAAAATGGCCGACTTCCTGTTTGGTTTAGAGAAAAATTCCAAGAGGATTTTTTGTACGTCCCATCACAATCCACAGACCTAACAAGTTTCATGCAGCTAGGTGAAACCCAATGTTGGGGCTAGTTAATAGGGGGGCGCTATCGAGCAAATATTTCATACCGCAGCTGGACACCCCAATCAGACTGCAATTTTCGCAAATTCTGGCTTGCGTGTCAAATTTCAGAAGTTTTCCAGTATCCCAAGCACCTCCTTTTTGGGACGAAACATGTAAAAACATTCGAAATACAATAGGTCCTCCGTTCCGACTAAGTCGGTGCTCGGGCCCGAATAAAAGAGCTAGAAATGGAGGCTAAGGAAAGAGAAGAGGTAAGGTTTTCCAAATTTGAGCGTGTTGCTACCACCTTAGCATGGCCAAAAGAATTATGGACACTAATGTTGCAGTGTGTACTGACAGGTAGAGCTCAAGAGGCTTATTCATCTTTAACTCTGACCCAGAGCTCAGATTATGACATCGTTAAGGCAGCCATCTTGCGTGCCTATGCGTTGGTCCCTGAGGCCTACAGACAGAGGTTTAGAGGGTATCGTAAGGTGGAGAAGCAGACAGTTGTGGAGTTTGCTCGAGAAAAGGAAATCCTTTTCACTAGGTGGTTCACATCACCAAAGGTTGTGACCAAGGAGGAACTTCACCAGTTGATTATTGTGGAAGAATTTAGAAATTGTGTCCCTGAAGTGGTGGCCACCGATCTGAGTGAGCAAAGAGTGACTAAAGTGGAGGAGGCTGCTGTGCTTGCCGATGAGTATGTCTTTGCCCATAAAACAGTCTTTAGTTGCAAAACCGGTGAGACTAAGAGCTTAGCCTCTCCTCACACCTTTTGTTTAAGACCTGGAAGCAATGGGTCTCCTTCAGTTCCCATTAGGACTTGCTTTTATTGCAAAAAGCCTGGTCATTTCATAGCAAACTGTCACTGTCATGCTCAATAAAAAGTCAGAAGGTACTAAGCCTGTTGGGCTAATAGTTTCAGTACCACAGCAGTTGCCCTGTGTAGTTGGTCCTTGTCAGACCAATAAAAAACGCACTGAGCATGACTCCTTTGCACCATTCCGTATGGAGGGTTCAATAGCAATTTCTGATTCTGAGAAGCTCATCCCAATTCGCATCCTTCGGGACACAGGAGCCTCTCAGTCCTTGTTTTTGGCAGGAGTTTTGCCTCTCTCTGAGAAGACCTCCACTACTAGCAGTGCTTCAGTCCAAGGATGTGGGATGAGGTGGCTTAAAGCCCCATTGCATGTTGTGTATTTGCAATCTGGGTTGGTTACAGGCCCTGTCGTGGTGGCGATTCGTCCCCAGCTTCCTTTAGGGGGAGTAGACCTGATTTTGGGTAATGATTTGGAGGGAAGGTGTTTCCTGCTCCCATTGTAGTGGATACACCAACAGGCTCCGTAGTTGACAATTACCAGAGTGCTGATCTGTCATCTCGGATGCCTAAAGTCCTTCCTGCTTGCATTGTAACTCGTGCCCAGTCAAGAAAGTATGAAGATGTAGTGAATTTATCTGAAGTGGCTCCACCTGTTGACAGTCTAGAGGCTGATCCTGATCCTTCTGTAACTTCTGAGTTGCCTCTCGATAAGCTGTCCACTAACTCTGTTGGAAATGAGTCTACTGAAGTTAAATTGACCTGTCCTGTCACTGTGCCGGCTGGGCCTGACACACAGTTGAAGGTTGGCAAGGAACAGCTGATAGCAGCCCAGAAGGCTGACCCTCCTTTGGCCAAGTGTCTGGCAGCAGTGGTGCCTAAGGATGAGAGTGGTACTACTCATGCCACTTTTACTGGGAGGTTGGTTTCCTCATGCGTAAGAGGGTTTCTTCTGTTCAAACAGCATGGTTTTGGATTGGTTTGGGTGTTACGTATGGTTCTATGTCCTGCTGTGAATGTTTGTGCTTGGGTGTGTATTCTGTGTCTTTTGACTTCTAGGTGCAGCTCCCTCACGAGTGATTGAGGGCACTGTTGAAGAAAATCATCATAACTTTGAATTGAACTTGAATTGAACTGAACACATTTGGGCTCACACGTAAACAGTTATATAACGTGTTATGTAACACACATTCTGGTTCTCAGCAAACGTTCTTGGGAAATGATTATCAGCGCCAGACCAAAAGTAATAAATCTCTCTCTTAAGAGTACCAAAACATTTCCGTACATGGAGCTGTGTTCTGCCAAAAGGGAGACCAGAACATCGACATGAAAACATGCCCTAATTAGGAGTCCAGATGTGTCCTGTTTTTCGATTCAACAGACTGGTTTGATTGATGGAACGCAGCTAAAGGGGCGTGAATTTTGACTATAAAAGTGATCTGTGACCAGTAATATTTTGGAATCTGTTTCGATATGCCAAGTTCGTTGGTGTTGCCGAATATGCATTCAAACGATTCCCGCTGGTTGCAACTCCAGTTGACCGTCTCTTCTCGTCATTTTGCCACAACATAATTGGCGCCCACGTGTGTTCGAGTCGAGGCCGAGGCGTCTTCCACTTCTTCAGCCAACCGACAGCTACGAGGATGTCGTCAAACTCGTGCTTAGACATCATAGCTCTCTGTGTCTTCAGAGATAACATCAGTCTTTGTTATTCAGACAGCACATTGTTATGAGTTTGAATATAGTTAATAAGCTTCATATCTTTGTTTAACTGTGTCCGTATCATTTGTTCTCTTCACAGTATCTATTTATAATGAATTGAAGTCTAATTCCTTGTATTTTCTATCCACACAGCTGGTTAATAAAGCTGGTTGTGGTTCTGATTATGAAGGTACTTTCAACTTGTACGATCGACTGAATACTGCCTCTGAAATGTAAGACTGTAATATTGTGAAAATGCACTGATGATTGTGAGTAAACACAAAAGACTGTACCCTAACCCTTTTCATTACTCACTGATACAACAAAGTTTTTTAAGGATGGCGTCTTACTTCATTGATTTATCTAGTGACCAGCATTACCTGGAAATCATTTTGCAACAACACTCTGCGCTCCAATTTGTAGTGAATGAAATGAGTTAGTATTAATTTGATATGTTTCATATCCACACGGCAACCTGCAGCAACAAGAGCACAGGGCCAACATGTGAAGATGTCTGGATAGATGTATGACAGACCAGCTTGTTTGAATGCTTGAGCCTTTTATTCATGCAGAAAGAAAGAAGGGTTATATGTGTAGAATATATGTTGTGCTGAAAGGATTCGCTGCATAAAACACTCTTATTAAGGCACAAGGCCTCAAAGACAGTCCAGCTCCTGTTGATGTCACTTGTCGTATCGTTCATTAAGTAGCGTTACAGCGATAGAAAAGAAAGCTATAGATATGAAATACAGTCAGATGTATTTGCGATCATGCACAGAACAGGACTCCCTCTGTGTTACGGGTACTGCATGCCTCGCTGTCAGTCCACCAATCAGACTGTCTTGACACACACAGACGGTTTCTTAGCGTTGCACCCTACGTCGTCCCAGCACCTCCCACCTGCAAGCACAACACAAGAAGGTGATTCAGTGAATGTTACTCAAACCGTTTCATGTGACCAATAATTATTGATGGATGAAGTCAGCTAACACTAGAGTCACTAATGCAAATTAAATCTTTGTCAAAACGTGAATAATGCAACACAAGAGGTCCTTGAGATACAGTATGTTAGAGAGCTGCTCATCTCAACAACTTCACACTCAAAACTTCTTTGACTGCTGAACAACACAGCCAACGAGTGTGAAGTCGATGTGATGAGCAGTTACCAGAACATAAATACATGCAGTTCACTCTCCTCTTTTCATCCACCTCTTATCACTAGTATCACTCCTACAGCAAGCACTGTGTTGTTTTACCGCTGAAATTCATCTGCAGACAATCCTGGTTGCCTCCCCCGTTGTTCGGCTCTCCACGACACCAGTTCACGTAGCCGAAAGAAGTACCGTCACTCCAGAACCATTTCTTCTCCTGGAAGAAAGAATAGAATCGAGTATTACAAGAAATAAAAGTGTTCAAGTTATTTGATTTAAGTAACTTAAGATAAGCTAATTGGTCCCCAGAGGAGCAATCCATTTGTTGCAGAACATTTATAATAATTAAAGCTGCGAGCAGCGATGAACGGGCCCTCGCAATCTGTGCGTCGGGGTGCCGGCGGGACTCCGGCCTGCGCGTCCGAGAACGTCTGCGACCGTCGGACGGCGCGTCCGCGAGCGAGACGTTTTTAATCCCGCGTGGACCGCCTGATGCCGGAAATGATGCTTTGCAAATAGTCCGATGCTTCCTGTATCCGCTGCCTAGCGCTACAGAACACGTGCATTATGTAGCTCTATATCAAGTGTAAACCACATTGTGTAAAAGTCACGTAAATGGGATGGTGTTTGTCAAAAAACGCAGATTTCCTTTGGCCAGCAGGTGGCGCTGTGAGTATTAGGGAAAATTAGCTTGTAGACATCCTCAGGCCATGAGTGTTATCAAGCATGTGAAGCTTGGGACCGTTTGGAACAAGTCCAGCTGAGTTACATCAGACATTTCCTTTAGCCAGTAGGCTTTGCGGGTTTACTTTAGCGCCCCCTAGTGGTCGAATGCAAAACAATTCTCAGGGTATGTTACTGGATGCGATGTGCACATATACTGAATATTTTGGGAATTTAGAACAAATGGTTGAGAAGTTATGTGTATTGATATTTTGCCACGCACCTAAGAAGTGTATTGGTCCATATCTTGTAAACGCAATGAGATATCAAAAAGATTTTGATAACTTTTGATGATCTAGATCCACTTATGATTCACAGCAAATTTCATAGAAATCGGAGCCAGCGTGTAGGGGTTTGCAAAAATGTGTTTTTTTTCACTAAAGTCAAAATGGCTGACTTCCGGTTGGGTTTAGAGCTTAGAGCTCCGCGGGCTTTTTTGTCCGTCTACATGTGATACATCTGTTTACCAAATGTTATACATCTAAATTGTATCGTGAAACGTACCGCGAGGGCTGCGTCGTCGAAATATTGTATAAATTCATACAAAATTGAAAATGGCAGACTTCCGGTAGGGTTTAGAGCATGGTCCCAAGAGACTTATTTTTAAGTCTCCATAGGATACATGTGCCTACCAAGATTCATACATGTAGCCAAGACGTAGCGCTGGGGCTGCTCTTTTGAAATATTGTAGGGGGCGCTATAGAGGCAATTTAAAACGGACGATTAAAACAATCATATAGAATATTTCTTCCAATGACCTATGACACATGTACAAAGTTCCATGACTTTTTGAGCATCCCAACACACTAAACCATCAGTTTCCTTTTTCATGGCGACCGATGCGTTGCCATGGCAACACCGTGCAACGAAAACTCACATTATTCATGATGATGCATCATCAATGTCTTAAGGCTATCCTTACCAAATTTGAAACTCATCAGGTCACCAGGCTAGGAGGTATAAAGGAAAGTATAAAATATGACATTTCCTTCAGCCAGTAGGCGGCGCTATGAGTTATTGAATTTTTTTCAATTGAAATATGTTCAAGCTTGAAGTAGCATCATGCATAAGAAGTTTTGTGCGGATTGGATAATGTACCTTGGAGTTATAACAACTTATAAGAATTTATTTTTTCAAAAACAGTGAGGCAAAGTGGCCGCCACGCCACGCCACGTCAAGGTTCTTCGATGAAAGCGCGAGATTTTGATAACTTCAAATCACAAAGGTCTTAAGAGCATCCTGACCAAAGGAGAAGTTGATTGCATTAATTCTCTAGGAGGAGTTCGTTAAAATACGTACCGGCTGAAATCGGCAAAAAGTGACAAAAAGCACAACTTCGCGGGTTTGCTGTAGCGCCCCCTAGTGGTTTAATGCAAAACAATTCTCATGGTATGTTACAGCATGCGATGTGTACATATGCTGCAAAATTTGGAATTTTAGGACAAACGGTTGAGAAGTTATGTGTATTGATATTTAGCCACGCCCTTACGAAGTTTATTGGTCCATATCTTGTAAACGCTAAGAGATATCAGAAAGCTTTTGATAACGTTTGATGAGGTAGATCCAGTAATGATCCACAGCAAATTTGTTAGTAATGGGACTAAGCATGTAGGAGGAGTTCGCAGAAATGTGTTTTACACTAAATGCAATATGGCGGAAAATCTAAGGAGGCGGAGCTTAGGGGTCTGATTGGCTTTTTTGTAACTCTAGCTCAAGTCGACATGTGTGTCAAATTTCAAGTTAATGGGACATACTGGCCGAGGGGCGTCGCCGGTCCGACTTGTAGGGGGCGCTAGAGAGCCATTTCTGAACACAGAAAGATGCATTATTTTTCAGATGGCTATATTCACCAGGCCTGACAAGTCCCCAACATTTGGTGAGTTTTCATGCATGGCAAGTCCTCCAACCATGCGTACGTTTACCCCAACGGGTACAATATCAATAGGGCCTCGCCGGCCCGACGTTGTCGGTTGCTCGGGCACTAATAATACAATTATAAAGTATATAAAATAATACAAATAGTAATAGAAAGAGCAATTTTAAGAAGTGACCATGGAACTGGAGTGGAGCGGAGAAAAAGAGAGAGAAAGTAATATTATACCTGTTCATATAATATGGTAAAGTTTGAATAAAGTTTCATATATAATACATAATAAATACATATGGAATGAATTATAATAACATATAATGAATATTATATGTATTTTGTGAGCAATATTTGCAAATGGGGCAAAGATGAAATAAATACCTCTTCTGCATCAGAGCCTCCAATCCAGCATGATTTATTCTCTTTACTGTCGGCCAGGATGATCCTCTGAATCTCATGGTACTCCAGCATGCTGTGGACAGATGCAAGGTTTCCACCCAGGGACAGACAGTTTATCTACAGTACGAGAGAGAGAGAGAGAGAGAGAGAGAGTGAGAGTGAGAGTGAGAGAGAGAGAGGTTGTTAAACACCAAGTCAGTCAAAAATGTCAAGTAACCAAACGTGTGTGTGTGCAAACACAATGACATTGTTGTAGAAGTGTCCTACGTCAAAGCAACAGAGATTTATTATTTTATGTATTACTTATGTATTTGACCGGGACAGTGCACAGACTCTCAGCTGTAAATGTGATGCAGTATGAGATGTGTACAAAGGGTTTGAGTGCATGGATGGTTTTGCTGCATCTTAGTGTAGCTGGTTTCAGATACACCGAGAGTTCCTGAGAATGTTAGTGTTACACACCTGCGTCATGTGTTTCTTAACGGACAGCTGTGAGTCAATGAGAGTAACAAGATATTGTAAATCTGAAACCGTCTGAATCCTCTCACCCTGTGCAGAGAGATCTGGTCGACTTTCATTTGTGTTCATATAAAAGTAGATGCAAGCGGTTTTACGTGTGTCAGGCAAGATTCTCAATTTCTATTGCTGAAGTTAATTTGGCTGCCACTCCATGTCCGTCTTTAACATGCACAGAAATCACAGTGTCATCCGCATACAATCTTTCAAAGCCACCAGCATTACCTCAGCTGAAGCCCAAGTCATCGGTGTTGGAATGTAGCGGAAACAGCGACCATTGAACTCAGTCCAATCCGAACAACACATTCCCGTGTTCACCTGATGACTCTCTGCTGAGAGAAATAGAGTTTGGTGGATAATGTGGAGTTCAGGGAAATATATATATATATATATATATATATATATATATAATATATGATGACACAATGCACAACAAAGTAACATGATGTAACACAATGTAACTTAACACACTATAAGACAATATAACTTAAAATATTATATAAAATGAGTGTCAAACAATAATAAAATAATGACTGTGTAGGTGAAGCATCTCAGCAAGACGCAATCTATTGAAGTGAACATGGTTTTCCAGCATTCCCTCTGGAAGAGCTAGACAGTTTGACATTGCAGTTATTGATCTGGATTATTACTGTTCAGTGACAATAAATGAATCTGTAACAGTTTCTATGTGTAATACTCACCAGCAGCTCGATTCAGAGCAATCATGGCACAAACAAGTGCAGACACAGTCAGCGTCTTCATGGCGAAGGCAATGAGATGATGCAGATGCTGAAGATGAAGAGAACAAAGACAGATAGATTACTTATGGATCTGTAGAGAACAAAGGAACTCACTGACTGTCAGAACAGTGTTGCGTTTGGTTTTATACCCTGCTGTGAATGTTTGTGCTTGGGTGTGTCTGTGTGCGTGTGTGTATTTTGTGTCTTTTGACTTCTAGGTGCAGCTCTTCTTCTTCTTCTGTTGTTTTTAATGGCGGTTGGCAAACAACTTTTAAACTAGGTGCAGGAGAAAAGAAAGCCTGCGGGTGTTGGAGAGACCAGCACCACCTTTTTGCACCATTTGCAATCTGGGTTGGTTACAGGCCCTTTCGTGGTGGCGATTCGTCCCCAGCTTCCTTTAGGGGGAGTAGACCTGATTTTGGGTAATGATTTGGCTGGAGGGAAGGTGTTTCCTGCTCCCATTGTAGTGGATAGACCAACAGGCATGCTGATCTGTCATCTCGGATGCCTAAAGTCCTTCCTGCTTGCATTGTAACTCGTGCCCAGTCAAGAAAGTATGAAGATGTAGTGAATTTATCTGAAGTGGCTCCACCTGTTGACAGTCTAGAGGCTGATCCTGATCCTTCTGTAACTTCTGAGTTGCCTCTCGATAAGCTGTCCACTAACTCTGTTGGAAATGAGTCTACTGAAGTTAAATTGACCTGTCCTGTCATTGTGCCGGCTGGGCCTGACACACAGTTGAAGGTTGGCAAGGAACAGCTGATAGCAGCCCAGAAGGCTGACCCTCCTTTGGCCAAGTGTCTGGCAGCAGTGTTGCCTAAGGAAGAGAGTGGTACTACTCATGCCACTTTTACTGGGAGGTTGGTATCCTCATGCGTAAGAGGGTTTCTTCTGTTCAAACGGCATGGTTTTGGATGACACCCTTATGGCTGTCATCTTAAGGAGGGGAGTGTTACGTATGGTTCTATGTCCTGCTGTGAATGTTTGTGCTTGGGTGTGTCTGTGTGCATGTGTGCATTCTGTGTCTTTGACTTCTAGGTGCAGCTCCCTAACGAGTGATTGAGGGCACCTGGATGAGGATGTGGTTTACCTATAGAAGCGCCTCCTTGCTCCGCCCTCGCTCTCTCTCATCTGCCTGGCACCAGACCCTGGTCTGCAACGGGATTTGCACACTACAGTTTACTTGTGTCCTGTAAATAAACTGGCAGCTGTGGTTGTTTCTAACCTAACTTGGTGTTGTGTCCCTCCTATATGTTGTGACTCCCGAGCCGGTCGTAACATAACGGGGGCTCGTCTGAAGCGCCATTAGCCTTAGGTAATTTTTTACTCCTCGACTTAGTTAGTTTGTAGGTTCAGGCTGATGTCACCACTTGAGGTAGAGTTTTTAGTTTTTCTTTTTGAGCTTGCCTAGTTAAGAAAGCCTGTGGGTGTTGGAGACACCAGCACCACCTTATTGTTTTTGGTGCGGTAACCCTGCGGTGGCCCCTGGCGTGCCCGGGAAAGCCGACAAAGACTAGTTGAGGTTTAGCCAGATAGAACTCCAGTTTCTTAGGTAGAGAGGAAACCAGGTAAGTTCAAGAATAGGTCAGTTTGAAATGTTCATTCCTCAGGATAGTATGTGGTGGCATTTGCTGGCCTTTGTTCCTCACACATGCTGAACGTTGTGTGAGTAGTAAGAGTGGAGGAATATTGTTGTGCACACTAGTTTTGGTTAAATGCTAGGCTGTAGTTTTGTTCTTCTTTGAACCCTGATTCGTCTGGCTGGCTTAGTAAGCCAGTGCTCTTGCTTTTCTATTGTCTGTGTGAGCTTTGTGTTCAGGTAGTCACATGCTTCTTGCAGGGACTACATTTTGTGGAACCTACTTTCTTCTCGGTGGAGGTAGAAAAGTAATGTTTATAATTTCAGTGTATCATAGGGGTAAGAGGATTGACACTTTCTATACTGTGTGGCCTGAAATAGTTAAGTAGCTGCTCTTGTATAGACAGCCTAGTGATTGGTGCATTTCAATTACTCTCTGATTTTGTGTAGGTAAGCTGTGCTGTTTGGTAGCACTATTTCTGTGTGGTAGTGTTACTTTGCGTTGGTGGTTTGGCTTACTTAGGGGGAGCCCATTTTTGGGTGTGCTACCTTGTAGAGATTTGTTTCACATGAAGTTGTTTTTGTGTTCTCACAATGAAGGCAGATTTTCAAGAGATCAGTGAAGGTCCTACAATAGAGCAGCTGGCTCAATGTACCAAAGCCCAGCTCATGCCTATTGCAGAGCAGTACCATCTTGAAATTGCTCAAACGTCCCTTAAGAAAGGTCAGCTTAGAGCTAAGGTAGTCACTGCACTCATTGAACAGGGAGTAGTGCCCCGTGAATCTAGTCAGCTTGATGAGGAGCAGGGCTTACATGCGTCTGCAGGTTTAACTGTTGGGAAGACGGAACAAGTAATCTTGAAGTCTCAAGATGCTCAATCTGTACGTTTGCGAGAATTGGATTTGCAATTCAGAATAAAAGAGCTAGAAATGGAGGCGAAGGGAAGAGAAGAGGTAAGGAGGTTTGAGATGGAGAGGTTGAGACAAGGACATGAGGAGAAAATGAAGGAGCTGGAGTTGAGGTCAAGAGCTGAAACTGAGCAGGCTAATTCTTATACATCTAGTCCTCGTTTTGATGTAGCTAAGAACAAAGCTTTAGTTCTTCATTTTGGTGAGAAGGAGGTAGAAAAGTACTTTTCCCACTTTGAGGGTGTTGCTACCACCTTAGCATGGCCTAAAGAATTCTGGACACTCCTGTTGCAGTGTGTACTGACAGGTAGAGCTCAAGAGGCTTATTCATCTTTAACTCTGACCCAGAGCTCAGCTTATGACATCGTTAAGGCAGCCATCTTGCGTGCCTATGCGTTGGTCCCTGAGGCCTACAGACAGAGGTTTAGAGGGTATCGTAAGGTGGAGAAGCAGACATTTGTGGAGTTTGCTAGAGAAAAGGAAATCCTTTTCACTAGGTGGTTCACATCACAAAAGGTTTTGACCAAGGAGGAACTTCAAGTGTTGATTATTGTGGAAGAATTTAGGAATTGTGTCCCTGAAGTGGGGGCCACCTATCTTAGTGGGCAAAGAGTGACTAAAGTGGAGGAGGCTGCTGTGCTTGCCGATGAGTACGTCTTGGCTCATAAAACAGTCTTTAGTGGCAAAACCGGTGAGACTAAGAGCTTAGCCTCTCCTCACACATTTTGTTTAAGACCTGGAAGCAATGGGTCTCCTTCAGTTCCCATTAGGACTTGCTTTTATTGCAAAAAGCCTGGTCATTTCATAGCAAACTGTCATACTCTCAATAAAAAGTCAGAAGGTACTAAGCCTGTAGGGCTAATAGTTTCAGTACCACAGCAGTTGCCCTGTGTAGTTGGTCCTTGTCAGACCAATAAAAAACGCACTGAGCATGACTCCTTTGCACCATTCCGTATGGAGGGTTCAATAGCAATTTCTGATTCTGAGAAGCTCATCCCAATTCGCATCCTTCGGGACACAGGAGCCTCTCAGTCCTTGTTTTTGGCAGGAGTTTTGCCTCTCTCTGAGAAGACCTCCACTGGTAGCAGTGCTTCAGTCCAAGGATGTGGGATGAGGTGGCTTAAAGCCCCATTGCATGTTGTGTATTTGCAATCTGGGTTGGTTACAGGCCCTGTCGTGGTGGCGAATTACCAGAGTGCTGATCTGTCATCTCGGATTCCTAAAGTCCTTCCTGCTTGCATTGTAACTCGTGCCCAGTCAAGAAAGTATGAAGATGAAGTGAATTTATCTGAAGTGGCTCCACCTGTTGAAAGTCTAGAGCAGGGGTGTCAAACTCATTTTCATTCTGGGCCACATCAGCATCACGGTCGCCCTGAAAGGGCCGGTTGTAACATATTGTGAAATAACTCTCTCTGCATTTGATTATTTTTCATTCAAGTGTACAAATATTGTACATGCAGTTGTATAAATGAAAAATGATAAACACATTTCTGTTATAACATAAATCATTTAAGTGGAGGGTTAAGAAACCCACATTACTCTATCAAAAATCAACCTATTAAAGAAAATAACAAAGACAAATATCAAACACATTTTGTCACCTCTCTGCATCACTAATGTTCCTCCCTGTCATCGTCCTGTGCACGGCAGCTACATCCAAGAGCTGCTCACTGAGAGTCAGGTCTGATGAACATGGATAGATGCGCTGTATCCGTGTTGTCTTTGCTTTCATCAACAGCTAATTAAAAACACAAGTAGCTGCTCGTCTCTTAGCTAGCTGTGTTGTTAGATTGCTGCTAGTTCATGAACTCGGTCTGCGATGGTGTTTCTTCACAAACTGACATTTGTGAAAGTCTGTATCTGGCCGGAGCTCTGCTCACATACCTTTAGCATGCACTGGGCTGTAGCTGTGTAAATATATTCTGCTGTGATTGCAGTCTGCCTTTTAATTCTTGGACAATTTGATGTTTTTCTTGGAGGCTAAATTTAGCTCCGTGTTTGGTGTCAAAGTGCCGACGTGAATTGTATCCTTCATCACCGACACGCCTCATAACACAGAAGACAGACCCGCTGTTCTCCTTGAAGCACAAACATGTGTTCGCTTTCACATCTTTCATTACATTTTCTTCCATCTGCATCAATTTTTCTCTTCGTGGACATTTTGGGATTATTTGTCGATCTTTTTCAATCGTTGCAAAACCGCTTTTCGGGCTGTTGCCTCTCCTGTCCACCTGTTGTGATAGTTTTAATGTCGGTACACAGACAACATGCTATCTCATCATTTCGACCATGGGGATACTTTTATTTTCAAGTCTAACTTTTAATAATTTTTCCAAAAGAATAAATAAATGTTTTTGTTTTTGCTGGCAAATTCGCGGGCCACATAAAATGACGTGGCAGGCCGGATTCGGCCCGCGGGCCTTGAGTTTGACACATGTGGTCTAGAGGCTGATCCTGATCCTGTCAACTGTCATCTTAAGGAGGGGAGTGTTACGTATGGTTCTATATCCTGTTGTGAATGTTTGTGCTTGGGTGTGTCTGTGTGTCAACAGAGAAGTTGAGGTATGATTTCATCATTAGAGTTATCATTTTATCTCCAGCACCGTCACACTAACAGCTTTGGGTCATTCAAGATTCCTCAGTACAAACTTCTCATAGAACTGCGACGTGAAACAATGATGACTGTATGAAAAGATGTCTTTTTATAAAGTATCTGAAGATTCAGTTATGATAGCAAACTTCTGTGGTTCTGCTGTGCTAAGTTTGCTCTGTAGGCCTGATGATACAAACGTGTCTCCCAGATGTGAAGGAGTTTGTTGATTGGTTCAACAAACTCACCTTATTTTAAACGTACAACAAAACATGAGAATATTTTTGATCCCAAAGAAGTTTGTGATCACAGTCCAGTGGTTATACATGACCAGCCATGTACACAAGTCCTGTCTAAGTACTTGTTGTCCACATTGATAGTACTTTACTGGAGGATGCATGTCAACTGGGTAAGTTTGAGTTCAGTCAGGATGTTGTGGAGAGTGTAATCAGATATGGAATGACCACATATATAAGTCAGAGTTATCACATGTCAATCAGGAGAGACTTGTTTTATAATTTAACAATGATTTATTCTACAAGCGTCAAATATGAAAAGTGCAAAGTCTTTGGCAATTGGACTCCATCCTGAAGTACTATCACCGAGGGTAGGGATACAGAGGTCCAACAGGCCTAATCCCCCCTGGAGTCCAGACACTGGTGGTGGTGGTGAAAGGAGTTGTTGCAATCTGATGATGAATCAGGAGCCTGACTGTGATGCTGATTGGAGGTGACTGGGGTGGAGGCGGGTCGCATCTGCTTAACGCTGGAATGACAACTGACAGCAGCAGAGCGGAGAACACTATTTAAAGTTTGACAGCAACGATATGATTGGCTTAAGGAAACTGTGTGCCGAATCTGGTTGGTTGCTTAACAGTGCACGCACCCAATCAGCAGATAGAGTAATTACAAGGAGAGGAGAGACAGAGATCACAAGCGAATGTCTTCCTGACTGAACTACCGCTTGAGCTACATTTAGCTGCCTGTTGAAGACAAGCAACAGTTGTTTCGGCTATGCACCAGTATAATGGTGTGTGAAGAATTCATATCATACCGGAAATAAAAAAACTGTATACTGCCCAGCGCTATTATAGTTTGGGCAATTTTGTACCAATATCTGACGGGCCGGATTAAAAGGCCCAACGGGCCGTAGTTTGCCCATGCCTGGTCTATCCAATACAATGGGAGCAGGAAACACCTTCCCTCCAGCCAAATCATTACCCAAAATCAGGTCTACTCCCCCTAAAGGAAGCTGGGGACGAATCGCCACCACGACAGGGCCTATAACCAACCCAGATTGCAAATACATAACATGCAATGGGGCTTTAAGCCACCTCATCCCACATCCTTGGACTGAAGCACTGCTACCAGTGGAGGTCTTCTCAGAGAGAGGCACAACTCCTGCCAAAAACAAGGACTGAGAGGCTCCTGTGTCCCTAAGGATGCGAATTGGGATGAGCTTCTCAGAATCAGAAATTGCTATTGAACCCTCCATACGGAATGGTGCAAAGAAGTCATGCTCAGTGCGTTTTTTATTGGTCTGACAAGGACCAACTACACAGGGAAACTGCTGTGGTACTGAAACTATTCGCCCTCCAGGCTTAGTACCTTCTGACTTTTTATTGAGAGCATGACAGTTTGCTATGAAATGACCAGGCTTTTTGCAATAAAAGGAAGTCCTAATGGGAACTGAAGGAGACCCATTGCTTCCAGGTCTTAAACAAAAGGTGTGAGGAGAGTCTAAGCTCTTAGTCTCACCGGTTTTGCCACTAAAGACTGTTTCATGAGCCAAGACGTACTCATCGACAAACACAGCAGCCTCCTCCACTTTAGTCACTCTTTGCTCACTCAGATCGGTGGCCACCACTTCAGGGACACAATTTCTAAATTCTTCCACAATAATCAACTGGTGAAGTTCCTCCTTGGTCACAACGTTTTGTGATGTGAACCACCCAGTGAAAAGGATTTCCTTTTCTCTAGCAAACTCCACAAATGTCTGCTTCTCCACCTTACGATACCCTCTAAACCTCTGTCTGTAGGCCTCAGGGACCAACGCATAGGCACGCAAGATGGCTGCCTTAACGATGTCATAAGCTGAGCTCTGGGTCAGAGTTAAAGATGAATAAGCCTCTTGAGCTCTACCTGTCAGTACACACTGCAACAGGAGTGTCCAGAATTCTTTAGGCCATGCTAAGGTGGTAGCAACACCCTCAAAGTGGGAAAAGTACTTTTCTACCTCCTTCTCACCAAAATGAAGAACTAAAGCTTTGTTCTTAGCTACATCAAAACGAGGACTAGATGTATTAGAATTAGCCTGCTCAGTTTCAGCTCTTGACCTCAACTCCAGCTCCTTCATTTTCTCCTCATGTCCTTGTCTCAACCTCTCCATCTCAAACCTCCTTACCTCTTCTCTTTCCTTCGCCTCCATTTCTAGCTCTTTTATTCTGAATTGCAATTCCAATCCTCGCAACCGTATAGATTGAGCATCTTGAGACTTCAAGATTACTTGTTCCGTCTTCCCAACAGTTAAACCTGCAGACGCATGTAAGCCCTGCTCCTCATCAAGCTGACTAGATTCACGGGGCACTACTCCCTGTTCAATGAGTGCAGTGACTACCTTAGCTCTAAGCTGACCTTTCTTACGGGACGTTTGAGCAATTTCAAGATGGTACTGCTCTGCAATAGGCATGAGCTGGGCTTTGGTACATTGAGCCAGCTGCTCTATTGTAGGACCTTCACTGATCTCTTGAAAATCTGCCTTCATTGTGAAATCACAAAAACAACTTCATGTGAAACAAATCTCTACAAGGTAGCACACCCAAAAATGGGCTCCCCCTAAGTAAGCCAAAGCACCAACACAAAGTAACACTACCACACAGAAATAGTGCTACCAAACAGCACAGCTTACCTACACAAAATCAGAGAGTAATTAAAATGCACCAATCACTAGGCTGTCTATACAAGAGCAGCTACATAACTATTTCAGGCCACACAGTATAGAAATAGTGTCAATACTCTTACCCCTATGATACACTGAAATTATAAACATTACTTTTCTACCTCCACCGAGAAGAAAGTAGGTTCCACAAAATGTAGTCCCTGCAAGAAGCATGTGACTACCTGAACACGAAGCTCACACAGATAATAGAAAAGCATGAGCACTGGCTTACAAAGCCAGCCAGACGAATCAGGGTTCAAAGAAGAACAAAACTACAGCCTAGCATTTAATCAAAACTAGTGTGCACAACAATATTCCTCCACTCTTACTACTCACACAGCGTATAGCATGTGTGAAGAACAAAGGCCAGCAAATGCCACCACATACTATCCTGAGGAATGAACATTTCAAACTGACCTATTCTTGAACTTACCTGGTTTCCTCTCTACCTAAGAAACTGGAGTTCTATCTGGCTAAACCTCAACTAGTCTTTGTCGGCTTTCCCGGGCACGCCAGGGGCCACCGCAGGGTTACCGCACCAAAAACAATAAGGTGGTGCTGGTCTCTCAAACACCCACAGGCTTTCTTAACTAGGCAAGCTCAAAAAGAAAAACTAAAAACTCTACCTCAAGTGGTGACATCAGCCTGAACCTACAAACTAACTAAGTCTAGGAGTAAAAAATGACCTAAGGCTAATGGCGCTTCAGACGAGCCCCCGTTATGTTACGACCGGCTCGGGAGTCACAACATATAGGAGGGACACAACACCAAGTTAGGTTAGAAACAACCACAGCTGCCAGTTTATTTACAGGACACAAGTAAACTGTAGTGTGCAAATCCCGTTGCAGACCAGGGTTTGGTGCCAGGCAGATGAGAGAGAGCGAGGGCGGAGCAAGGAGGCGCTTCTATAGGTAAACCACATCCTCATCCAGGTGCCCTCAATCACTCGTTAGGGAGCTGCACCTAGAAGTCAAAAGACACAGAATGCTCACATGCACACAGACACACCCAAGCACAAACATTCACAGCAGGACATAGAACCATACGTAACACTCCCCTCCTTAAGATGACAGCCATAAGGGTGTCATCCAAAACCATGCCGTTTGAACAGAAGAAACCCTCTTACGCATGAGGATACCAACCTGCCAGTAAAAGTGGCATGAGTAGTACCACTCTCATCCTTAGGCAACACTGCTGCCAGACACTTGGCCAAAGGAGGGTCAGCCTTCTGGGCTGCTATCAGCTGTTCCTTGCCAACCTTCAACTGTGTGTCAGGCCCAGCCGGCACAATGACAGGACAGGTCAATTTAACTTCAGTAGACTCATTTCCAACAGAGTTAGTGGACAGCTTATCTAGAGGCAACTCAGAAGTTACAGAAGGATCAGGATCAGCCTCTAGACTGTCAACAGGTGGAGCCACTTCAGATAAATTCACTACATCTTCATACTTTCTTGACTGGGCACGAGTTACAATGCAAGCAGGAAGGACTTTAGGCATCCGAGATGACAGATCAGCACGCCTGTTGGTCTATCCACTACAATGGGAGCAGGAAACACCTTCCCTCCAGCCAAATCATTACCCAAAATCAGGTCTACTCCCCCTAAAGGAAGCTGGGGACGAATCGCCACCACGAAAGGGCCTATAACCAACCCAGATTGCAAATGGTGCAAAAAGGTGGTGCTGGTCTCTCCAACACCCGCAGGCTTTCTTTTCTCCTGCACCTAGTTTAAAAGTTGTTTGCCAACCGCCATTAAAAACAACAGAAGAAGAAGAAGAGCTGCACCTAGAAGTCAAAAGACACAAAATACACACACGCACACAGACACACCCAAGCACAAACATTCACAGCAGGGTATAAAACCAAACGCAACACTGTTCTGACAGTCAGTGAGTTCCTTTGTTCTCTACAGATCCATAAGTAATCTATCTGTCTTTGTTCTCTTCATCTTCAGCATCTGCATCATCTCATTGCCTTCGCCATGAAGACGCTGACTGTGTGTGCACTTGTTTGTGCCATGATTGCTCTGACTCGAGCTGCTGGTGAGTATTACAGATAGAAACTGTTACAGATTCATTTATTGTCACTGAACAGTAATAATCCAGATCAATAACTGCAATGTCAAACTGTCTAGCTCTTCCAGAGGGAATGCTGGAAAACCATGTTGACTTCAATAGATTGCGTCTTGCTGAGATGCTTCACCTACACAGTCATTATTTTATTATTGTTTGACACTCATTTTATATAATATTTTAAGTTATATTGTCTTATAGTGTGTTAAGTTACGTTGTGTTACATCATGTTACTTTGTTGTGCATTGCGTCATAATGTATTATATATATATATATATATATATATATATATATATATATATATATATATATATATATATATATATATATATTTCACTGAACGCCACAGTATCCACCAAACTCTATTTCTCTCAGCAGAGAGTGATCGGGTGAAGAGGGAAGAGTATTGTTCCCGCGATTGGACTGAGTCCAATGGTCGCTGTTTCCGCTACATTCCAACACCGATGACTTGGGCTTCAGCTGAGGTAATGCTGGTGGCTTTGAAAGATTGTATGCGGATGACACTGTGATTTCTGTGCATGTTAAAGACGGACATGGAGTGGCAGCCAAATTAACTTCAGCAATAGAAATTTAGAATCTTGCCTGACACACGTAAAACCGCTTGCATCTACTTTTATATGAACACAAATGAAAGTCGACCAGATCTCTCTGTACAGGGTGAGAGGATTCAGACGCTTTCAGATTTACTTGTGTTTAGTTGTAATTGTAATTGTGTTTTTATACTGCACTGTTCATTTTCTTAACAGAGATGTTATCGTGTTTTCTGCCCAGAGAACAAAGATTTACAGCTGAGAGTCTGTGCACTGTCCCGGTCAAATACATAAATAATACATAAAATAATAAATCTCTGTTGCTTTGACGTAGGACACTTCTACAACAATGTCATTGTGTTTGTACACACACACGTTTGGTTACTTGACATTTTTGACTGACTTGGTGTTTAACAACTCTTCTCTCTCTCTCTCTCTCTCTCACTCTCACTCTCTCTCTCTCTCTCTCTCTCTCTCTCTCTCTCTCTCTCTCTCTCTCTCTCTCTCTCTCTCACTGTAGAAAAACTGTGTGTCCCTGGGTGGAAACCTTGCATCCGTCCACAGCTTGCTGGAGTACCGAGGGATTCAGAAGATCATCCAGGACAAAAGTCATGCGTCTGGATCAACCTGGATTGGAGGCTCTGATGCAGAAGAGGTATTTATTTCATCTTTGCCCCATTTGCAAATATTGCTCACAACATACATATAATATTCATTACATGTTATTATAATTCATTCCATATGTATTTATTATGTATTATATATGAAACTTTACCATATTATATGAACAGGTATAATATTACTTTCTCTCTCTTTTTCTCTGCTCCACTCCAGTTCCATGGCCATTTGTTAAAAGTGCTCTTTCTGTTACTATTTGTATTATTTTATGTACTTTATAATTGTATTATTATTATAAATGTTCTGCAACAAATGGATTGCTCCTCTGGGGACCAATTAGCTTATCTTAAGTTACTTAAATCAAATAACTTGAACACTTTTATTTCTTGTAATACTCGATTCTATTCTTTCTTCCAGGAGAAGAAATGGTTCTGGAGTGACGGTACTCTTTTAACCTACTCAAACTGGTGTCGTGGAGAGCCTAACAACGGGGGAGGCAACCAGGATTGTATCCAGATGAATTTCAGCGGTAAAACAACACAGTGCTTGTTGTAGGAGTGATACTAGTGATAAGAGGTGGATGAAAAGAGGAGAGTGAACTGCATGTATTTATGTTCTGGTAACTGCTCATCACATCGACTTCACACTCGTTGGCTGTGTTGTTTAGCACTCAAAGAAGTTTTGAGTGTGAAGTTGTTGAGATGAGCAGCTCTCTAACATACTGTATCTCAAGGACCTCTTGTGTTACATTCAGTGGTGTACAAAGTACTCAAAAGCCATACTTGAGTAAAAGTAAAGATACCTTACTGGAAAACTACTCCAGTAAAAGTAAAAAGTCACCTATTAGAAAACTACTTGAGTAAAAGTCTTAAAGTATCTGATATTTATTGTACTTAAGTACAAAAGTACTTTTCTGATATTAAATGTACATCATAACCTGAACATTAAATGAACATCATAACCTGTTCATTGAAAGTAAAAGTACAAGTAAATGCTGTTAATAAAAAAGCAAAGGGTCAGAATTTTGAGAATTATGAAGTTTATTCTTTTAAGTGCTGTGGCTCCATGACCAAGGACATGGAGCTGTGTTGACAATAATTGGGTTGGCTGTTATCCATCCAGGAGCAACAATGTTCAACATAACATATTACATGAGTATACTTTTGCATCTACTGTGAACGTATCATCATAATTCTCCTAAAAGCAATATGACACTATGAAGGAGTTGTAACAGTGCGTTTATAAGTCTGCTCATTAAACTGGAGGATGTTGAGACCAATGCATCATATCATGTTCAGCAGAACATATCCACGTGATGCATCAGGTCAGTGTTGTGAGAAAGGAGCTGCCTTGTGAACTCCTGTGGGCTGATTTGAACACAAAGGTTTTGCTCAAGCTGAATCTGCATTTGGGCGACTGCTGCCATCATAACTCCATCTGATCATCCACAACATGACTCAGATATCAAAACATGATCAATACTAAAGCAGCACCGAAAGTAACCCAGTCATTACTTGAAACTGAAACATGTCCTGTTCATCTTCAAAAGAAGTTGGTTTTCAAAATTGCGAGAATTCAGTCTCGCTCTTCTTGGGCTGAAGACTCGTCCTGCGATGCTAAATAGCCTTTCACAGGCCGCTGAGGCAGGTAGAGGTGAGTTCAGCGTCGCAGACAGCTTGCACACAGCTGCGAAGGATTTCCCTAATGCTAACGCTAATGCTAACGCTAATGCTAATGCTAATGCTAACGCTGCGCTCTCTCGGCTCCCGTCAATCCTATGGTGTCACAACTGTCAACACTTCCTCAGCTCACTAACTCGCTAGTGATCCACGGGTGTTGGTCTTCGTCACCACCGTCGTTTGTTGCGGGAGTAGCAGGTGCTTCCATTTCTGCTTCCATCATGAAATCAGTCATCGTAGAGTGAATTATACTCAGGTAGTCGCCCGCTAGCTTATAGCATGTAGCATCCTGGGAATCAAAACACCGCAGCTTTGAGAGCACTTGTTTGCAATTGCGCATTAACGTGACGAACCAATGATTTAACTTGCAAGCTAGGACCACTGATTCACCAAACCTGCTGCTTGCAGTCTGTGTTCACCACAGTCCCCGACGCTGCTCTCATGATTCATTTTGTTCTGAAGATAGATTTGATTTTGTAGCGAGTAACGAAGGTTTCAGGGGAAATATATCGGAGTAAAAGTATCAGTTTTCTTTGCAAAATGTAGTGAAGTAAAAGTAAAAGTCAACAGAAATATAAGTAGTCAAGTAAAGTACAGATACCCAAAAAAACTACTTAAGTACAGTAATGAAGTATTTCTACTTCGTTACAATACACCACTGGTTACATTATTCACGTTTTGACAAAGATTTGATTTGCATTAGTGACTCTAGTGTTAGCTGACTTCATCCATCAATAATTATTGGTCACATAAAACGGTTTGAGTAACATTCACTGAATCACCTTCTTGTGTTGTACTTGCAGGTGGGAAGTGCTGGGACGACGTAGGGTGCAACTATAAGAAACCGTCTGTGTGTGTCGAGAGAGACTGATTGGTGGACTGACAGCGAGGCATGCAGTACCCGTAACACAGAGGGAGTCCTGTTGTGTGCATGATCGCAAATACATCTGACTGTATTTCATATCTATAGCTTTCTTTTCTATCGCTGTAACGCTACTTAATGAACGATACGACAAGTGACATCAACAGGAGCTGGACTGTCTTTGAGGCCTTGTGCCTTAATAAGAGTGTTTTATGGAGCGAATCCTTTCAGCACAACATATATTCTACACATATAACCCTTCTTTCTTTCTGCATGAATAAAAGGCTCAAGCATTCAAACAAGCTGGTCTGTCATACATCTATCCAGACATCTTCACATGTTGGCCCTGTGCTCTTGTTGCTGCAGGTTGCCGTGTGGATATGAAACATATCAAATTAATACTGACTCATTTCATTCACTACAAATTGGAGCGCAGAGTGTTGTTGCAAAATGACGAGAAGAGACGGCGAATTGAAGTTGCAACCCAGCGGGAAGTGTTTTCATAAGCACAAGCCAACATACAACGAGTTCAGCAAATCCAAACAAATCCAACGTATTACTTTTCACAGATTACTTTTATCGTCAAACTTCACCCCCCTTTAAGTCACTTTCCACCAATCAAACCAGTGGGTTGAAGCACAAACAAAACACCTCTGGTCTCTTCACTATGTCATGCTCTCGTGACTTTGTTTGGGTCAAGATAACCTTTTCGCAGAAAAACACAATTCGTGTACGGGAAATGTTTGGACACACATTGGAGTGATGGATTACAATTTGTGTGACGTGCCTTAATCTCTTCCTAAGAATGTTTTTTATGAACCAAATTTGTTGAGTTCAATCCAAGTTATATGATGATTTTCTTCAACAAGAGCTCCTCCATCAATCAATTCATTTATTTGTTTCGTGAAAATCGTACAGGGTGAAGTTCTAACTTTTAAATGTATTTGTTTGGCCCAAAATCACACATTTGCCTCGGAGGGCTTTACAATGTACAACATCCTGTGTGGACCCTCACATCAGAAAACAGGAAGACACGGTCAAGTATGCAGGCTTCAGTTCAACAGAAAGACACCAAATGTGAAGATAGTATTCCCAAAGACTGAATGATCACACGGGTGGTGTGAAGGTTTTGTGTTTGAAGCCCCCTGCGATCATTGGATAAGCCCCGCCTCTTTACTCACCGCTGCTTGAATCTGCTATGCACAGAAAATGATCTCAGAAATGAATCCGTAACTTGAGTTGCTGCAAGTTAAGTTTATTTTATGAGTCATCAGTTGTAGAAACCACGAGTAATCACTTTTTTTTCATCAAACACTGAAGAAGAGCAGCTTTCATTCCTGCAACAACACAGCAGGTGGTGCTCACATGTCAGACTTGTTTCTTTCTCTGGTTAAATGTAATAGAGTTAAGGTTACTCAGAGTACATGTTATCTAAGTACATGTGTATATGTAGTACTCGTGTATTCTAGTACTCTCTCCATCCCTGGAAAGGTGGTTGCCTGGTGGGTAGAGAAGCAAAATAAGGAAATACGAGCTTCACGTTTACATTCTCATCCGATCAAAATGATTTCCAGGTAATACTGGTCACTAGATAAATCAATGAAATAAGACGCCATCCTTAAAAAACTTTGTTGTATCAGTGAGTAATGAAAAGGGTTAGGGTACAGTCTTTTGTGTTTACTCACAATCATCAGTGCATTTTCACAATATTACAGTCTTACATTTCAGAGGCAGTATTCAGTCGATCGTACAAGTTGAAAGTACCTTCATAATCAGAACCACAACCACAACCTGCAGGTAACAAAAGAAAAACATTTTGTACATGTTATTGTTGGGATCAATAGGGGGCGTGTTTGAGTTATCAGCTTTTAAGAAACTGAATTCTTGACATCAACAGAATTATTAATGTGAATAACAATTATTAATGATTATTAATAATAACGGGGCACCACCCTGCGGACAGGGACCGATAACCAAACGATAAAACTAAGTCTCATAATTAGTAGTCACTCAATCAGTGACAGTGAAGGATTGAGTCCATACACGGGCTACTACATACAGATCATCACATACATATGCACCATTAATCACAGACGACTGCTCTTTGAAGTATAATAGAGTTTATTAAATTAAAATAATAAAAGATCAGATCAATTACCATCACAATCAACAAACGCTATTATACAATTTTATGTACCTAATATCTAAACAAATGAATGAAATGGGGAGGAGGGTGTGTATATAAGTATGTGTGTATGTGCGTGTGTGTGTGTGTGTGTGTGTGTCTGTGTATAAAAGGAAGGGGGGTGGGGGCCCTTAACACTCACAGTCAAAGACTACAAAGATGGCCGCTAGCCAAACTAGCAAAAGGGGGGGTGAGACTGGAGGGTCAGGAGGGAGAGGGCTGAGTTCTACCGCTGAACACCACCAGATGGCGTAGTCGAGGGACTTAGACAAACTGGGGGATGGGCCTTAAGATGCTACTGTTGAACCACCACCAGATAGCGTAGTCGAGTGACTTGGGCAAACTGGCGGATGAGGGGGGGTAGCTGTGTGTGAGCATGTGTGGCCACGTGCGTCGTGACAATAGGCAATCGATTGAACGGGGTTTCCCCCAGGGGTTAGACTATGTGCGTGCGTTTACGTGAGAGAGAGAGAGTAGAGAGTGGGGGTCACCTCCTGCTGTGTTGGCCGGAGGGTGAGCCAAGAAAAGGGGGAGAGAAATCGTAAGTCAACATAAATCAAACTTCTGCTGCGATATCCTGAGGAGCATAAGTACGTTATTCTATCATGCATAAGCATACCGTTGTCGTCTTGAACTGTCGGCAGCTTACGCAGTGATGAACACGGCCCTCCGCTCACTCACAGAGTCGAGTTAATGACGAGAGAAATATCACACAAAGTTGAATACAAATGAATGAAAATAATCCCAAAGAAAACAGTCAATGCAGTTAATACACAATACAAACGGAACTTCTCTGGTCCGTGATGTTTGTGTATTTACCTCCGTATACTGCGACGGTGTCTTTAACGCGAACAGAATACGGGCAATGCACAGTGGAGCGGAGCTGGGGTCCGCTGGGTGTTGCGCAATACCTTGATATTACGCAATAGTAACGAAACACACAAAACACGGGAATATCAACATATAAATTTATTAACCTGAATTAACGTAAAGTTAATTTAAGCTAAGCTAGCCCAGATGCACAAGAACCTTACTGGTAGACGCTTCTTGGCGGCGGGGAGAGTGTCCGCTGCGAATTGTGGCTCCTTTGTCCCGGGGAAAAAGAGGGGCTGCTTGCAGATCAGCGCGGCTGTTTAAGCGGCGGCTGTTTAAGCGGCGGCTGTTTCGGTCCGTTGACGCGGCTCGTTCTGGAGCGGGCGCAGGACGTGATCAATCCTCGCTGCAGAGAGGATGATTTAACGGGTTTGAGACGTCGTGGTCCGTACGTCTCGCCGGAAAATCGTCGGGAAGGAGCAAGTTTTTCAGCTGCTCCCTTTGCCGGAATGTGCACAAAAAGAAAACAACACGGGGAGCAATCGTGGAAGAGATTCGTCCCGGTGGAGTGAGAGGGCCTTGACTCAAAAAGAAAACACGGCTACTTCGGCCAGCGAAGATAGCTTTGTGACCTGACAGGGTTTGGTGAGGGTTCGAGGCTTTGCAGGCCGCGGGTTCCTCGCGGCTTTCGTCGACAGCGCGATGCTGGGGGGGGGAGAAAGCTGATGCGTCTCCTTGCGTCCCAGGGACGGATGTCCAGGGTGAAGAACAGCGATTTTCGGCTGTGCTCTGGCTTATAAACGAGTCTGTCTGCACAGTGGGGGGCCCTGTTTCGGCCAATGGAGGGTCAAGCCTCAGGGTGAGAGGTGGGGGTTAAGGAGCAGAGTCCATTGGGTCAGGAGGAGCATGTGAGGAGCTCAGTCAGCCAGTAGGTGGCGCCAGACCCCAACATTATTGCATAATGTTTGACACACCATAATATCCATTCTATAATATGTATTTACAGTTTGTTATTATCAGACCTTACGTGGCAACGTGATGGGGTATAGAAACAGGTTCTTCTTGTGTCTGGCTGTTTTGGTGTATGTTACTTAGTTACAGTGGTGGAACCCTTTTCTAGCATGTAGGGAAGCCTATATGGCACTGCATTGTGTTTACTCCAATGAAAGGGCATCGAGGAGCGACCGCCAGTAATGCTCAGTCGTCCCAACTGGAGGAATTTGAAACGGTTTATGTCCAGGGTACGAGGGCTGTGCAGTGAGTTTCCTTGCTTGGTTTCTTGCATCGGTTCAATAATCGCTTCAATAATCTTCTTTGCGGTCCTTGCCTTCCATTGTTAACCAAAGAAAAGGCTCAATGATGGCTGTGTAGAACTGTCTCAAGGTCTGATTCACAAGAGGTACTGCGCTAATGATATTACACCATAAACACGCTGTGGCAAATCTGCCCTTTTTTTCCATCTGTTGCAATTGTGGCAAAGTAAAAATGTTCCCTTTGTGCGCTGAACACAGTAGGCAGAACAATAAAGGAATATATTTTCAGACCCCAAGCTGCAGGTCCTGACTGACGAGGTGCGGTGGCATTCCTCAAAACTTCAGGCAAGGAATTGAAAGCTAATAGAGAGAAACCACAGATATCCCAGTCCCAGTATAAATGCTCTTCAGTTACCACCAACTCTGTGAAGAAGCCACACATTTCACTTTAGCTGCGTGTGGCTATTAGCGCTGATCTTTGTGAATTAGACTGTTTTTGCTATGAAGCTCATTTGCATAGAGATGAGCTCATTGTGCACCAAATGTCTGCATAATTCCATACGTTATATTTTACTCTGTAAATTGCTGCTGCTACAAACGAATTTCCCCCTGGGGATGAATAAAGTTTATATCTATCTATCTGTCGATAATAACCTATTTCAGGAAGTGCAAATAGCAAAGGAGCAGTGAGACGATATTTGCTCGGCAGCACAACTTGGTTTTTTGTCAGTTATTTGTGTTCTCAATGACGATGTTGATGTGTGAATCCAGTGGCATCGACTGCGATGATAGTTCATTTTCTGTTAGCTCTTTGCCAGTTGGCTTCCATGTCATATAAACGTGTCATTTCTTCAGCTGCTGTCTGATCTCTTCCAGACTTTTCTGAAGCTCTACTTCCTGTTCTTACTCTGCCTGAAGTTCTCGTCATGTTGGAGCTGTTTGGTTTTCTGTCCCGGCTGTTTCTTGCTGGTGTTCTCTTTTGTATGAAGACAGACCTCATCTCACCTCCTAAACAACAAAACAGGTAATTGATCAGTTACTTCATCTTCATTGTTAAAGGAAACCAGTGCTGCCATTTGTCTTTAGGCGCCAATCTCTCAGAGAATATTTAGCCCGGTTTGCAGTTAGCTATAGCATTGGTTTTAAAGTCAAATTGCTTGTCTGTAAGTCACGTAATGTCTCGACCCTCGGTCCCTCTATCTTCAGGATTATGTCCCCTCTGTGTATCTCGTCCATGTGAAACCTGGCTAAACAGCAGTTATCCATTACACTGATGGAATGGAAGAAATAGTGACAGTATGTTGAGATGAAAAGCAGCAAAATGTTACTCTCTTCTCCATTTTTGTATTATGAATCCAGCACCCAGAAGGACACCGAGTAAGCCTGGAGCCAAGATAACTTCCACCCACTGGGACAGGACTGTGAAGATATCAATTGAAATGACAGGACATCATTTAAAAATTACAAATACAAGAATTTACTGTAGCATAATGATTAACAGACACGTTTAGAGGCTCATTAGAAGATGAACTGTTTGATTTGTCTCATTCCGCATCGATTATATTTTGAGTCTCTAAAAGCGCTTCATGGTGCGCAGATTCTGCAAACACACAGAGAATATAATAAATCGATCCTCATCTATTGTGATAATGTGCTGGTGATGACTAACACATATTTCTGTTGATTCCATGAAATGCCACACCTTTAATAGTAAATTTGTCAATACACAGTGAGGACGATTTGCATAACCTGTTTGGTTTGGTTTTACACCTCAGGAGTTTGGATCGGAGCCAAGAGAGTTGAACCATACAGGTGAGGAAAAAAGGGGAGTAGAAAAAAGTGCTTCTGCAACAGCAACGGGCCTCAAGAAGAACCAGTCACACAAAGATTAGCTCTGAAACAGCACGCACGAGAGATTTAAGAGAACGTTTCACACTTTACAGTTTTTGTTTTGTTATTTTTCTCGCGTTCCGGTGGTGCAGATTGAAGAAATCCGGTCGCTTCAGTCTTTTGTTCTCCTCCAGTTTACCTGCTCTGGACAGGTGAGCCATGCAACATTCCCATTAATCTTGCATCATGATGCTGATGTTATTATTATAAATACATGAATTACTAATTCATTGGTCGCCGAGAATTTGCCTGAGCTAATGGCTATCCATGTTTAAAGAAATGAAGGGTAAAACAAACTAAAAGTGCAAACACAAACAGTATAAGTACATCATGATGTACTTATACTGTTTCCTTTATTGGTGGAAATGTTGAGTAGTTTGATTGGTTCAGCTTTAAAACAGCAGCGTGAGAGCTGATTGGTTGACTCAGAAGGTTGCCCTCATGTTGTTCCTGGTGTTTTTGATGTCCAGCTCCAGCTGAGTGATCCTCACCTGCACAACAGAAACAATCACTGCAATAGCCATACGTTTAAATCGTGTTGGTGTTTGCCCTTTGATTTTTGTGTGTGTGTTTTGAATACCAACATCTTTGGCATTGAGTTGTTCTCTCAGGCCTCTGATCTCGTCTTGCTGTATGTAAAATGCCTGCAGAAGCTGAAATTAGAGAAACGAGTCTCTTGGCAGGAAGAGGACAAACTCCAACCTAAACATTTGCACACTCGGTATTCTCACGTGCATAAACGAGCCTCACCTCACTCTCGGTTGTGGGCGGCGGCCTCTCTGCAGGTTCACAGCAGTGCGGCGTGCAGCAGTACGTCCACAGCGGGATCTGGGTCTCATCTGGCTGCCACCCCGACAGATCGCTCATCTCCCTGGGGTACTTGGCGTCCTGGTAGGCCAGCTGCTCCTCGAGGAAGGCCTCAAGAGACGGGATCAGCTGGTTTATACGACGGCAACAAAACAGAGCTGGACAGAACTTTGTGACAAGTTGCGTTTACTGTCAACAATAGCTACAAGAAGTCTTTAATTTGATGACAGAATTGCTTTTCACCAGATGTTAAACTTTGCAGCAGTTCTACTTTGGGCATGCCACTTGTATTTAACACATTTTACACTGAGCTCAAAACTGGGTTTTCAAAAAGCTCAAGATTTACCAAACTACCTACGTTGCAACCCTCAACTATGGTCACCAGCTTTAGGTAGTGCATTTGAACTTCAGGTGTTGAAACGACCAGTGATTTACGAAGGGAGTCCCTGTGGAAAAAACAAGTACAACCTCAAGTACTTTATGCACATACTGTCTTTGCTTGACCTATTTTTCAAATTCGTGGCGATTTCTTACTTCCTGGCGCACATTGGTTGCATAAGAACTTATGTCAGACTTTGTATCTGCACTGTGCAGTGAACACAGCTCATTGTGCTGATTATGGCTCGAAGGTCTTGGAATTGAGACCTTGAAGGCGTCACACATGTTGTCCTTCTGGTCTGCCATGAACCAGTGTTTCCCATCGGAGTGGCAAATCCGCCAGATTTACTATAATCTAAACCGATATGTGACTGTAACTCAGCTGCCAGCTGTTTGACATTCCAGTGCTGACGTGAGTATACCTCTTCCATAATGTCCAGGTTGGGCCCGGTCCCTGCACCGACAGCCAGATCCATCTGGAACATCAGGGAGCTCAGCTGCCTCACTATCCCTTTCTCAGCCGGGGTTTCTGGGTAAGGGTTGGCTACCCGAGTCCCAGGCTTCAAGGACATCAGCACTGGGCCTGATGGAGATGTGTAAGAGAGGCATGGGTCTATCATATATCTGTCAGCCATTTTGGCTTGAAGACACTAATGCATTACTGACTTCTGTTGATCCCCAACAGCCACTCCTGAGCCGTCATGGCCGCCTGGTTTCCAGCTGTCGGTGGGTACAGATCCTCTTGGAAAATACCCGGCTGGAAGGACGAAGAAAACGCTTGATCATCAGTAAATGCAACAAAATAAGAAAAGTGAGGTAAACGTATTTGCTCACCTCTTTTCGGGGTACGATCATTGACAGTGGTTCCACCAGGTCTTTGATGACGATCAGACGGTAAAATCTGAAAACTTCACAGGCGCTCACGTCCAGGCCGCGCTTTGGCATCACCCCTGAAGTGATGTAACACATCAAAGGTATGTATACCTTTGTGCCGTCTAAAATGACCTGCTCTGTTTTTTTAGCTAGCTAGAAACAGATTTGGCTCAGCTAGCTACATTTGTTCTCAAATAAGTTAATATTGTCTTTGTTTAAAGTGTAAATGGAGCTAGTTCCAAAATAAATTTGGTTCAGCCATCTAAGTCGGTCTTCCTCTAAAGTAAGTATTACGCCTAGCTTAGTTGGTCTCTCTCTAAAGCTACAGCTAGCTATAGTAAATCTAGTATAGTAAAAACTGATGTTTTTTATATGACAAACCAAGATAATCTCTTAAGATTGTGTTTGTGGAGCTTTCTTCCTCTTTATTAAAGAGCTTGTTTTTTTCAATATGAGTGCATGACATTGATTTCACTGCAGATTGTGTAATGCTCTCCTTCAAAACCCGATCCTCGCATGCAAATTGAGATTTCAAAATCTGAAGTGAAAAGTCATGCCCTCACATTGAAAAAACACCCTCTTGAAGTTAGGAAAATAAATCTCCATACGTGGGAACCACAGAGCTTATTTCAGGCATCTTTGCAAAAATCCAATCAAACAAGCGAACAAGAAGGGAAAAAATGCTGACTCATCTCACCTTATTGGGGCTCAATCCTGCAGCACTCTATTGGTTGGTAGGTAATAGTAATGCATGAAGACAAAATATAAAAAAAATGTTCTGCAAGTGTGTTGAGCTCACCAAGTCCTTTCTGTGGCAGCAGAGACCTGTACTCCATCAGGAAGCTGATGTAAGGTTTCTCAGTGCTCAGCTCGTAGTACCGGATGTTCCCGTCACCCTAAATCAAGGCATCAGTTTTGTCTGGCACATTCGATACGAGCGTATTTAGGCAACTTCGGATCGGTAACATTGTTTGCATCAACAACTAAAACTGAAATGCAAAAAAGAGATATATGGTGAAGTTTTATAAGGCGCAATCCCAACCAACTGTCGGAAATAAATCCAAGAAGTGTGTGTGTGTGTGTGTGTGTGTGTGTGTGTGTGTGTGTGTGTGTGTGTGTGTGTGTGTGTGTGTGTTTGTGTGCGTGTGTGTGTGTTTGTGTGTGTGTGTGTGTGTGTGTGTGTGTGTGTGTGTGTGTGTGTGTGTGTGTGTGTGTGTTTGTGTGCGTGTGTGTGTGTGTGTTTGTGTGTGTGTGTGTGTGTGTGTGTGTGTGTGCGTGTGTGTGTGTGTGTGTGTGTGTGTGTTGTGTGTGTGTGTGTGTTTGTGTGCGTGTGTGTGTTTGTGTGCGTGTGCGTGTGTGTGTTGTGTGCGTGTGTGTGTGTGTGTTGTGTGTGTGTGTGTGTTTGTGTGCGTGTGTGTGTGTGTGTGTGTGTGTGTGTGTCTGTGTGTGTGTGTGTGTGTGTGTGTGTGTGTGTGTGTGTGTGTGTGTGTGTGTGTGTGTTTGTGTGCGTGTGTGTGTTGTCTGACCTTTCCTGCTAAGTAGAGCATGTGTGTGTCTGGGTCGTAGAACGGGAAGAGGACTCCAGCAGATCCGTCCAAATCTTCTTCATACAGCGGCTCAGATAAATCGTCCTGCACACAAAAAAACATCATGAAATCTATTCAAAGAATCAATCACTCGGTTAGCTGTAGAAGTGTGTTTGTGTCTTACGGGGTCCCAGAGGACGATCTGTCTGTGGTTCCAGGGTGAGCTGCCGGTCGACAGAAGCATCTTCAAACCTCTGATGTATAAAACTTTGCTGGATCTGTGAGACTTGCTGCTGGACACCTGCAGGAACGTTAAAAAGTTTCAGTTTTTTACACCTTCAGTTGAAACGAATGCCTCAAATACACACACCTGTAGGATCCGTCCTGTCCGTGGGTCCAGGACTCGAACCCGTCTGTCTTTGGACGTGACCGCCAGCCTGCTGCCGTCACTGTTGAAGCTGACAGACAGCAGCAGCGTATCGGATGGGTAGCGGTGGTGGATGGGCATCAGAACCACCCGGACCGGGTACCTGATCACCGCACCTACCTGGGACACATCCCAGAGGAGGACCTGGGGCAAAAAGAGAGACAACGTCAGGGCTGTTTCTCTCGGTGAGTTCACCTCCACCTGAAAATATTTCACATTGATATGATAAAAAAGTACAACACGATAACAGTCAGGATTTACTACTTTAAAACGGATTATAATTCCTAATCACAAAGAACTACAACAACAAAAGTGTCGATTTGTACGTTGCTTTGGACCAAATCAAATGTCAGAGTAACGACTTTGACTGAGGCCGCCACTGACCAATGAGCATCCTCACCTTGTAGTCGTAGGCGGAGCTTAGCAGCAGGTTCTCAGCAGTCGGATGCCACTCGATAAGCGCCACCCTCCTGGAGTGACCAATCAGAGTCTTCCTGGCCTTGGTGAGGTTCTGCTGGACGCCACAGACCGGGATGTCCCAGATCTTCGCCTGCACACAGACAGTACTGGGTTGTGTTTACTATACTTCTGGGGACATTTCGGCATGAATGTAAAGAAAAAGGACAGGACATTGTGCTTACAGTGCAATCCTCTGAGCACGAGGCGATGCAGTGATCGTCAAACGGGTTCCACTTGACGTCCAGGACCCTCCCACTGTGACCGCACACCCTCGGGTGCTGAGGGTCCACCCTGCCTGTCTGTGAGAACAGAGCTGTCTATCAATTAGGGCACTCAATTAGGTCAAAGCTAACCAATAATATCTCAAACTATTCATTCTTTTATCGCGTGATGAAACAATTATGGACGGTTACAATATGAAGAGCTCAATGACTTTGGTCTTAAAAGCACACATTTTTCAGTTCTCTTTAGAATTTTTGTCAGTATTTTTTGTAGGTAATGCAACAAAAAAGGAAAAATGCCACGGTGGTTCAGTCACTGTATTAGCGTATTTTACGGCGCTGTGTCAGCCATTGTTTGGTAAGATCCTGTTGGCTGCATGGCACCTGGTCGCTACGCTTGACGTCCATTAACGACGTTTATAAACTATGGCGGACTAAAGGCTTTTATTATACATTTCTTTCTGTTTGTTTTATCCATTTATTTATTGAGTCGTTTGTTTAAATATTTTAGTTTATTTATTAAAACGTCAGGTTTCGTCCTCCATACCAAACGTTCTAATCCTTGTCAGTGTTTATGGCGTTCAACAGGAGGAGGTGACCACGAAGGACTACGCACATGATGGAGGGGCAGGACTAAAAAGGACCCGCCCCCGGCGCACTCCGTCACCACGGCGATGAAGCAGGGATTGGCTGAGCAGCAGTGGTTGTCGTGGACGCTGCGCGTGATCGGCACCCCGTCGTAGCCGCGCTCCTTCGTGGACGGCTTCCCGAAGACGTGACGAAACTTTGAGCAGCGGAAAGACGAACGCCACGACATCTGGAGGACGGCAAGTTTAACGGCTTTAAAACTTTATCAGCAGTTTGAACATCAACAACATGTGACCACAGCAACTTTCATTAGTGTGTGTGTGTGTGTGTGTGTGTGTGCGTGCGTGCGTGCGTGCGTGCGTGCGTGCGTGCGTGCGTGCGTGCGTGCGTGCGTGCGTGCGTGCGTGCGTGCGTGCGTGCGTGCGTGCGTGTGTGTGTGCGTGTGCGTGCGTGCGTGCGTGCGTGCGTGTGTGTGTGTGTGTGTGTGTGTCCTTCGTGATCTCATAATAGTGTTGTGGAACCTCTTATCTGGCCTCATCAATAATGCAATCAGCTGTCATTACTGGCTTTCATAATCTAATCAATAATTAAACAATTTCTTTAATAACTGAACGTCTTAATCATTCACACACACAGAGACGTGAGTGATACATCTTTGGTCCAGAACAGTTTCTTCATGTTATTAAAGATTCATCAGTTACACACAGACTCCCTGTTGTTACAAACTCCTCCTGACCTTTGACCTTTATGTGGCGAGAAGAGATCAGCTTTCTGTGGAGCGAGGGGGGAAGAGGAGGAAGGAGAAGGAGGTGGAGGACTTCAGATGAACATTGTCAGATCAGCGTCCAGCTGCATGGATGAATAGTATTAGTGGTGTCGTGTCTGTACAGTTACTGAAGATCTGGACACATTTGAGGTACTTTACTTGAGTATTTACATTTCCTGCTACTTCACTACATCTCAGTGGTGTGTATATATATTTACTAGGCAGGTACTGTTACTGGTTACTTTTCCAATTAAGATTATGCAGCAATAAAAGGTGGTACAGTCATAAAATATAATACAATTATAATAGTTGTTTACAACTGTTTTGTCTTGTGAACTCTGACAAAAGAAATCAATCACCATCAAAGAGATATTTCTGCTCTGAACGTCTCCATTGATTTCATCTTTGAATCGGATTAAATAAAAGTTGTGTTCGGCTGAGGAGATCGATACCACACACTGGTGTCTGTGCGCTAAATATGAAGCCTCAGCCAGCAGCAGGCTAACTTAGCTTAGCATAAAGACTGGTAACAGTGGGAAACAGCTAGAATGTTATATGCTCTTCTTTCTTTCTTTCATCCGTACAAAAACATCCTCTCGTCTTTCTCTCCGCTAGAAAACAAAATTGGCAGATTTTCCAAATTGTCAAACTATTCCTTAACTTTATCCCCTTGAACCGTCCGGGTTGCTTTCACGATCACAGACAATGAAAAACACGGAACAAACATCGCCAACGTCCTGACGGCTGCAGCGCTGCAAGTTGTACGGTCGTCCAAATGACTTCTTCCTTCACGTCAACCTCTCCCCTCTGAACGTCATATCACAGAAACAAAAGGATGTTTCTTACCTCTGCTCGTCATCTGAGTTCTCTTCCTGCAAACACACTTGCTGCTGCTGTTAATAACTTTATGATTCGGATTATTATTATGATGCTCGTACGGAAAGAACTGTTCAATCGGCTGCTGACTGTAAAAGTACAAGTGCTGACGTGTGTGTGTGTGTGTGTGTGTGTGTGTGTGTGTGTGTGTGTGTGTGTGTGTGTGTGTGTGTGTGTGTGTGTAGGTGTGTGTGTGTGTGCGTGTGTGTGTGTGTGATCCATGACGTCTCACCTCTCCTTCCACATTAGCAGAGCTGTTTATGCACGGCTGCACGTGCACAAACAGCTCTCCACATCCGATACTGCTGCGCACACACACACACACACACACACGATTACACACAGAACCAGTGCCCAACTAAGACGACAGTAAAACTCATTTTCATAAATGTGTTGTACTTCATGTGAAGTATTTCATCTTCCAGAAAGTTTCGTCATTTCGTCGATGTTATTTGCAAAAGTCTAAATTTCTTCCAATAGTTCAACTGTTTCTTCAAGTCTGTATGTGTCATATGCACGACAAATAGTATTTTGAGATTTGCATCTGTTGTTCTTCCATCACATGTCTTCTTTCAGACCAATGTTAAGAAAACATCCGGAAATACACATTTCGGTGTTTGTTTTACTACTTTGTCTGTTTGCGTCTGTAGATTTCTCCTCAGTTCACAAAGGTTCGCATCAGATTAGATCTTAAACGCCTCTGACTCTACTGAACCGGCCTTCATCAAAATGATTCATGTTCTGGAAATGTATGCAAATGACATATTATATTATGAGGATAACGCCTCTTTTGCATATTTAAACATTTCAGAAAACTTGTAATACAATAAATAACAGTCTTCATCACAAATAACATGCATGAAACTGAAAGCCTACGTAACGGCCTGTGGACCGGACGCTGGTGCTCCTGGTCCGTTCACTCTGCTCTGGGACAGGATGTGTCTTCCTGTGGTGTTTCCTGTCTGTAGCTCCGCCCACAGAACGCTCTGATGTCATAATCGTGATGTCATATTCCAAGCAGAATCTTCAATCTTCAGTGTTTTCATGCCACACATCGACCATCAGACCTCAGGTAAGAACAGTGGGCAGAGAGTTAGAGTACAATATACACAATACTATTTGAATGTCATCATTACGGCTTTAATGTAAGCAAAATATCATCATTTGGGTAAAAATAAGTTTGTTTTTTATGTGTAATGGTAAGCTTCTTACGTAAGAAAAGTAAGGTCAAATAAGTTAACGTTGACTTGGCTTCACACCGGACCTGAACGGCGCTGTCTGCTCAGGAGCCGGACGTTGAATCTGTTGCTCCTCTGGTGCCACGTTAGCACAACTTAAAGGTTGTGGATTCTCGTCGTCCTGCAGCTCGATGGCTTCACAGCGAACCGTTTGCGGTCAAACCAACAAGGCTTCACTGAAGCCTGGAGGCCAGCCGGGAGCTTAATGGTGAGGAGATCAAAGTCATTCACCCCCGCAGCAGGAGACATTGAGGTTTGATGCCAAACACGTGTCAGGTACTTCAGTCAGGGAGTCCAAATTGAGTGATGCAATTCGGGAATCCCCACCAAGAGAAAACATGGCGGAGACACTGACGGCGGCTCCTGGTGGCCATAAGAGGAACTGCATCTCAGGAAACCTTGGCAGAGATTGTGTTTGGAAGAAAGCTTTTTGTTTTGTTCTTTGAATGATAACTGTGTTTTTCCTCATCTGAAGGAAGACGAACCGCACGTCGCTGCCTCTTTCAGACAAAAGCCCCGACCTTTGGAACCACAGAGCGGTAAGAAAACTTCTCAAGCAACCAGGAGATCCAGACAGTCAAAAAGCTTCAGCATCAACATGTAGCTATATTGTATCAATGACTCATTTACGACAGTTAAAAGTGTGTTTTTATTCTCTCGGCTCAAAAGCAAACGTAGAAATACAGCAAAACAGATTTCAAATGAATAAATCATGAAGCTCGTGACTTAAACATCCAGTAAAGAGCTGAACAGAGACTGTGACCTGATATTCATGTTTCTGTTTGTCTACGGTCGTAGTTATTCTTTTGTTTATTCCTCCATATTTCCACACTTATTGTCCTGTTTTCTTACAGAGTTATTCTGTTTGATAGCAGCTCCGTGATAATAATCACGTAACATTAGTGGATGGATTACTTTCCATGTTCTGTTTGTTCCTTTTTTAATTAGAAAATGTATTTTTTTATTTTACTGTGCCTTTAATCTGACTTTTATAAAACTGACAAAAGAAGAAAATGGAAATGAACTTTTGGTGGGACGTGAAGAGTTCAGAAACTCGGATGATTGATGAACAACATCTTGTTAATATTGTAGTTTGCTTGATTTTAGTCGCCTGTTCATGACGTTGTAATTAACCCTCGCAGTACCATCATCATCATCATCATCATCATCATCCTCATCGTTCTCTCCAGGTGCCTAAACGTCCCGTCTGGAAACGCTCCAGAAATCTCAATAATTGTCCGCGAGGCGCTGAGGATGGACCTCCCTCACCACCTCGTCCTCGGGAACGTCCGTCGCAGGGTTCAAACCCACGGCGCCGGTCATACCGACGTGAAGGAGCTGGTCGCGGACCAACGACGACGGGTCCCGGTCCAGGAAGAACCAGGAGGTTCCAATGGAAACGAACCAGCTGGAGGAGGCGCTGATGATGAGCAGCCCGGTGGTGTGGGAGGCCTGTTCCCCCCCCCCCCCACCCCACCTCATCAAGCCAAAGCTCCGCGCCAAGATCCTGTCCAACAGAGTCGGATACGCTGACGTCAGCGAGCTTCTCACAGACCTGAACATGAAGCAGACTCCTCACGTATCAGTGAACTACTCAGACCTTTTCTATCTGGAGAAATTAAAGTCTTTTCTTCCGCAGTTTTGTACAATTTATAACATTCTAACACAATCTCTTGAGGCAGCTCACGTGTGCACAAACCACTTCTCAGTTTCTACAGTTTTTTTAATACAAAATAGAATAATTGACGTTGCACTTCACTGATTTTGATTGTGTTGTGTAGCTCATTACATGCAACGCAACAACAACGTGGTTCAATGCTTTTGTAAGGGACTGTGTTGGGGAATTATTCGGCGCTTTGGCCGACATTTCCGTTGCTTCCTCTCGCATGCTCTTGATCCGTTTTTATGAAGGTTGACCCCCCATATACGACCATAACTATGGAAGACTAAAGAAATGTATTCAGAATTTATTTATTTATCATTAATGTCAGATTTAGTCCTCGATACAAAACGGCTAAATGTAGATGTAAAAGAAAAGAGAAAATCATAAGTGATGATTGAGATGGATTATTTTTGTAGTCAATCACATTTTTTTTGTTTTTTGAGGGAAATCCTCATTTTGATCTTAAGTCAATATTATTTTGGCAAATTCAAAAGGCACATTTAAGGAACGCGGAACACGGAGCTAAAAAGCAGCGTTTCACTCACGTTGTCTGGTTGAGAGGTTCAAGTCAGTGACACGACAAAGTGAAACTAAATGAGTATTTCTGCCAAAAACTACTACTTGTGTTCATAAAGTTCACAAGATGCCCTTTAGGTGTCAGAATGTGCTGAACACTGGCATCAAGGCAGCAAAGCAAGGATTTCAACCACTGGAGGGCAGCAAAAGCACATCTGCCGTTAAATACCGAATATTACCATAACGAATGATTTCACAGTGAATTCCACATCTGTTCTTTTACTTATTCTTGATCTTTTGTACTTTTAAATGTATTTACCATATTTATGATTTAATTTGTTTGTAATACAAAGTGTCAAGTTGTCACAACGATAAGTTTTACTTCCTTTTGTCTCCTTTTTAGTTTTTATGGTGTTCAACATTCATCTGTACGTGTGTGTGTGTGTGTGTGTGTGTGTGTGTGTGTGCGTGTGTGTGTGTGTGTGTGTGTGCCTTTCGTGAACTCATAATAGTGTTGTGGAATCTCTTATCTGGCCTAATTAATAATGCAATCAGCTGTTATTATTGGCTTTCATAATCTTATCAATAATGAATCAATGTCTTCAATAACTGAACATCTTAATCCTTCACACACACACAGAGACGTGAGTGATACATCTTTGGTCCAGAACAGTTTCTTCATGTTATTAAAGATTCATCAGTTACACACAGACTCCCTGTTGTTACAAACTCCTCCTGACCTTTGACCTTTATGTGGCGAGAAGAGATCAGCTTACTGTGGCGCGAGGGGAGAAGAGGAGGAAGGAGAAGGAGAGGAAGGAGAAGAAGGAGAAGAAGGAGATATCTAGTATCTGAGTGGCCCTCGAGTGTGTAGCAGAATGCGTGTTCCGCTGCAGCGTTGCTGGATTGGTTTGTTGCTTTGTTGTCATATGAATATCTGTGACTGGTTCTTGTGAGTTTGTTGTTATTGTGTTGATGACATTGATTTAGACTAAATGCATTGTCCGTTAATGACGAAGCATACCGTCATGCGCGGAGTTATTGTTTGTTAAGCTAGTTTAGCGTAGCCTCCCAGAAGTGCGGGGCCTCAGCTGTCTTTTGTTGTTGTTCCGGGTTCAGAGGTCACAGCCTGTTGTCTCCTACGTGAGCGCAGTCCACCCAAAACATTATATTTCCCACAATTTAAGCTTCTGCATTTTCCAAATGCACTAGTATTATTCAAACGTGTTGTTCGGTTCGTAAGGCTCGTACCAAACGGTTTAATACGAATACGTGTATTATTACACCCCGAGGAACAAATAACTGTAGCTGTGGCGCCATCGTGAGGTTGTTAGGAGGTGTTTCAGCTGCAGGACAGCGCTGAAGGCCCAGGTATGACATGCACGGCCCGCCACTGGTACATAGTGATGCTCCAATGTGACCTTTTGAAAATCCAATAAATGAAAATAATGTTTAAAAGTTGCTTTGGCTTTATTACAAAAAGACAAATAACAAGTAAGTAAAATCAAAGGCAGCAGAAACACTTAAAAACGCACTGCAACAGGAACAGGAAGTCAATGATTAGCACATGAAAGGTGATCAATACAACCACATTCTGCTCACACATTGTAAACATTTTTAAATATTCAATATAATGACCAGATTTTCTGGTTAATCTGAAAGATATTTTTCATAACCTGTGCCATATATTTCCACAAAAGGATCAATAAAATTCATCTTGCAGGATTGTTTGTTTAACAGGGAAAGTAAAAGTGCTGACATTGCCGTTGAGAATTTGACTCTCAAATGAGAACGGAATGCCCCTGCAGGGGTTGATATAGTTTCACATTGAATCAACAGGGGGCGCTGTGGTTGTACATTTTGATTACACCCTTCTGACGAGGCGTACAGTCATGTCTGATGGCAGCCCTCTTCTCACCAGTTCATCTCTTATCTGGAGAAGAAAAATGCAACAGCGGTGCTGAGATGTGATCACTGCCGTATCAGATTGTTCAGTGTAAAGAGGGAGATCTGTGATTGTTATAATGTGTTTCTGAATCATCGAATGTCTTTACAGTAAGACCACTAACGTATAATTAAGCCTCCAACTAGCCACAGCAGGTGCAGTTATCTGATGCTTTGACATGCTTTGATTTCAAGATAGATAAGAAGAGGCTGACCTGTTGTATGAGGGTACTCCTGATGTCGTCCTCGGACAGTGGAATTGAAGACGAAAGTCTCATTCTCAGAGCTACAACAACTAGAAGCACAGTGTCCAAACATTACAATGCAGGTCAGGGGGGTGCTGAAGCTGAGTAATGCAGCACAGATACATAGTCTTCCATTCTCAGACAACTCATTGTTCCCCCTTAGCTCCCATCCTTAGCTTTGTATATGTTCATTGAGATAATTACAGAATGTGCAACGTCACACTCACTTGTGTTTGAAACGTCTGTTAAAGGTGTGGGGGAAGACGTTATGTCTTGAGGTGTAGTAGATAGTGGTGTAGTTGATGCAGTATAAACATTTGTAGTTGGTTTAGTGCTGGTTGCAGTGAGGGGAGTAGTTGTTGAGGGAATGTTGGCTGTCGTCTGTGCGGCTGCCGTAGCCGGGGTGGTGCTGGTCGCGGTCGTCGAGGGAGTGGGGGCTGTCGTTTGTGCGGTTGTCGTAGCCGGTGTCGTGCTTGTTGCAGTCGTCGAGGGAGTGGGGGCTGTCGTTTGTGCGGGTGTCGTCGCCGGTGTCATGCTTGTTGCAGTCGTCGAGTCAGTGGGGGCTGTCGTTTGTGCGGGTGTCGTCGCCGGTGTCGTGCTTGTTGCGGTCATCGAGGGAGTGGGGGCTGTCGTTTGTGCGGCTGTCGTAGCCGGTGTGGTGCTGGTTGCAGTCGTCGAGGGAGTGGGGGCTGTCGTTTGTGCAGCAGTCGTAACCAGTGTCGCGCTGGTTGCAGTCGTCGAGGGAGTGGAGGGTGTCGTATGTGCGGCTGTCGTTGCCGGTGTATTGCTGGTCGCGGTCGTCGAGGGAGTGGGGGCTGTCATTTGTGCGGTTGTCGTAGCCGGTGTCGTGCTTGTTGCAGTCGTCGAGGGAGTGGGGGCTGTCGTTTGTGCGGGTGTCGTCGCCGGTGTCATGCTTGTTGCAGTCGTCGAGTCAGTGGGGGCTGTCGTTTGTGCGGTTGTCGTAGCCGGTGTCGTGCTTGTTGCAGTCGTCGAGGGAGTGGGGGCTGTCGTTTGTGCGGGTGTCGTCGCCGGTGTCATGCTTGTTGCAGTCGTCGAGTCAGTGGGGGCTGTCGTTTGTGCGGGTGTCGTCGCCGGTGTCGTGCTTGTTGCGGTCATCGAGGGAGTGGGGGCTGTCGTTTGTGCGGCTGTCGTAGCCGGTGTGGTGCTGGTTGCAGTCGTCGAGGGAGTGGGGGCTGTCGTTTGTGCAGCAGTCGTAACCAGTGTCGCGCTGGTTGCAGTCGTCGAGGGAGTGGAGGGTGTCGTATGTGCGGCTGTCGTTGCCGGTGTATTGCTGGTCGCGGTCGTCGAGGGAGTGGGGGCTGTCATTTGTGCGGTTGTCGTAGCCGGTGTCGTGCTTGTTGCAGTCGTCGAGGGAGTGGGGGCTGTCGTTTGTGCGGGTGTCGTATCCGGTGTCGTGCTTGTTGCAGTCGTCGAGGGAGTGGGGGCTGTCATTTGTGCGGTTGTCGTAGCCGGTGTGGTGCTGGTTGCAGTCGTCGAGGGAGTGGGGGCTGTCGTTTGTGCGGGTGTCGTCGCCGGTGTCATGCTTGTTGCAGTCGTCGAGTCAGTGGGGGCTGTCGTTTGTGCGGGTGTCGTCGCCGGTGTCATGCTTGTTGCAGTCGTCGAGGGAGTGGGGGCTGTCGTTTGTGCGGGTGTCGTCGCCGGTGTCATGCTTGTTGCAGTCGTCGAGTCAGTGGGGGCTGTCGTTTGTGCAGGTGTCGTCGCCGGTGTGGTGCTGGTTGCAGTCGTCGAGGGAGTGGGGGCTGTCATTTGTGGGGATGTCGTAGCCGGTGTGGAGCTTGTTGCAGTCGTCGAGGGAGTGGGGGCTGTCGTTTGTGCGGTTGTCGTTTGTGCGGTTGTCGTAGCCGGTGTCATGCTTGTTGCAGTCGTCGAGGGAGTGGGGGCTGTCGTTTGTGCGGCAGTCGTAACCGGTGTCGCGCTGGTTGCAGTCGTCGAGGGAGTGGAGGGTGTCGTTTGTGCGGCTGTCGTTGCCGGTGTAGTGCTGGTCGCGGTCGTCGAGGGAGTGGGGGCTGTCGTCTGTGCGGCTGTCTTTGCCGGTGTAGTGCTGGTCGCGGTCGTCGAGGGAGTGGGGGCTGTCGTTTGTGCGGGTGTCGTATCCGGTGTCGTGCTTGTTGCAGTCGTCGAGGGAGTGGGGGCTGTCGTTTGTGCGGTTGTCGTTTGTGCGGTTGTCGTAGCCGGTGTCGTGCTTGTTGCAGTCGTCGAGGGAGTGGGGGCTGTCGTTTGTGCGGGTGTCGTATCCGGTGTCGTGCTTGTTGCGGTCATCGAGGGAGTGGGGGCTGTCGTTTGTGCGGCTGTCGTAGCCGGTGTGGTGCTGGTTGCAGTCGTCGAGGGAGTGGGGGCTGTCGTTTGTGCGGGTGTCGTCGCCGGTGTCATGCTTGTTGCAGTCGTCGAGGGAGTGGGGGCTGTCGTTTGTGGGGATGTCGTAGCCGGTGTGGTGCTTGTTGCAGTCGTCGAGGGAGTGGCGGCTGTCGTCTGTGCGGCTGTTGTAACCGGTGTGGTGCTTGTTGCAGTCGTCGAGGGAGTGGGGGCTGTCGTCTGTGCGGATGTCGTAGCCGGTGTGGTGCTGGTTGCAGTCGTCGAGGGAGTGGGAGCTGTCGTTTGTGCGGGTGTCGTAGCCGGTGTCGTGCTTGTTGCAGTCGTCGAGGGAGTGGGGGCTGTCGTCTGTGCGGCTGCCGTAGCCGGTGTGGTGCCGGTTACAGTCATCGAGGGAGTGGGAACTGTTGTCTCTGCGTCTGTCGTAGCTGGTGTAGTGCTGGTTGCAGTCGTCGAAGGAGTTGGGCCGTTCGTTTGTGCGGCTGTCGTAGCCGGTGTGGTGCTTGTTGCAGTCGTCGAGGGAGTGGGGGCTGTCGTCTGTGTGGCTGTCGTTGCCGGTGTAGTGCTGGTCGCGGTCGTCGAGGGAGTGGGGGCTGTCGTCTGTGTGGCTGTCGTTGCCGGTGTAGTGCTGGTCGCGGTCGTCGAGGGAGTGGGGGCTGTTGTTTGTGCGGTTGTCGTAGCCGGTGTGGAGCTGGTTGCAGTCGTCGAGTGAATGGCGGCTGTCGTTTGTGCGGTTGTCGTAGCCGGTGTGGAGCTGGTTGCAGTCGTCGAGGGAGTGGGGGCTGTCGTCTGTGCGGGTGTCGTAGCCGGTGTCGTGCTTGTTGCAGTCGTCGAGGGAGTGGGGGCTGTCGTTTGCGCGGGTGTCGTAGCCGGTGTGGTGCTGGTTGCGGTCATCGATGGAGTGGGGGCTGTCGTCTGTGCGGCTGTCGTAGCCGGTGTGGTGCTGGTTGCGGTCATCGAGGGAGTGGGGGCTGTCGTCTGTGTGGCTGTCGTTGCCGGTGTAGTGCTGGTCGCGGTCGTCGAGGGAGTGGGGGCTGTCGTCTGTGTGGCTGTCGTTGCCGGTGTAGTGCTGGTCGCGGTCGTCGAGGGAGTGGGGGCTGTCATTTGTGCAGTTGTCGTAGCCGGTGTGGAGTTGGTTGCAGTCGTCGAGGGAGTGGGGGCTGTCATCTGTGCGGGTGTCGTAGCCGGTGTCGTGCTTGTTGCAGTCGTCGAGGGAGTGGGGGCTGTCGTTTGTGCGGCTGTCATCGCCGGTGTGGAGTTGGTTGCAGTCGTCGAGGGAGTGGGGGCTGTCGTCTGTGCGGCTGTCGTCTGTGCAGCTGTCGTCGCCGGTGTGGTGCTGGTTGCAGTCGTCGAGGGAGTGGGGGCTGTCGTTTGTGCGGCTGTCGTAGCCGGTGTGGTGCTGGTTGCAGTCGTCGAGGGAGTGGGGGCTGTCGTTTGTGCAGCAGTCGTAACCAGTGTCGCGCTGGTTGCAGTCGTCGAGGGAGTGGAGGGTGTCGTATGTGCGGCTGTCGTTGCCGGTGTATTGCTGGTCGCGGTCGTCGAGGGAGTGGGGGCTGTCATTTGTGCGGTTGTCGTAGCCGGTGTCGTGCTTGTTGCAGTCGTCGAGGGAGTGGGGGCTGTCGTTTGTGCGGGTGTCGTATCCGGTGTCGTGCTTGTTGCAGTCGTCGAGGGAGTGGGGGCTGTCATTTGTGCGGTTGTCGTAGCCGGTGTGGTGCTGGTTGCAGTCGTCGAGGGAGTGGGGGCTGTCGTTTGTGCGGGTGTCGTCGCCGGTGTCATGCTTGTTGCAGTCGTCGAGTCAGTGGGGGCTGTCGTTTGTGCGGGTGTCGTCGCCGGTGTCATGCTTGTTGCAGTCGTCGAGGGAGTGGGGGCTGTCGTTTGTGCGGGTGTCGTCGCCGGTGTCATGCTTGTTGCAGTCGTCGAGTCAGTGGGGGCTGTCGTTTGTGCAGGTGTCGTCGCCGGTGTGGTGCTGGTTGCAGTCGTCGAGGGAGTGGGGGCTGTCATTTGTGGGGATGTCGTAGCCGGTGTGGAGCTTGTTGCAGTCGTCGAGGGAGTGGGGGCTGTCGTTTGTGCGGTTGTCGTTTGTGCGGTTGTCGTAGCCGGTGTCATGCTTGTTGCAGTCGTCGAGGGAGTGGGGGCTGTCGTTTGTGCGGCAGTCGTAACCGGTGTCGCGCTGGTTGCAGTCGTCGAGGGAGTGGAGGGTGTCGTTTGTGCGGCTGTCGTTGCCGGTGTAGTGCTGGTCGCGGTCGTCGAGGGAGTGGGGGCTGTCGTCTGTGCGGCTGTCTTTGCCGGTGTAGTGCTGGTCGCGGTCGTCGAGGGAGTGGGGGCTGTCGTTTGTGCGGGTGTCGTATCCGGTGTCGTGCTTGTTGCAGTCGTCGAGGGAGTGGGGGCTGTCGTTTGTGCGGTTGTCGTTTGTGCGGTTGTCGTAGCCGGTGTCGTGCTTGTTGCAGTCGTCGAGGGAGTGGGGGCTGTCGTTTGTGCGGGTGTCGTATCCGGTGTCGTGCTTGTTGCGGTCATCGAGGGAGTGGGGGCTGTCGTTTGTGCGGCTGTCGTAGCCGGTGTGGTGCTGGTTGCAGTCGTCGAGGGAGTGGGGGCTGTCGTTTGTGCGGGTGTCGTCGCCGGTGTCATGCTTGTTGCAGTCGTCGAGGGAGTGGGGGCTGTCGTTTGTGGGGATGTCGTAGCCGGTGTGGTGCTTGTTGCAGTCGTCGAGGGAGTGGCGGCTGTCGTCTGTGCGGCTGTTGTAACCGGTGTGGTGCTTGTTGCAGTCGTCGAGGGAGTGGGGGCTGTCGTCTGTGCGGATGTCGTAGCCGGTGTGGTGCTGGTTGCAGTCGTCGAGGGAGTGGGAGCTGTCGTTTGTGCGGGTGTCGTAGCCGGTGTCGTGCTTGTTGCAGTCGTCGAGGGAGTGGGGGCTGTCGTCTGTGCGGCTGCCGTAGCCGGTGTGGTGCCGGTTACAGTCATCGAGGGAGTGGGAACTGTTGTCTCTGCGTCTGTCGTAGCTGGTGTAGTGCTGGTTGCAGTCGTCGAAGGAGTTGGGCCGTTCGTTTGTGCGGCTGTCGTAGCCGGTGTGGTGCTTGTTGCAGTCGTCGAGGGAGTGGGGGCTGTCGTCTGTGTGGCTGTCGTTGCCGGTGTAGTGCTGGTCGCGGTCGTCGAGGGAGTGGGGGCTGTCGTCTGTGTGGCTGTCGTTGCCGGTGTAGTGCTGGTCGCGGTCGTCGAGGGAGTGGGGGCTGTTGTTTGTGCGGTTGTCGTAGCCGGTGTGGAGCTGGTTGCAGTCGTCGAGTGAATGGCGGCTGTCGTTTGTGCGGTTGTCGTAGCCGGTGTGGAGCTGGTTGCAGTCGTCGAGGGAGTGGGGGCTGTCGTCTGTGCGGGTGTCGTAGCCGGTGTCGTGCTTGTTGCAGTCGTCGAGGGAGTGGGGGCTGTCGTTTGCGCGGGTGTCGTAGCCGGTGTGGTGCTGGTTGCGGTCATCGATGGAGTGGGGGCTGTCGTCTGTGCGGCTGTCGTAGCCGGTGTGGTGCTGGTTGCGGTCATCGAGGGAGTGGGGGCTGTCGTCTGTGTGGCTGTCGTTGCCGGTGTAGTGCTGGTCGCGGTCGTCGAGGGAGTGGGGGCTGTCGTCTGTGTGGCTGTCGTTGCCGGTGTAGTGCTGGTCGCGGTCGTCGAGGGAGTGGGGGCTGTCATTTGTGCAGTTGTCGTAGCCGGTGTGGAGTTGGTTGCAGTCGTCGAGGGAGTGGGGGCTGTCATCTGTGCGGGTGTCGTAGCCGGTGTCGTGCTTGTTGCAGTCGTCGAGGGAGTGGGGGCTGTCGTTTGTGCGGCTGTCGTCGCCGGTGTGGAGTTGGTTGCAGTCGTCGAGGGAGTGGGGGCTGTCGTCTGTGCGGCTGTCGTCTGTGCAGCTGTCGTCGCCGGTGTGGTGCTGGTTGCAGTCGTCGAGGGAGTGGGGGCTGTCGTTTGTGCGGGTGTCGTAGCCGGTGTCGTGCTTGTTGCAGTCGTCGAGGGAGTGGGGGCTGTCGTTTGTGCGGGTGTCGTAGCCGGTGTCGTGCTTGTTGCAGTCGTCGAGGGAGTGGGGGCTGTCGTTTGTGCGGCTGCCGTAGCCGGTGTGGTCCCGGTTGCAGTCGTCAAGGGAGTGGGAACTGTTGTCTCTGCGGTTGTCGTAGCCGGTGTAGTGCTGGATGTTTCAGTTGGTAGGGATGTTGTCGATGGAGTAGTTGTTGGAGCTGGTGTGATTGTTGTAGTGATGATAGTTGTTGTCACCGGTGTAGTTGGTAGACGATTGGTTGTGGTTGTCATTGGGTCTGTAAAAAGAAGTGTAAATCAAACATTACAAATTAACTTTATCAATCCAGCGACATAAAGAACAAGAAGTTCCACTCACCGATTCCAATACTCACAATGACACATCGGAGCTCAGAGTGATACTTGACTGAACTGAGGAGATAAATCAGTACGATTTTTTTAGATTTTAAAAGTCACAGTCTTTCTTGCCATAGCTCTCCTTCATATTAAAGGAATAGAGAGAACTGCTTCTGAAACACACTACGTCGCATCTGATGGAATCACAAGTATTGTCTGCAGTGGCTGTGCTTCACCTAGTGGAGGCTAACTATCACAAACGTCAGTCAGATAAGTGTCTTTCATTCCTTCAAACACCTTGTTGAAAAGGTCGACGTTGTTTTGTGTTAATATCCAAAAATTTGTGTATGTCCAAGTCCTTCATAATGTTTAAAAGTATGTGGGTTTCTCCTTTTCTTTTGGAAATGCATCTCTACTCCAGTTCTGCAAACTATTGGCTAGTTGGTTTGTGTTCAATGCAAAAGTGTGTGTCGTAAAGTGACTCGTATTGTGAATGAGCTGTGCACATGTCCAAAGAATGCTCCTAAAACCAGTCTTAGACGGATAATGTTCCATTTGGAATAAGACCTAATTCAGAATATCCAATCGGAATATGATGTTTACATGAGCAACATCAGATTTGGAAAATTGTCATATTCTGAGTAATAGTTGTATATGAGTGTTCATGTAAACAGAGTCAATGTTAAAGGGAAATGTTCATGGGACAAGTGACTGACTTCAAAGCTGCCTGGAAGCTGAAACAGATGGGGTGGCTTTCTCCATCTTCGCTTTCAGACGGCGTCCATCTCAGGATGTACTCTCCTACTCCTGCTACTACTCCTACTCTAGTCTGGTTGACGTTGTGCGGCCCGCTGAACAGCAGCTCGGAAATCCTTTTAACAAACAGAAGAAAAAAAGTCTTTGCACATTAAGATAACTTTTCCAAAAACCACCACACAAACAAATGAAAACAAACTCGTTCGTGACGGCATGCTGGAAGTCCTCACCTGGCACCTTCCTCCTTTTTCTTTCAAATGTTTCCTCAATGGCAAATCTTTCACTGCTGGCTGATGTTTATAACAGTCACACATGTTGCATTTAGGTGGATCTTACCAGTAATCACCTTTTTAAAACCCTGAGCTTGTGGAACTACAACTGAAACAACATAGTGCTTGCACACAGTGTTCTAGGTCTAGGACGTTTTTTCATGTTTCTTTTGGCTTTAAATGCAAACTGCATTGTTATATTTGATACAGTTGGTTGGTTTTTACACTCTTATCAATCCTGTCAAATGCATCAGTGTTGACAGAACACAACAGATCAAATTCCTTGTACACCTGAATTCCCAGCAACCATTGACTAATGTACTCATGTGGACAAGTTTTTCTTGTCTGACCAGAGAACATTCTGCACCATTAATCTTCTTCGAATTTTATGTTTGACTTACGTGGAGACATTTGCCTCAGCAATGATGCTGATATCCAGGGACTGATCAACAGGCGTGTACAGCCGAGCTCTGTTTGCTGGGGTTGGAGGCAGGAACTTGGGCAGATAGACTCCCTCTGTGCAGGACGGCACCACAGGATCCACTAGAACAACAAAGACAAGCAAGACGTTTTCTAAGGATGGAAATACCGTCGGTTCGTCCATCCATCGGTCGGTCCACCACTTTGGTTTGGACTAGAATATCTCGGCAACTCTTTGATTGCCATAAAATGCTTTACAGACATTCATGTTGCCCAGAGGATGAACCCGAATGACTTTAATGACTCAAGAGTTTCACTTGCTCTGTGAAAAATCGTCACATCTACTATATCGACTGGAACAAACGTGCTTGCTGGAATCTTACATTGAGCTTAATGTTAGAGACACCAAACTAGCAATTGACCCTTCCATAGACTCTCATGCAATTGTTTCAGATTTTCTTCTTTTTCAGTCTGGTTTAGTGGATTTGGAGCTAGTTATGGTTAAACGTGACCAGTGATATATATATATATGTATGATTCTAAAAAGTTACCTTTCTACCTAAAAATCTGTGGAGCTAACATTAGCAGAGTATGTTAGCACATCATTAACTAATGTTAGCACTTCTATGCTACGCTGAAGGTACTGAATGTATACACATGGTGCTGTTGCTTTTCAATGATTGTTACAGTGAATAAAGACCTACCCGGCTTTACAGGAACAGTGAATTTTCATAATGAATTCAGACAATTTTATTCAGTTTGTACAACATTTAACATTTGCAAACTCCGGCTTTTATTTTTACTTAAAAAGGGGTTTTCTAGAAAAAGTGTATCTTGCAAATGAATGTTGAGGTTGGTACCTTTACTGTAACTTAGGCAGTGTAAGAATGTTTACAATCGTAACAAGCGCTAGCTAGCAGAGGAAGCATCCAATCCATCATCAACATTATTGAAAGAAAATCGTCAATGTTAAGTGTATATTTATCCAGGTTCCATATAGTCCTGGCTGCCAAAACAAGAAATATTACCTTTCAAAATAAACTGGACAGGCAGTTTGCTGATGGCGACGTTTTCATTTAAGATCGTCTGAGACCCGTTGTGTTGAGTCAAGGTGATGGTCTGCCTGGTAAAGTCCTCCATCACCAGCTGGACAGCGTACGAACCTTCGTCACCGCTAGTAGTGGGGCTGAATGACAGAGTGCAGGACTGCAAGAGGACAGAAAGGGACATGAGGTCAAAATAACGCATTTTATGTCAGTTAATGAAATACCCAACGTGTACATTTCATTTGGAACAAAATGTCTTTGCTTGTTTTATTCGTTTGGTCTTTTTGGTCAAAGTGAGCCAGAACCAGAGGTGAATGTAACTAAGTACATTTACTCGAGAACTGATATTCTTCAGATAAATAATCTCTTTAAAAAGCTTCTTAGATCAGCTGGAAAATGCATCGTCACAAAGCGGTTTGTTCTTCTAGAGATACGTGGTTCTCACAGGACAGCGAGCTACAAACATATGATGATCTTTTACTTGTAGTATTATCACAGTGTCATTAAGTACTTTTCTGCAGTAAAGGATCTGATTCTGGGTTATGATCGGACTATAATGGTGCGATTATAAAGCATCAGTGTCTGTGTTCACTCACCGAGGAGAGGCTGAGAACGGAGGGCGGTGTGCAGACATCACACTCTGCTGCCACTGTGGTTCCATATCTGCATTTGATCTCGTCACCGTCGGGGTCGAACGCCAACAGGTGGAAATCTCTCCGACAGTTTGAAGGAACTCTGATGGAGAGAAACATTTCCATGTAAAGCGTGAGCCAGGAAGCCAATCGCTGCTGATGATTCACTTTTGTCTCGACAAAGGTATCTCTTCAATGTCAGAAGACAATCTAGTGACTGTCTTTCTGTTGGAATTAGATACTTCATGTAACCTGACTCACTTCTTCCTCAACGTTTGTACCATGAACTTTACTGCAGACGTCTTTATGAACTTAAGCTTGAATCTGAGCCTGAACACAAGTCAGCAGATTTCATCCTTTCAGCTCTTTTTAAGTATTTTTTTATCTTTCGGTTTAAAAGTTTAAATTGAGTGAAACAAATAAAATAAACAAAATTCACATATTTCTTCTTCTATTCTTAAAAAATGTGTCGTGAGGTCTTGTGACACATTCAAATTTAAACACATTAAAGTGTATAATCACCTCAGAACTGGCACGATGGTGGTCTGGGGGGACCCGTTGGCTCGGCCGGTGTCCGACCGGTTCCTCAGCTCCACCAAAGTCTCAGCTTTCCAACTTATGACATTGTTTCTGTTACTGTTCCAGTTGCCACCGCTCAACCTTCAGAGGAAGTTATGAAAAAGTCATTTTTACCTCCTAATATAAAGTGTGCTAATAAATCATTAGTTCACATGATACCAGAGCAGCAGCACTGACAGTTAAAAATGTTTCAATCGTATCGTTGGGATGCCACAAATATGAGGAAATGAACACTCAAGGAAACCACCATCAAAGCAAAATGTGAACTTTGCTAAACTTTTCAAAACATTTTCAGTGTCACCTGAAAGAAAAAAAATGGATTATCATTATTTTAGGAAAGTAACAGATAATCTGAATATTTTGAGAAATAAAATAGACATGAGGAAATGTGTCTGTCTCCTCCTAACTGACTGACAGAGCGCCCCTACAACTATCATACTGTGTGATACACATGGCATTACATGAATGCAGGATTGTTTATTTACTGAGGTCCTCAATGAACCATGTCACCGATTGGAGTCATATTTCCTGGAAAGCTCTTGCACATCTTTTCCAGTGTTTTGGGCCAAGTTTCCTGTTTCTAGCTCGCTCCTGCTCATAGGCGGAACACAAATCAAAATAAGCCTACAGGCTTAAACGCTGATAATTAAAACCAACCCAATCTGATTGATACTGCATTAGAATAGAAACATGTGTCACAGACTTTAGTTTGCACTTCCTGTTTTAGTTTGTGCGTCTTGTGTCCTGCGTTGGTTTGACTTCCTGTCTTGTGGGATTTTTCCCTCCTTTTTTTCTGTGTATCACCTGTATTTAATTGGCCTCCTTTTGTTGCCATTGTCTCAACTACCAATCAGCGTCCAGCCTGCCTTAATGTCTGCACAGCTGTGTCTAGTTGTCTGATTCCTTTCTTGTGTGTTTCCAGTCCTGTCTTTTGTCTGTTGTTGTATGTGGTTTGGCTACTTCCTTGCCTACATCCTTCATGCCTTAAATCATTGAGCTCCACAGGTCAGCGCGTCTTGTCAGTGTTTGGGTCCTTCATCACCAATATATGTTTCAGCAAAAGCTTCTTTTCTTTCCAGGGCCTCAAAATATTGATCCATTTCATATTTTGCATCGTCATGGTGCACTCACTGCAGCTGCAATGGAGCGTTGCCGACAAACTGCCGAGTCATGATTCCTTCTCTCTGACACCACTCTCCGCTGAGCTCCTGGTCCACGATGTTCAGCACTACAGAAATCTCGGTCCCACAGTTCCCGAGGCAGGTCCACGAGTCGATTTGTGTGCAAGTCTGGAAGGTCAGCTTATAGCGGAAGACCACCTGTAGTGTCACAGTGGAGACGAGTCAAAGAAAACATCTTACTGTGAAGACAGACACGGGACAGAGGCCAGGTTGGTTGGTACGCGGTTCATTTCTGGTCCTCTAAAGGTCAATCTTTGCACTCATCTAAGATGTTAAAACATCTGAAAATCACTAACTTTTGGGGGGATTTTATTCAGGTAGGTTTAGAAAAAGATCGTCTCTTGTCCCAGAAGTGTCGTTCCTGAATTAAGCAAGTTTCGTGACAAAAACCATCAACGTTGAGTTGACTTCTCGTTGCACATTGGGAACAAACATCGGTCTCCTGGTAGAAAGATCAGTTTCTTCGAGCCGTTAACCCCCCCCCCCCCCCTCTCGTGCCCGGTGTGTGATTTAGCGGTCTTTATACTTTCTCGTTTATAACATACACAATACATGTTGTGGGGTATTGTAGAAAAGTATGAAAGCATAAAAGTATAGCTATTATAACCTGTAACCCTTTTGATTTCAAAGTATAACCATCACAACATATAGCTTGTTTAGACTTTTTATAACCATCATAATGTGAATTGTTTTATTTTATGATAGCTGTGATTTAACATATAAACTGTTGAGAGTTAGACACTTTGTTTAAAATAGTCACTTGAGCCTTACGGTGCTTCTGGTTCTAGCAGGATCAAACCAGTTACCAACAGTTACATTCTATGTCAGCCTAAGAAAGAGGAGGACTCGTGTGTGAGTGACACATGGAATGAAGGAGGTGCCAGCCTTAGATCAGCATGAAAAGCTGCAGAAAAACTGTGAGATTGGGGCTTCTCCCCACCCCAACTAGAGAATGGGACAGACGTCCTACCCCCTCAGAGAGGGCCAGAATTAGACCCATTTAGTTACCCAAAATAAGACCCCTTAGTTACCCAAAATAAGACCCTTTTAGTTACCCAAAATAAGACTCTTTTAGTTACCCAAAATAAGACCCTTTTAGTTACCCAAAATAAGACCACTTAGTTACCCAAAATAAGACCACTTAGTTACCCAAAATAAGACTCTTTTAGTTACCCAAAATAAGACTCTTTTAGTTACCCAAAATAAGACCCTTTTAGTTACCCAAAATAAGACCCTTTTAGTTACCCAAAATAAGACCCTTTTAGTTACCCAAAATAAGACCCTTTTAGTTACCCCTTAGTTACCCAAAATAAGACCCTTTTAGTTACCCAAAATAAGACCCTTTTAGTTACCCAAAATAAGACCCTTTTAGTTACCCAAAATAAGACCCTTTTTCTGTCTGACCCACTTAGAGGACAGAAGACCCTTTGGCTGTCAGAGGACAGCATCAAAAGGAAAGATAGACCCCCATAAAAGTAGGAATGTCAGAGAGCTGACTGAGAGCAGCACTGACAAGCGCAGAGAGAAGGGGGGGAAATAGCCAGTGAGTGACTGAAGAATACCTCATTACAAAATCAGTGAAGGCTGACAAAGAGGAATGCTAGAATGAGTTCTTGTAGCCACTGTAACTGTTTCATTGAATTGAAATTGTTGTATGTGGATCTTGTGTGAAAACATTAAATAAAAACACAGCCTTACATTTTGTAAGTGTCTGAAGCAAAACAAAGTGTTCTGGTCCTTCAGAACAATGTAGCCCTCTTCCCCTGTCCGTTAACGGTGCGATAAGATGTGACGACTGAAACATGCAGAGGAGCTTAAGGTGAGTTCTCTGGGTGAAGACTTGGCAGTGTTCGTCATAAATGGTGAGAATGTTCGCAATAGTAAAGTATAGACGATGTACATCACTATTACATACAGGGTGTTAGGGTTACATCCCATTAGGGCATTAGCCGTAAAAGACTTTCAAGAAGACAATTAATTCCGAAATCCTAACGATTTAGCTACGGGGTGAGATAAAAGGCCGAAGGTATTGTTCTGAGAGCTGAAGGAGGAACGCATATCCTCAGGTGGAGCAGCCGACGGAGTGACCACCGTGTTCGGTGCGAACTACTTCCCCGCCGAGAAACGGGGCAGGAGCCGCTCACGCTACAGTGTCCACATTATTTTTCGTAAGTAAAGCTACGAATGCTGGATAAGTCCAACCCGAACTGTCTTCCACAGAGATATTAGAAACGTTTCACTTCCAGTTAACAGACATTGGAATCAGCCACGTTTTGATGGAAAGATTTGAAAGTCTGTCATTGTAGCCGCTTAATGATTTTCATCCAGAGTTGGGTCAAATGGTCTCATTGATGTTAATGTTTTGTTTTGAGAGATTTAAAACAATGTACATACTATTACTTCCATTCTATTTTGAGAGGAAAGTTTGACTTTCTTCCTGAAGAATAACCTTCAACATGTCTGAGAGATGGGCAGATATTCTATGAACTGTTTGAATCAAATGTCCGGATTGTTTCAAATTGAATCGATTCGCTTTATTTTTTGTGACTTACTGTGTTTAGATGGTTCCACAGAAAAAACCTGATGGAAAGTTATTCTTAAAAGTCTTTAGTATATTTAAAACATTGTTGAGCGACATCCCAGAACTATTATCACTTTTTATTTCCTGCTTCTATTCATTCATTAACAGTTGAGTAATTTTTACTTCTGTCTTATCACATTCTAAGCGGTAAATATTGAAGAGGGGAGCTGTGCACGTACCGTGATGGATCCAGATGCGTCGGGGTTTTTTGGGTAGTAATTCATTACTGTCCCAAAAAAATGAGAAGCCTGGGCGACGCTGACCAGCAGCAGCAACAGAGAGAGCGACATGGTGAATGTGTTGGTCTCTCCCCACAAAGACAGCAAGTAAATGCCAACAGGCTTCACTGGTATGAGGAAATGTTTTGTGAACAAGATTATAATCACAAAATGAAAATGCTTTTCTATCTCTATGTGCCAATAGTGCAAAGTAACTTGGAAACAGTTTTGGCATGATGCGGATCATAGAAGGTGAGATAAACATGACATATTGTGTGTTTGCAGTTTGTTTCAGAAAACGGGTTGAACAGGCTCAGAGTGGACTAACCGCGAGATGGAGTTCATCAAAGGAACTCCGATCCGTTAGAATCCAGAGGATGTAGATATTAATGTAAGATATATGAAGACTGTGCACATGTATCCTAAAACAAGAGCCTGAGTCAGAGCGAGGAAAAGAGTCAAAAAGTTACAATGAGGATTTGTTCTGTGTTGTCCATTCATCCACTATTTACCGAATGGGAACAAAGTACAGGCACCAACTGAAGATGAAAAATACAGTTGAAGATTTAAAAAATAGAGATCAGTAGACATAAGAGATCTGACCGTAAGCTCACAATCTGATCCAGTAATAATGTGTTTGGTGAAGTAAATGTTGAAATAAATTGGGTTTTAAATGTTTGACGTATATTTAGTGGCTTTTCTTTCAGCTACTTCAACAAATGTGGTAAAGTTTAACAAAGTCGGAAATGCTGTTAAAACACGTTCACGATACACAGCCTAAAGCAAAGCAGAGGTGGGTGTGAGAAAAAGAAACGTGATCCAGAAAATCCAGTTCCAGCAGTGTGAGGTGTTCAGGGGTCTTTGTTTCTAACCGCTGTGAACGCACCAAATTGGGCCTGAAAGAGGCGTAAACGCTGTGTTCCACGCACACGTTTTGGCTTGGCAGGAAACATAAGGCTTTACTTTCACTTCATATTACACGTTATTCATATAGATCCACTGTCACGGGGTGTGGTGGAGGACTCAAACGCAGACCAGACCAGAAGTAGAGTGAAGCAGGTATTTAATGAATACTTAAATCAGAACAGGAAACATACAGAAACACACAGGGAATCCACGGATGAGACAAGAGACGAAGGGGGAAATCCAGCAGGACGAGGCAGGGCAGGCAGACGGGGAAACCAGGAACAGGACAAGCCAAATGGGCGGGTAGACGTGACAATGATCTGGCAGTGAGTGACTGAGAGGCAGGGGTTTATATAGTGGCTGGATAGAGACAGGTGAGGGGAGTTGTCCTGATGAGGAGGGAGTGCTTGATTATTGAACAGAGGCAGGTGATGATGGAGGCCGAGAGTCAGAGTCCACAACCGGGTGGGTCCGGAGGAGGGGGTCCGGAGGAGGGACGTCCGGCTCCAAAAGCTCAGGGGAACCGGACTGGGGAAACAGACAATGGGACTCTAGAGACTGGGAGTCGGGAGGACGGAACTCTAGAGACTGGGGGACGGCACTCCAGAGACTGGCGGTCGGGGGGACGGCAATCTAGAGGCTGGGGATTGGGGAGACTGCACTCTAGAGGCTGGGGAACTGAACTCTAGATGCTGGGGATCAAGAGGGGAACTGAGCTCTAGAGGCTGGGGATCAAGAGGGGAACTGAACTCTGCGGCTCGGAGGCGGCAAATGTCGTTTTTGCGGTTGTCGTAGCCGGTGTAGTGCTGGTTACAGTTGTCGAGGGAGTGGGAGACATCATTTGTGCGGCTGTCGTAGCCAGTGTGGTGCTGGTTGCCGTCGTCGAGGGAGTGGGGGCTGTCGTCTGTGCGGCTGTCGTAGCCGGTGTGGTGCTGGTTGCCGTCGTCGAGGGAGTGGGGGCTGTCGTCTCTGCGGCTGTCGGTGTGGTGCTGGTTGCACTTCTCGAAGGAGTGGGGGCTTTCGTTTGTGCGGTTGTCGTAGCCGATGTGGTGCTGGTTGCAGTCGTCGAGGGATTGGGGGCTTTGGTCTTTGCGGCTGTCATAGCCGGTGTGGTGCTTGTTGCAGTCATCGAGGGAGTGGAGGCTGTCGTCTTTGCGGCTGTCGTAGCCGGTGTGGTGCTGGTTGCAGTCGTCGAGGGATTGGGGGCTTTGGTCTTTGCGGCTGTCGTAGCCGATGTGGTGCTGGTTGCAGTCGTCGAGGGATTGGGGGCTTTCGTCTTTGCGGCTGTGGTAGCCGGTGTGGTGCTGGTTGCAGTCGTCGAGGGATTGGGGGCTTTCGTCTTTGCGGCTGTCGTAGCCGGTGTGGAGCTGGTTGCAGTCGTCGAGGGATTGGGGGCTTTCGTCTTTGCGGCTGTCGTAGCCAGTGTGAAGCTGGTTGCAGTCGTCGAGGGATTGGGGGCTTTCGTCTTTGCGGCTGTCGTAGCCAGTGTGAAGCTGGTTGCAGTCGTCGAGGGATTGGGGGCTTTCGTCTTTGCGGCTGTCGTAGCCAGTGTGAAGCTGGTTGCAGTCGTCGAGGAAGTGGGGGCTCTGCGGGTGTCATAACCGGTGTGGTTGCACAGATCGAGGGAGTGGGTGCTGTTGTTTGTGCGGCTGTCGTACCCGTTGTAGTGCTGGTTGCAGTTGTCGAGAGAGTGAGAGCTGTCGTCTGTGCGACTGTCGTAGCCGGTGTGGTGCTGGGTGCAGTCGTCGAGGGATTGGGGGCTTTCGTCTTTGCGGCTGTCGTAGCCAGTGTGAAGCTGGTTGCAGTCGTCGAGGGATTGGGGGCTTTCGTCTTTGCGGCTGTCGTAGCCAGTGTGAAGCTGGTTGCAGTCGTCGAGGAAGTGGGGGCTGTTGTCTGTACGGCTGTCGTAGCCGGTGTCGTGCTGGTTGCAGTCATCGAGGGAGTGGGGGCTGTCGTCTGTGCAGTCGTCGAGGGAGTGGGGGCTGTCGTTTGTGCGGCTGTCGTAGCCGATGTAGTGCTGGTTGCAGTCGTCGAGGGAGTGGGGGCTGTGGTCTCTGCAGCTGTTGCAGTCATCGAGGGAATGGGGGCTGTCGTCTGTACAGCTGTCGTAGCCGGTGTAGTGCTGGTTGCAGTCGTCGAGTAAGTGGTGGCTGTCGTTTGTGCGGCTGTCATAGCCGGTGTGCTGCTGGTTGCAGTCGTCGAGGGAGTGGGGGCTGTCATTTGTGCGGCTGTCGTACCCGTTGTGGTGCTGGTTGCAGTCGTCGAGGGAGTGGGGGCTGTCGTTTGTGCGGCTGTCGTAGCCGGTGTAGTGCTGGTTGCAGTCGTCGAGGGAGTGGGGGCTGTCGTTTGTGCGGCTGTCGTACCCGTTGTGGTGCTGGTTGCAGTCGTCGAGGGAGTGGGGGCTGTCGTTTGTGCGGCTGTCGTAGCCGGTGTGGTGCTGGTTGCAGTCGTCGAGGGAGTGGGGGCTGTCGTTTGTGCAGTCGTCGAGGGAATAGGGGCTGTCATTTGTGCGGCTGTCGTACCCGTTGTGGTGCTGGTTGCAGTCGTCGAGGGAGTGGGGGCTGTCGTTTGTGCAGCTGTCGTAGCCGGTGTAGTGCTGGTTGCAGTCGTCGAGGGAGTGGGGGCTGTCGTTTGTGCGGCTGTCGTACCCGTTGTGGTGCTGGTTGCAGTCGTCGAGGGAGTGGGGGCTGTCGTTTGTGCGGCTGTCGTAGCCGGTGTGGTGCTGGTTGCAGTTCTCGAGGGATTGGGGGCTGTCGTTTGTGCGGCTGTCGTAGCCGGTGTGGTGCTGGTTGCAGTCGTCGAGGGATTGGGGGCTTTGGTCTTTGCGGCTGTCGTAGCCGGTGTGGTGCTGGTTGCAGTCGTCGAGGGATTGGGGGCTTTGGTCTTTGCGGCTGTCGTAGCCGGTGTGGTGCTGGTTGCAGTCGTCGAGGGATTGGGGGCTTTGGTCTTTGCGGTTGTCGTAGCCGGTGTGGTGCTGGTTGCAGTCGTCGAGGGATTGGGGGCTTTGGTCTTTGCGGCTGTCGTAGCCGGTGTGGTGCTGGTTGCAGTCGTCGAGGGATTGGGGGCTTTGGTCTTTGCGGCTGTCGTAGCCGGTGTGGTGCTGGTTGCAGTCGTCGAGGGATTGGGGGCTTTGGTCTTTGCGGCTGTCGTAGCCGGTGTGGTGCTGGTTGCAGTCGTCGAGGGATTGGGGGCTTTGGTCTTTGCGGCTGTCGTAGCCGGTGTGGTGCTGGTTGCAGTCGTCGAGGGATTGGGGGCTTTCGTCTTTGCGGCTGTCGTAGCCGATGTGATGCTGGTTGCAGTCGTCGAGGGATTGGGGGCTTTCGTCTTTGAGGCTGTCGTAGCCGGTGTGGTGCTGGCTGCAGTCGTCGAGGGATTGGGGGATTTCGTCTTTGCGGCTGTCGTAGCCGGTGTGGTGCTGGTTGCAGTCGTCGAGGGATTGGGGGCTTTAGTCTTTGCGGTTGTCGTAGCCGGTGTGGTGCTGGTTGCAGTCGTCGAGGGATTGGGGGCTTTGGTCTTTGCGGCTGTCGTAGCCGGTGTGGTGCTGGTTGCAGTCGTCGAGGGATTGGGGGCTTTGGTCTTTGCGGCTGTCGTAGCCGGTGTGGTGCTGGTTGCAGTCGTCGAGGGATTGGGGGCTTTGGTCTTTGCGGCTGTCGTAGCCGGTGTGGTGCTGGTTGCAGTCGTCGAGGGATTGGGGGCTTTCGTCTTTGCGGCTGTCGTAGCCGGTGTGGAGCTGGTTGCAGTCGTCGAGGGATTGGGGGCTTTCGTCTTTGCGGCTGTCGTAGCCAGTGTGAAGCTGGTTGCAGTCGTCGAGGGATTGGGGGCTTTCGTCTTTGCGGCTGTCGTAGCCGGTGTGGAGCTGGTTGCAGTCGTCGAGGGATTGGGGGCTTTCGTCTTTGCGGCTGTCGTAGCCAGTGTGAAGCTGGTTGCAGTCGTCGAGGGATTGGGGGCTTTCGTCTTTGCGGCTGTCGTAGCCGGTGTGGTGCTGGTTGCAGTTGTCGAGGAAGTGGGGGCTCTGCGGGTGTCATAACCGGTGTGGTTGCACAGATCGAGGGAGTGGGTGCTGTTGTTTGTGCGGCTGTCGTACCCGTTGTAGTGCTGGTTGCAGTTGTCGAGAGAGTGAGAGCTATCGTCTGTGCGACTGTCGTAGCCGGTGTGGTGCTGGGTGCAGTCATCGAGGGAATGGGGGCTGTTGTCTGTACGGCTGTCGTAGCCGGTGTAGTGCTGGTTGCAGTCGTCGAGGGAGTGGGGGCTGTCGTCTGTGCAGTCGTCGAGGGAGTGGGGGCTGTCGTTTGTGCGGCTGTCGTAGCCGATGTAGTGCTGGTTGCAGTCGTCGAGGGAGTGGGGGCTGTGGTCTCTGCAGCTGTCGTAGCCGGTGTGGTGCTGGTTGCAGTCATCGAGGGAATGGGGGCTGTCGTCTGTACAGCTGTCGTAGCCGGTGTAGTGCTGGTTGCAGTCGTCGAGTAAGTGGTGGCTGTCGTTTGTGCGGCTGTCATAGCCGGTGTGCTGCTGGTTGCAGTCGTCGAGGGAGTGGGGGCTGTCATTTGTGCGGCTGTCGTACCCGTTGTGGTGCTGGTTGCAGTCGTCGAGGGAGTGGGGGCTGTCGTTTGTGCGGCTGTCGTAGCCGGTGTAGTGCTGGTTGCAGTCGTCGAGGGAGTGGGGGCTGTCGTTTGTGCAGTCGTCGAGGGAATAGGGGCTGTCATTTGTGCGGCTGTCGTACCCGTTGTGGTGCTGGTTGCAGTCGTCGAGGGAGTGGGGGCTGTCGTTTGTGCAGCTGTCGTAGCCGGTGTAGTGCTGGTTGCAGTCGTCGAGGGAGTGGGGGCTGTCGTTTGTGCGGCTGTCGTACCCGTTGTGGTGCTGGTTGCAGTCGTCGAGGGAGTGGGGGCTGTCGTTTGTGCGGCTGTCGTAGCCGGTGTGGTGCTGGTTGCAGTCGTCGAGGGAGTGGGGGCTGTCGTTTGTGCGGTTGTCGTAGCCGGTGTAGTGCTGGTTGCAGTCGTCGAGGGAATGGGGGCTGTCGTTTGTGCTGCAGTCGTAGCCGGTGTAGTGCTGGTTGCAGTCGTCGAGGGAGTGGGGGCTGTCATTTGTGCAGCAGTCGTAGCCGGTGTAGTGCTGGTTGCAGTCGTCGAGGGAGTGGGGGCTGTCGTTTGTGCAGCAGTCGTAGCCGGTGTAGTGCTGGTTGCAGTCGTCGAGGGAGTGGGGGCTGTCGTTTGTGCAGCAGTCGTAGCCGGTGTAGTGCTGGTTGCAGTCGTCGAGGGAGTGGGGACTGTCGTTTGTGCAGTCGTCGAGGGAATAGGGGCTGTCGTTTGTGCGGCTGTCGTACCCGTTGTGGTGCTTGTTGCAGTCGTCGAGGGAGTGGGGGCTGTTGTTTGTGCGGCTGTCGTAGCCGGTGTAGTGCTATTTGCAGTCGTCGAGGGAATATCGGCTGTCGTTTGTACGGCAGTCGTAGCCGGTGTGGTGATGGTTGCAGTCGTCGAGGGAGTGGGCTCTGTCGTCTGTGTGGCTGTCGTAGCCGGTGTGGTGCTGGTTGCAGTCGTCAAGGGAGTGGGCGCTGTCGTCTCTGCGGCAGTCGTAGCCGGTGTAGTGCTGGTTGCAGTCGTCGAGGGAGTGGTGACTGTCGTTTGTGCAGTCGTCGAGGGAATAGGGGCTGTCGTTTGTGCGGCTGTTGTACCCGTTGTGGTGCTTGTTGCAGTCATCGAGGGAGTGGGGGCTGTCGTTTGTGCGGCTGTCGTAGCCGGTGTGGTGGTGGTTGCAGTCGTCGAGGGAGTGGGCTCTGTCGTCTGTGTGGCTGTCGTAGCCGGTGTGGTGCTGGTTGCAGTCGTCAAGGGAGTGAGTACTGTCGTCTCTGCGGCAGTCGTAGCCGGTGTAGTGCTGGTTGCAGTCGTCGAGGGAGTGGGGGCTGTCGTTTGTGCGGCTGTCGTACCCGTTGTAGTGCTGGTTGCAGTCGTCGAGGGAGTGAGGGCTGTCGTCTGTGCGGCTGTCGTAGCCGGTGTGGTGCTGGTTGCAGTCGTCGAGGGAGTGGGGGTTGTCGTCTGTGTGGCTGTAATAGCTGGTGTGGTGCTGATTGCAGTCGTCGAGGGAGTGGGGGTTGTCGTTTGTGCGGCTGTAGTAGCCGGTGTGGTGATGGTTGCAGTCGTCGAGGGAGTGGGGGTTGTCGTTTGAGCGGCTGTAGTAGCCGGTGTAGTGATGGTTGCAGTCGTCGAGGGAGTGGGGGTTGTCATTTGTGCAGCTGTAGTAGCCGGTGTGGTGCTGATTGCAGTCGTCGAGGGAGTGGGGGCTGTCATCTGTGCGGCTGTCGTCTGTGCGGCTGTCGTCGCCAGTGTGGTGCTGGTTGCGGTCATCGAGGGAGTGGGGGCTGTCGTCTGTGCGGCTGTAGTAGCCGGTGTAGTGATGGTTGCTGTTGTCGAGGGAGTGGGGGTTGTCATTTGTGCGGCTGTAGTAGCCGGTGTGGTGATGGTTGCAGTCGTCGAGGGAGTGGGGGCTGTCATCTGTGCGGTTGTCGTAGCAGGTGTAGTGCTGGATGTTTCAGTTGGTAGGGATGTTGTTGATGGAGCAGTTGTTGTAGCTGGTGTGGTTGTTGTCGTGATGATGGTTGTTGTCACTGGTGTAGTTAGTAGATGATTGGTTGCGTTTGTCATTGGGTCTGTAAAAAGAAGTGTATATAATAGATTACAAATTAACTTTATCAATCCAGCGACATAAAAAACAACGAGGAGTTCCACTCACCGATTCCAACACTCACAATGACACATCGGAGCTCAGAGTGATACTTGACTGAACTGTGGAGATAAATCATTACGATAGATCTTTTACAAAATTGTGTCAATGATCCCAAATTATTTTCAGATATGAAAAGGCACAGTCTTTCTTGTCATAGCTCTCCTTCACATGAAAGGAATAGAGAGAACTGCTTCTGAAACGCACTGTGTCGCAACTGATGGAATCACAAGCATTGTCTGCAGTTACTGTTCCTGACCTGATGGAGGCTAACTGTCACAAACATCAGTCAGATAAGTGTCTTTCAGTCCAAGTCATTCATAATGTTTAAAAGTATGTGGGTTTCCCTCTCTTTTGGAAATGCATCTCTACTCCAGCTCTGCAAACTATTGGCTAGTTGGTTTGTGTTCAACGCAAAAGTGTGTGTCGTAAAGTGACTCGTATTGTGAATGAGCTGTGCACATGTCCAAAGAATGCTCCTAAAACCACAATAATATCAACATATCACACGTCTTAGACGGATAATGTTCCATTCGGAATAAGACCTAATTCAGAATATCCAAACGGAATATGATGTTTACATGAGCAACATCAGAAAATTGTCATACTCTGAGTAATAGTTGTATATGAGTGTTCATGTAAACAGAGTCAGTGTGATAGGAACAGTTTCAGAGGACAAATGACTGACTTGAAAACTGCCTGGAGGCTGAAACAGATGGGGTGGCTTTCTCCATCTTCGCTTTCAGACGGCGTCCATCTCAGGATGTACTCTCCTACTCCTGCTACTACTCCTACTCTAGTCTGGTTGACGTTGTGCGGCCCGCTGAACAGCAGCTCGGAAATCCTTTTAACAAACAGAAGAAAAAAAGTATTTGCACATTAAGATAACTTTTCCAAAAACCACCACACAAACAAATGAAAACAAACTTGTTCGTGACGGCATGCTGGAAGTCCTCACCTGGCACCTTCCTCCTTTTTCTTTCAAATGTTTCCTCAATGGCAATTCTTTCACTGCTGGCTGATGTTTATAACAGTCACACATGTTGCATTTAGGTGGATCTTACCAGTAATCACCTTTTTAAAACCCTGAGCTTGTGGAACTACAACTGAAACAACATAGTGCTTGCACACAGTGTTCTAGGTCTAGGACGTTTTTCATGTTTCTTTTGGCTTTAAATGCAAACTGCATTGTTATATTTGATACAGTTGGTTGGTTTTTACACTCTTATCAATCCTGTCAAATGCATCAGTGTTGACAGAACACAACAGATCAAATTCCTTGTACACCTGAATTCCCAGCAACCATTGACTAATGTACTCATGTGGACAAGTTTTTCTTGTCTGACCAGAGAACATTCTGCATCATCAATCTTCTTCGAATTTTATGTTTGACTTACGTGGAGACATTTGCCTCAGCAATGATGCTGATATCCAGGGACTGATCAACAGGCGTGTACAGCCGAGCTCTGTTTGCTGGGGTTGGAGGCAGGAACTTGGGCAAATAGACTCCCTCTGTGCAGGACGGCACCACAGGATCCACTGGAACAACAAGTTGCAAATGAATGTTGAGGTTGGTACCTTTACTGTAACTTAGGCAGTGTAAGAATGTTTAAAATAGTAACAAGCGCTAGCTAGCAGAGGAAGCATCCAATCCATCATCAACATTATTGAAAGAAAATCGTCAATGTTAAGTGTATATTTATCCAGGTTCCATATAGTCCTGGCTGCCAAAACAAGAAATATTACCTTTCAAAATAAACTGGACAGGCAGGTTGCTGATGGCGACGTTTTCATTTAAGATCGTCTGAGACCCGTTGTGTTGAGTCAAGGTGATGGTCTGCCTGGTAAAGTCCTCCATCACCAGCTGGACAGCGTACGAACCTTCGTCACCGCTAGTAGTGGGGCTGAATGACAGAGTGCAGGACTGCAAGAGGACAGAAAGGGACATGAGGTCAAAATAACGCATTTTATGTCAGTTAATGAAATACCCAACGTGTACATTTCATTTGGAACAAAATGTCTTTGCTTGTTTTATTCGTTTGGTCTTTTTGGTCAAAGTGAGCCAGAACCAGAGGTGAATGTAACTAAGTACATTTACTCGAGAACTGATATTCTTCAGATAAATAATCTCTTTAAAAAGCTTCTTAGATCAGCTGGAAAATGCATCGTCACAAAGCGGTTTGTTCTTCTAGAGATACGTGGTTCTCACAGGACAGCGAGCTACAAACATATGATGATCTTTTACTTGTAGTATTATCACAGTGTCATTAAGTACTTTTCTGCAGTAAAGGATCTGATTCTGGGTTATGATCGGACTATAATGGTGCGATTATAAAGCATCAGTGTCTGTGTTCACTCACCGAGGAGAGGCTGAGAACGGAGGGCGGTGTGCAGACATCACACTCTGCTGCCACTGTGGTTCCATATCTGCATTTGATCTCGTCACCGTCGGGGTCGAACGCCAACAGGTGGAAATCTCTCCGACAGTTTGAAGGAACTCTGATGGAGAGAAACATTTCCATGTAAAGCGTGAGCCAGGAAGCCAATCGCTGCTGATGATTCACTTTTGTCTCGACAAAGGTATCTCTTCAATGTCAGAAGACAATCTAGTGACTGTCTTTCTGTTGGAATTAGATACTTCATGTACACATTAAAGTGTATAATCACCTCAGAACTGGCACGATGGTGGTCTGGGGGGACCCGTTGGCTCGGCCGGTGTCCGACCGGTTCCTCAGCTCCACCAAAGTCTCAGCTTTATAACTCAAGACATTGTTTTTGGTACCGTTCCAGCCGCTACCGCTCAACCTTCAGGGGAAGTTATGAAAAAGTAATTTTTACCTCCTAATATGAAGTGTGCTAATAATTCACGAGTTCACATGATACCAGAGCAGCAGCACTGACAGTTAAAAATGTTTCAATCGTATGGGGTCAGATCAGTCTCAATAATTGCAAATGCAAACAGAAAAATTCAAAAATATATTAGATTTACAAACGCACGCAGAACGATTGACAAATACATTCCAATGCACACATAAATAAATTACGATTATATAAATGTAAAAAAAAATCACAAATATATTTCTGCATTTGTATATATTTCTGTGTGGATTTTTTCAAAGTTTGTGGATCGCACTGCTTTTGTTTGTGGGTTTCATGAGACTCCCCTGACGTCGCTGGATTTGCAGCCACGTTGCGCAATTTGCCTTAACGCTGGCAGCCTCGTGGGGAGGGGAGGGGGGAGCTGTGCTCATGTGGTTGGTTGAAAATGAGAATGTTGAAAAAAACGCATTTGCGAATCCAGCGACGTCAGGGGAGTCTCATAAAACCCACAAACAAACGTCGAGCGATCCACAAACAAATTGAAAAAATCCACAGAAATATATACAAATGCAGAAATATATTTGTGATTTTTTTAAACATTTATATGAATCGTAATTAATTTATGTGTGCATTGGAATGTATTTGTAAATCGTTCTGTGTGCATTTGCAATTCTTGAGACTGATCTGACCCCATATGTTTGGGTCCTTCATCACCAATATATGTTTCAGAAAAAGCTTCTTTTCTTTCCAGGGCCTCAAAACATTGACAGATTTTTTATTTTGCATCATCATGGTGCACTCACTGCAGCTGCAATGGAGTGTTGCCGACAAACTGCCGAGTCATGATTCCCTCTCTCTGACACCACTCTCCGCTGAGCTCCTGGTCCACGATGTACAGCACTACAGAAATCTCGGTCCCACAGTTCCCGAGGCAGGTCCACGAGTCGATTTGTGTGCAACTGTGGAAGGTCAGCTTATAGCGGAAGACCACCTGTAGTGTCACAGTGGAGACATTACATTAAAGTCATTCAGCAGAAGTCATTCAGATTCTATCACATACACATAGGAACAGCTACAGGAGCAATGTTGGGGTTAAGTGACTCGCTCAAGAACACATCGACATCGACCAGCGGAGCCGGGGATTAAACCGTGTGGAGATGTCCACATTATTTTTCGTAAGTAAAGCTACGAATGCTGGATTAGTCCAACCCGAACTGTCTTCCACAGAGATATTAGAAACGTTTCACTTCCAGTTAACAGACATTGGAATCAGCCACGTTTTGATGGAAAGATTTGAAAGTCTGTCATTGTAGCCGCTTAATGATTTTCATCCAGAGTTGGGTCAAATGGTCTCATTGATGTTAATGTTTTGTTTTGAGAGATTTAAAACAATGTACATACTATTACTTCCATTCTATTTTGAGAGGAAAGTTAGACTTTCTTCCTGAAGAATAACCTTCAACATGTCTGAGAGATGGGCAGATATTCTATGAACTGTTTGAATCAAATGTCCGGATTGTTTCAAATTGAATCGGTTCGCTTTATTTTTTGTGACTAACTGTGTTTAGATGGTTCCACAGAAAAAACCTGATGGAAAGTGTTTTGTCACGTTCTAAGCGGTAAATATTGAAGAGGGGAGCTGTGCACTTACCGTGATGGATCCAGATGCGTCGGGGTTTTTTGGGTAGTAATTCATTACTGTCCCAAAAAAATGAGAAGCCTGGGCGACGCTGACCAGCAGCAGCAACAGAGAGAGCGACATGGTGAATGTGTTGGTCTCTCCCCACAAAGACAGCAGGTAAATGCCAACAGGCTTCACTGGTAGGAGGAATGTTTGTGAACAAGATTATAATCACACAATTAAAATGCTTTTCTATCTCTATGTGCCAATAGTGCAAAGTAACTTGGAAACAGTTTTGGCATGATGCAGATCATAGAAGATGAGATAAACATTACATATTGTGTGTTTGCAGTTTGTTTCAGAAAATGGGTTGAACAGGCTCAGAGTGGACTAACCGTGAGATGGAGTTCATCAAAGGAGCTCCGATCCGTTAGAATCCAGAGGATGTAGATATTAATGTAAGATATATGAAGACTGTGCACATGTATCCTAAAACAATGCCCCAACAATACACAGTGAAGCGTTCGAGTTGCGTGCCATCAATGTGTCAGAAACAAGTGAACCGTCCACGTCTCTGCGTTGAGACAGAGGAAGGAGGGCAAAGCAAAGCAGAGGTGGGTGTGAGAAAAAGAAACGTGATCCAGAAAATCCAGTTCCAGCAGTGTGAGGCGTTCAGGGGTCTTTGTTTCTAACCGCTGTGAACGCACCAAATCAGGCCTGAAAGAGGCGTAAACGCTGCGTTCCACGCACACGTTTTGACTTGGCAGGAAACATAAGGCTTTACTTTCACTTCATATTACACGTTATTCATATAGATCCACTTCATCATCAACATTCAAACCATCAGTGTTTGTGCTGGTGAGCCATAACTAAATCATAAGCACCTTTCAGTTGTAAAAGACATAAACCAGATCGTGTCTCAAATCATTTATGTTCTGGAGCAGATGATGGAACCATTTATTTTTGGGGGCGTCAGTGAGCTGGTTTGGAACAAGTTGTATTTTTTAATCTATCTCGTGACCAGGGGTCACTAATAGGCGGTTCCGGATCCAAACGCCGTTGTATGTGGACCCGGACCTAAAACCTAAAAAGAAAAATCATATGTGTGTATTCCTATAAACGCCTCAACTCCAGTGACATTTGCAGACACACAGGAGACGAGAGACCCAACACTCAGAGAAGTACGTGAGTCAGAGGAGTTATTTCACATGAAATTCTAAGAAGAGAAATGTGACCAGAGACACCAGAGACACCAGAGAGACCAGATAGACCAGAGACACCAGAGAGACCAGAGACACCAGAGAGACCAGAGACACCAGATACTAGACTCTTTAACCAAGAATGTACAGACTCGTATATCTTCATTCTTCCTACAGGCGGTTCAAACCCAGTATGTCTCATACGTTCAGAGACCACAGAGTGAGTTTAGAAGCGGTAATGTGAAGCGCCACTACGAAACAAAGCACACACTGAAGTGGCGGCCGGCCAATAGAGGGCCACGGGGCCTGGCCTCACCCACCCTGAGCCACAAAAATAAAATAAAATAATTAATTTCTTTTTTTAAATAATATGAATACATTTTACAAATTGTCAATATTTGACTGGCTGCAGCTAACGGTTCAATGAAAATGGCCATTCGTCAGAACATCTACATAAAAGGAATTCAAACACTCAACACCCATCACAAGATCAGTCTCTATGCAGATGATATATTGCTCTTCCTACAAAACCCCTACTCATCACTACAGGAAACTATTACTGTTATGAAATATTGGCTCGATAGCGCCAACATTGGGTTTCACCTAGCTGTATGAAATTTGGTAGGTATGTGGAACGTGATGAGACACACAAAAAATCCTCCTGGAGTTTTTCAAACAAACAGGAAGTCGGCCATTTTGAATTTTATGCCGTTTTTGGACTGTTTCAAGGCGTCATACTTTAACGAACTCCTCCTAGAGATTTAACCCGATCAACTTCAGATTTGGTCAGTATGCTCTTGAGACTTTGGCAGTGAAAAGTTACTCAAAGATCAAAAAGTTATCGACCTATTTATCCGTGGCGTGGCGTCAAATAAACACCATTCGCTGCAAAACAGGAAGTTGTTGTAACTCGGCAGTACATTGTCTAATCTGCTCCAAATTTCTCATATGTCATAACATCCTGACTCGGAACACATCTATATGATAATTTAGAATCATAGTGATAGCGCCACCTAGTGGCAACCGGAAGTTGTACGTTGTGTACTTTGACATCCTGCTCCTCACAGATTAATCAGATCCCTCTCAAATGTTGTCAGAAAAGCCTTAACACCTTGATAATGCTTCATTGTGAAGATTGTAAGAAGTTACTGAAGGGCGGCGACGTGGCGGCTCGGCGAATTTCGATCCTTCGCCATGAACGAATAAACTGATGTAACGATCATCAGATCTTCACCAGATTTCACATGTTTGATTCCATTCCAGTCCTGAAGACATCTGCAGGCCAATTTTGTATCATAGTGATAGCACCACCTACTGGTAACAGGAAGTTAAAGTCTTTATACTTTGGCTTGTTTCTCTTAGTACAGGGGTCGGCAACCTTTACTATCCAAAGAGCCAATTCGTTCTATTTTCCACCAAATCTATTGCCGCAAAAGCTATTTTCTCTTCAAAAGCATATTCCTCTACTAGACTAGAGCTGCAGCAGCTGCTTCCTCTGTGTCTGCGTGCTGTGAGATGTGACATTGTGGGTTATGGTGAGCTCACCCTCAAGGTTCCTTATGCTGTATCACACATTAGACTAGATCACTACATTAAATGTGCCTAACATTACTGTGTAACAATGTACTATCCTTAATCCTGCTACTCTTTGTCCTCCTGCAGCAGATGGAGAGCTAAATAACTGTTGTTTCTCCTGAACAGGTCTGCACAGTGAGACCTCACAGACATGTCCACCAAGTGATGTACAACTGTTAGGACGGTTTAGCATCCGGCACATCAGACACGGGAGAAGGGTTGGTGGGTTTGCTGTCGTCTCATCATATGACACTCTGTGCAGCGGTAAGTTGGCGTCACACTTTCCTGCTCCAGCTGCAGATCCTGTGGCTCTTACAGGAGTCTGTAAGCACGCCGTCGACAGAATAGTTCATATTTACACAGACTCTCGCTATGCCTTTGATGTAGTGCACGAACTCTCTGTATCAAACTGTGAAATGGTCTGTGAGGCTGATTGGGGATCACAGCTTGGCCTGGAGTCCTTGTGCACCAGACAGGTGCAACGGATCACCGGCTCCACTTTAAAGGACGACTCCCACCCTCTGCACAGGGAGTCTCAGCTTCTTCCTTCTGAACGGAGGTATATGGTCCCACGGTGCAGAACGAAGCGCTGTAAAAACAGCTTTGTTCCAGCAGCCATCACGCAGGTGAACAGATCATAGCATAGTGCACAGATGCTATAGAAACGTGTGTGTACTTATTGATTTTTCTGATTGATTGACTGATTTTTAGCCTTGTGTACTTTCATCATGTTTGTCTTGTTGTCTGTGCTGTTTGTAATGTCTGTCGAGATGGATGAATCTCTCTCTATTTGCAAACCAAGTCGAGCTACGGGTACAAATAAAAGTAACCTGAACCTGAACCTGAACCTGTTCTTCTTCATGTGTTGTCAGCATACGTAGAGTGTTGTTCTACAGTGTTTGCTGCAGCGTTCTACTGATAACCTGTCCAGGGGACGACAGACTCTATGTAACTCTGGCACATTGAGGTGGAGACTGAAGTGTTGATTCATGTGCACTGTCCCGGTAAATTAAGAATTAAATGTACAAAGTGGGAGACAAAACGTATCGTTCGACACAATGTTGAGGTTTAAACCAAGAAGTGGATTTACTTTGACACAACCTCCAGCAGCACTGCAGTAGAGACCGTTACTGCTGAAAGAACTTCTCACGTTCTTGTAGATTAGAGGTCGACGAGGACAGAGTCAAAAGCGTGCTCCAAGTCAATATGTATAGGACTCAATTCATCCTTGGAGTTGGTATTTTCATGAGGTTTATTGAAATGAAGAGACATACTGAAAATTATTATTTATTGATAAGGTCAGTGGACACAGAACGCTTTCACCAGGAAATCTGCTGCAGGACAGTTTGTCCACGAACATGTTTAAAAGAAGAGAAAAAAGTTTCCTCCAATCGTGATGCTGAAAAGCAACAAATCAAAGGAGCCGCTGCGTTGACGCTGATCGATTGGGATGAAAGGTAAACAGTGTTGGGTGTTTCGCTGTAGGTCTGTGTGAAAGCCTGCGGCCTATATACCGGTGCGGCTTATAGTCCGGAAAGTACGGTCCGAGGCAAATGTGTGATTTTGGGCCAAACAAATACATTTAAAAGTTAGAACTTCACCCTGTACGATTTTCACGAAACAAATAAATGAATTGATTGATGGAGGAGCTCTTGTTGACGAAAATCATCATATAACTTAGGATTGAACTCAACAAATTTGGTTCATAAAAAACATTCTTAGGAAGAGATTAAGGCACGTCAGACAAATTGTAATCCATCACTCCAATGTGTGTCCAAACATTTCCCGTACACGAATTGTGTTTTTCTGTGAAAAGGTTATCTTGACCCAAACAAAGTCACGAGAGCATGACATAGTGAAGAGACCAGAGGTGTTTTGTTTGTGCTTCAACCCACTGGTTTGATTGGTGGAAAGTGACTTAAAGGGGGGTGAAGTTTGACTCTAAAAGTAATCTGTGAAAAGTAATACGTTGGATTTGTTTGGATTTGCTGAACTCGTTGTATGTTGGCTTGTGCTTATGAAAACACTTCCCGCTGGGTTGCAACTTCAATTTGCCGTCTCTTCTCGTCATTTTGCAACAACACTCTGCGCTCCAATTTGTAGTGAATGAAATGAGTTAGTATTAATTTGATATGTTTCATATCCACACGGCAACCTGCAGCAACAAGAGCACAGGGCCAACATGTGAAGATGTCTGGATAGATGTATGACAGACCAGCTTGTTTGAATGCTTGAGCCTTTTATTCATGCAGAAAGAAAGAAGGGTTATATGTGTAGAATATATGTTGTGCTGAAAGGATTCGCTCCATAAAACACTCTTATTAAGGCACAAGGCCTCAAAGACAGTCCAGCTCCTGTTGATGTCACTTGTCGTATCGTTCATTAAGTAGCGTTAAAACGATAGAAAAGAAAGCTATAGATATGAAATACAGTCAGATGTATTTGCGATCGTGCACACAACAGGACTCCCTCTGTGTTACGGGTAGTGCATGCCTCGCTGTCAGTCCACCAATCATTCTGTCTTGACACACACAGATGGTCTCTTAGCGTTGCACACTTCGTCGTCCCAGCACTTCCCACCTGCAAGTACAACACAAAAAGGTGAGTCAGTGAATGTTACTCAAACCGTTTCATGTGACCAATAATTATTGATGGATGAAGTCAGCTAACACTAGAGTCACTAATGCAAATCAAATCTTTGTCAAAACGTGAATAATGTAACACAAGAGGTCCTTGAGATACAGTATGTTAGAGAGCTGCTCATCTCAACAACTTCACACTCAAAACTTCTTTGAGTGCTAAACAACACAGCCAACGAGTGTGAAGTCGATGTGATGAGCAGTTACCAGAACATAAATACATGCAGTTCACTCTCCTCTTTTCATCCACCTCTTATCACCAGTATCACTCCTACAACAAGCACTGTGTTGTTTTACCGCTGAAATTCATCAGCAGACAATGCTGCCTGTGGCGCAGGTTGTTAGGCTCTCCACGACACCAGTTCACGTAGCCGAAAGAAGTACCGTCACTCCAGAACCATTTCCTCTCCTGGAAGAAAGAATAGAATCGAGTATTACAAGAAATAAAAGTGTTCAAGTTATTTGATTTAAGTAACTTAAGATAAGCTAATTGGTCCCCAGAGGAGCAATCCATTTGTTGCAGAACATTTATAACTGGAAAATGCATTTCCTGCGGAAAATGCGTTGGAATGCTGAAAGCTGAAATTAATTGTAAAAAGATTGCTGAAAATTAAGAAATGGGAGACAACCTGTCTGAAAAATGTTGAAGCCCGAAAGCATTTAAACTGCACTGCTGAAAAACCTTCTCGTTGAAATGTCTAACTATGGTGTCTGTAGCTGAAAGTATGAGGAAGAAGAAGGCTTTGAAAGTTGAAGAAGTTTAACAGGATTTGAAGATTTTCTCCATGAAGATCCCATTCAAAAGAAAATTGCAAAAAGCTTAATATTTCAAAGAATTTAAAGATTACAAATATGAAAAGTCATATCACCCCTCTCCTGAAAGAGCTGAACATTTTGATATTCGAACAGTTTCTGTGGCTTAAAACTTTTCATCAGTGGTGATATTTGTAGTAGTAGAAGTTGTAGTGGAAGTATTATTTGTGGAAGTATTAGTAATTAGAAGAAGTAGTCGAAGACCTAGTATCAGTAGTCATAGTAATAGCTGTAGTATTGGTCGTAGTATTTAATATAACAATCGAAGTAATAGTAATGGCAGTAGAAGAAGTAGCAGTAGTAGTGCTAGTAGTAGTCGTACTAATAGCTGTAGTAGTATTACTACTTTTAGTAGCATGAATAGCAGTAGTAGTAGTAGTAGCAGTTGTCGTATAAGTAATAGTAGTAGTGGTGGTACTAGCAGTAGTGGTAGTAATAATATTGATGGTAGCATTAATAGTAGTAGCAGTAGTAGTAGTTGTCGCAGTATTGGTAAGAGCATTACTTTTTTTAACAAAAAGCCTCATTTTGAGCTTGTTTAAATACAGTTAATCCATGGGGCTTTTATTTTGAAAGGGTGGGACTGGGTGGGGGGAGAGGGGGAGAGGCGACATAATCATATTGTTTGACACACATAAACACATGTGCGTGTGTCTGTGAGTCTGTGTGTTTATCAACATCACTAATTGGCTCAATCGCAAACACCTGTGTGCCTGAAGCCATTTCATGGAGATAAAACAGGGAAACACCTCTCAAACAAATCATCAAAACTCCCATAACCGTAGCTCCTATTGCTCAGATATTAATTATTGAGAGGAAGGATGAGTTGAAGAACAGATCCTGTAAAATTGTGTCTGTAGTGTAAGAAATGTGGTTTAACTGGCGATCTAGAAATGGGGTACCGTGTTCTGTGGAAGATGTTTTTGAAGCAAAATTTAACATTGGTCTCTATGGAGCAGAAAGTTGGTTTTCCTGTCAATTAATGGTTTCTGTGTCAAATGTGTAAATCTGTGGGATTCCACAGTAATGTTTCTACGACAAGGACAATATTAGCTACTTTTACATCCAGAAATGATGCATGAAGAGTGAAGGTTGTGGACACAGTGGCAAAATACAAATGTTTTTTTCACAAGAATCTCAAGCTGCTCTTCACTCGTCAATAGTTCAGAGTTTTCTCAACATTTGAAAGTTGAAATGGTGTCTTTAGCTGAAAGTATGAGGAAGTTGAAGGATTTGAAAGTTGAAGAAGTTTAAGAGGATTTGAAAATCTTCTCCATAGAAACCCATTCAAAAAAAAGTTGCTAAAAGCTTAATAATTCAAAAAGTTTAAAGGTTAGAAATATGAAGAGATATAGCAGAGATGAGCTGAAGGAGCTGAACATTTTGATAGTTGAACGGTTTCTGTAGCTTAAAAAAAGAGTTTCAAAAAAGGGGGGACGGAAGAAATAGTGGAATAAAGAAACAACAGGATAACAATAGTTGGAATGCTTAACAGCATTCCAACAATAATAATACAATTATAAAGTATATAAAATAATACAAATAGTAACAGAAAGAGCACTTTTAACAAATGGCCATGGAACTGGAGTGGAGCGGAGAAAAAGAGAGAGAACGTAATATTATACCTGTTCATATAATATGGTAAAGTTTGAGTAAAGTTTCATATATAATACATAATAAATACATATGGAATGAATTATAATAACATATAATGGAAATTATATGTAAGTTGTGAGCAATATTTGCAAATGGGGCAAAGATGAAATAAATACCTCTTCTGCATCAGAGCCTCCAATCCAGCTTGTTGTAGACGCATGACTTTTGGACTGGATGATCCTCTGAATCACATGGTACTCCAGCAAGCTGTGGACGGATGCAAGGTTTCCACCCAGGGACAGACAGTTTCTCTACACAGAGAGAGAGAGAGAGAGAGAGAGAGAGAGAGAATCGTAAATCTGAAACCGTCTGAATCCTCTCACCCTGTACAGAGAGATCTGGTCGACTTTCATTTGTGTTCATATAAAAGTAGATTTACGTGTGTCAGGCAAGATTCTCAATTTCTATTGCTGAAGTTAATTTGGCTGCCACTCCATGTCCGTCTTTAACATGCACAGAAATCACAGTGTCATCCGCATACAATCTTTCAAAGCCACCAGCATTACCTCAGCTGAAGCCCAAGTCATCGGTGTTGGAATGTAGCGGAAACAGCGACCATTGAACTCAGTCCAATCCGAACAACACATTCCCGTGTTCACCCGATGACTCTCTGCTGAAATAGAGTTTGGTGGATAATGTGGAGTTCAGTGAAATATATATATATATATATATATATATATATATATATATATATATATATATATATATATATATATATATATATATATATATATATATATATATATATAATATATGATGACACAATGCACAACAAAGTAACATGATGTAACACAACGTAACTTAACACACTATAAGACAATATAACTTAAAATATTATATAAAATGACAATAATAAAATAATGACTGTGTAGGTGAAGCATCTCAGCAAGACGCAATCTATTGAAGTGAACATGGTTTTCCAGCATTCCCTCTGGAAGAGCTAGACAGTTTGACATTGCAGTTATTGATCTGGATTATTACTGTTCAGTGACAATAAATGAATCTGTAACAGTTTCTATGTGTAATACTCACCAGCAGCTCGATTCAGAGCAATCATGGCACAAACAAGTGCAGACACAGTCAGCGTCTTCATGGCGAAGGCAATGAGATGATGCAGATGCTGAAGATGAAGAGAACAAAGACAGATAGATTACTTATGGATCTGTAGAGAACAAAGGAACTCACTGACTGTCAGAACAGTGTTGCGTTTGGTTTTATACCCTGCTGTGAATGTTTGTGCTTGGGTGTGTCTGTGTGCGTGTGTGTATTTTGTGTCTTTTGACTTCCAGTGAAGGCACCTGGATGAGGATGTGGTTTACCTGTAGAAGCGCCTCCTCGCTCCGCCCTCGCTCTCTCTCGTCTGCCTGGCACCAGACCCTGGTCTGCAGTGGGATTTGCACACTTCACTTTACTTGTGTCCTGTAAATGAACTGGCAGCTGTGGTTGTTTTAACTCGTGCTGGGTGTTGTGGAAATGTATCACATGGTTCTTTTAGTTATAACTTGTCTCACTTAAACCTGCATAGACCAGCCTAACCCTGTTCCCACGGAAAGGCTGGGAACCCGGCCTTGGTGGGCCGACAACATCTGTGAGGGTGAGGGGAGAGGAGACGAGATAACGCGCATATATACTCTGCTGTGTCTTTTTATTGTTGTTGGACCTCCGAACCATCCGTGGGGAAAGAGCTCTATCCATTCAGCTGAATTATTATTGACGTGTCTGTTCATTAAATATGTTTTTAATACTTTAAGAAGTTCCATCGTGATTATTTCTCACTGGGAGGTTAAAAAGATTTTTTTCCACCACAAATGGCGACGAGGATGAGATCGGACGAGTAATCAGGACTCCGTTAGACGACAGAAGCGCAAACATATAGCTATTCCTCCCTGAAGGTGAGAGGCTGTCGGACGGGGTTCCAGATTGCCGCTCGGATCCTGGAACCGGGAAAAGAATCCCACTCGGTGAGAGATGATCTTGTGATGGAGCAGACACTTTGATGGTTGAACTTCAACCATCAAAGTGGTGCTCGCACGTTTAGAGTGCTGGACATTAGGTCCTAGTGTAACTGGAAGGTTTTATAGGGGTTTGGTGTATCCTTTCAAGTTGATTGATTGGACCAGATTGGGTTTTGAAGATGCCAGAATCAACAGTAACTAGAGAAGATGGGTAAAAGTCAAAGTTAGTCTGAGCCTAAGCAGCCTGATGCCAAGGTCTTATCTCCAATAATAAAATACATGCGGGACGAAGATAATCAGACGGCCAAACAATTGGAAAATGGACAAAATTGGGGTTCCCTGAAAAAGGCAGTTTTAGCCTACGAAAAAAATTGGATCAAGGCAAGTTTATTTGTACAGCACATTTCAACAACAAGGTAATTCAAAGTGCTTCACATAAAACCATTAAAAGCATCAAAACATCAGGAAAAAGAAAAGGAGATTTAAAAACAACTAAGAACATTGATTGCATTAAAACATTAAAAAACAGTGTAAGAAATAAAATGCAGTGGTAAAATGCAGAAATGCAGGAAATTGATTAATATATTAATTGAATGTGGTTCAATTAAAGGCAGCAGCAAACAGAAAAGTCTTCAGTCTTGATGTAAAGGAGCTGAGGGTCTCAGCAGACCTGCAGCTTTCTGGACTTTGACAACAACAGGGGCAGAAGAGGACACAGAGGGGCAGAAGAGGACACAGAGGGACAGAGACTTTGAGAGACACACCGGCTGAACACTCTGTTGACTGTGTCATCAATGTGGCCAATCCGGACTCAGAGAAGAGACTCCATGGAACAAAGACTGGTGGGGAGGCTGACCAATCAGACTGAGGGGAGGAGCAGGCGGCGGGGCGGACCCCAGTGATGGACCATTGGACGCGCACACACTAACACACAGAGGGTGAGTAAACTTCAGATTCTGACTAAGACAACCTTGTACAGTCAAAACACACATTAGGAACTAGACAAACACCACCAACACCCACATGCCATGTGTATTCAAATGAGAAATGAAGGTTTTGGAAAGTTACCACCGATTATGTTAACTATTAAAAGGTAAGATGTTACATTTTTAGTTGACTCAATAGCCACACATCCAGGTTTCCGTATGTCTGCTTTACCCGTCCCTCCCAGAAAGAGTGGAAGGTCTTGTGGGACCATTGGCTCAGGAGCCATACCAACTAGTGAGCATATTAGTGGCCTGATATTGAGCAGACAAAAATCATAAAACAAATGTAATCAGACCCAACAGAGCTGTTGTCTTGAGGACCGTCTGTAAGCGGTACGAGCATCACACCTAACTGATGTTGCATCACAACATTCACCGCATGCAGAATGTTGCATGCAGACGGATTCACTGCATTGCACAGCACACGGGTTACTGGGAGAGAGACGGAGATAGAGAAGTTATGTATGATGGACACTTATTGGACAGGAAATACTGCAGCTGTCTCTGTTTCTGTGTCTCCCACACCATCTGAGTTGTTACGGGGGTCGTCCGCATGTATCATTGAAAACGTGGCCCTTAAATTGGCATGGGGCCCAGGAGGAGCAGAGGAACAGGTCTGACTGGCTGGAGAGGCCGACTGAACTCACTCACTTAAGTCCCGAGGAGGATGTTGTTGTCCAGCCCGGAAAACTGTACAGTAGGAAAGGCAATGTCTACAAGACAAGATGTGCATCAGTGAGTGAAGAGTCACTCATCTGATGTTTGATAAGAGCACACACCATGGTTTCAAATGTTCCATCTGTCGACATGGCTGAGCTGCCGAGGTGCCCTCCTCCTTATGATCTGCGCACGAATGACGTAGGACTGGTGAGGGGGGCGACTCCTCTGGTGGTTCACCCACAATTTGCTTTCTGTCCCTGCATGAAGCAATAGCCAGTCAAATAGAAGGCTGTTGATGGTATTACACACGTTTTGAGTCTTTATTGAAGGCTGGTGTCATCGTCAAATGTGATCAGTCACCGGTGCGCACACAAATCTTTCGGTGAAGAAAATGCGGGACATGGGGAACCGACTGAGTGACCATTTGTTCAAAATTTACAAGCAGTTAATGCCTCGGTGCACCCGCGAGCACCTCAAGCTTCTAATCCACACACCATTATGTCACTCATCCCTCCAGACACGGCCCATTTTCCCATTGCAATGCATTCTTTAATTTAGTACATGTGCACAATGGTGGTTTACCTTCTCCTGTAAAGGAAGCGGCTCTATCTGGACCCGGGGTCCGGGGTTACTCTAGAGCCCTGGTGTCTTTAACAGAGCCGTGAGAGACAATCTGGCTCATTTACACTCATGAAATGGTTCGGCCTTGTTACGATATGTTGATGACATCATGATTTGCAGCCCCACAGGAGAAGCATGCAGATTAGAGTCATTTATAATTACAGTTATCCTACTTATATTTTGGGCCGCAAATGGTCACAAGGCTATCCGTCCAAATTGCAATTTGCTGGATAAAGTTTCATATCTGGGACATGTGATCACAGCAGAGGGCAGAACCCTCTCCCCCAAAAGAACACAGGCACTCACACTGTGCCGAAACCACAAAGTAAGAAACAAGTGATGATCTTTTTAGGAATGACGTCATAGTATAGACAATGGATCCAAACTATTCAGAAAGAGAGGTATTCCTCTCTTCCATGATTCATGGTAAACATCTTTCTGCGCATAGAGAACTGAGCTGGACTGACTCCTCGACTGATCCCAGTGAGCATTTTTCCGTTGAATAGACGTCTAAAAGACGTTCAGAATTGGTTCAAAAGTGAAAGTTTTTTCGCCGACTATTTGTAGACGTTGAAAAGACGTTGAAGCTTAGACCAGATTTAAACGTGATTTGCAATACCATAATTTTTCGTCCTCTACATTGTGCTAATACTAATATATCATGATTTAGAGGCTTACTAAGAAACCACATCCACATTCATCAGTTGAAAGCCAGTATTGGACATCACGTTGATATCTGGTCTAAACGTGAGCGTTGAATCAACGTCTACAAATAGTCGGCTAAAAACCTTTCACTTTTCACCGTGTTTTAACCGTGTATTCAACCTCACCGTGTTTTAACCGTGTATTCAACCTCACCGTGTTTTAACCGTGTATTCAACCTCACCGTGTTTTAACCGTGTATTCAACCTCACCGTGTTTTAACCGTGTATTCAACCTCACCGTGTTTTAACCGTGTATTCAACCTCACCGTGTTTTAACCGTGTATTCAACCTCACCGTGTTTTAACCGTGTATTCAACCTCACCGTGATTTAACCGTGTATTCAACCTCACCGTGTTTTAACCGTGTATTCAACCTCACCGTGTTTTAACCGTGTATTCAACCTCACCGTGTTTTAACCGCGTATTCAACCTCACCGTGATTTAACCGTGTATTCAACCTCACCGTGTTTTAACCGTGTATTCAACCTCACCGTGATTTAACCGTGTATTCAACCTCACCGTGATTTAACCGTGTATTCAACCTCACCGTGTTTTAACCGTGTATTCAACCTCACCGTGTTTTAACCGTGTATTCAACCTCACCGTGATTTAACCGTGTATTCAACCTCACCGTGTTTTAACCGTGTATTCAACCTCACCGTGTTTTAACCGTGTATTCAACCTCACCGTGATTTAACCGTGTATTCAACCTCACCGTGTTTTAACCGTGTATTCAACCTCACCGTGTTTTAACCGTGTATTCAACGCCGAAATGCTTACAGTGCTTCTTGGTATATAACACATCAACAGTTTCCACTTACAGGACAAAAGACCAAGTGACACAGCAACAGTTCATTTGTATTTATTAAAGCACAATATAACTATGAACAATGTTCTTTATATAAAAACATAATCTCCTTTTCCGTCTTTAAATGTCGTTTTCAAAGCCACACAGGAGCCGGTTTCAGGAGATCTGCCATATTTTCAAGCTGGACATCTGTAAATCAAACAAGTATAAAAAAACATATCGACTTTTAGACCAGTTTTGAACGTCTCTACACCGGAGACCATAGACGTGTCTTCAACAGAACGATGCTGACCTGGATATTACACAATATTGTTTATATATTGCCATAACCCAAACAACAATGTTTTGACCATGATCGTATTAACGTTAGTACAGCACATTAACTAACACACGTCTACTGTTTACTGTTCGTAACATGCTAACGCTACATGCTAACAAGCTAGCAGCCTCGCCCGCATGATGAGCATAACATGATATTAATGGTATGGTAATGATATTTCGGTTTGCAATATTGGAATAAAGTAGTTAAAGTACTTACAGAGTACTTCGTTAGCATGAAGCCTCGTTTATGCCATCAGCTCGTTCACTTCCTCATCACTCAGTAAGAGCTAGCTAGCTCAAACCTTGTCGTGTTTCCAGCCTCTACCTTAGAAAAATGCAAGAGTCCGTGCGCATGCGTATTCCAGCAGTAAACACTGAGTTGTATTTTAGTGAACACATACAGACATAATGTGCTCTGCTCTCATTATGATGTCCTGGGAGCTTCTTGTTGACAGCACACAGTGCCATATTTACCACATATAGTTCCATATTTACCACGTTTTATATGAGACATTGAATGCGTTGAAATCACGTCTCCGCGTAGACCACATATGAACGGACAGCGTAATATGATTTTGGAGAAATACGTTTAAAGTAACCAAAATCGCGTCTCTTTCAACCTACAACTGAACAAACCATCAATATTTTAAAAGAAATTGGTGTTTTGTTGATGTTGTAACCGTAATTTAGCCGGTTCAAAAGACGGTTAAAATACGTCTTAGACGTTCAGACCCCATATCAACGCTTTATCAACCAGATATCAACGTTGAAATCCGGGTTAGTGCTCACTGGGAAGCCTTTAATGACATAAAGAGCGCATTACTGTCGGCTCCGACACTCGGACGACCTCAACCTGGCACACCGTTCACACAGTACGCTGACCAAAGGGACGTTACATGACATTAGTTCTGACTCAGGAACACGGAGGAACAGAGACCTGCTGCATATTCCTCTACTAGACTAGAGCTGCAGCAGCTGCCTCCTCTGTGTCTGCGTGCTGTGAGACGTGACATGGTGGGTTATGGTGAGCTCACCCTCAAGGTTCCTGATGCTGTATCACACATGAGACTAGATCACTGCATTAAATGTGCCTAACATTACTGTGTAACAATGTACTATCCTTAATCCTGCTACTCTTTGTCCTCCTGCAGCAGATGGAGAGCTGAATAACTGTTGTTTCTCCTGAACAGGTCTGCACAGCGAGACCTCACAGACATGTCCACCAAGTGATGTACAACTGTTAGGACGGTTTAGCGTCCTGCACGTCAGACACGGGAGACGGGTTGGTGGGTTTGCTGTCGTCTCATCATATGACACTCTGTGCAGCGGTAAGTTGGCATCACACTTTCCTGCTCCAGCTGCAGATCCTGCGGCTCTTACAGTCTGTAAGCACGCCGTCGACAATAGTTCATATTTACACAGACTCTCGCTCTGCCTTTGATGTAGTGCACGAACTCTCTGTATCAAACTGTGAAATGGTCTGTGAGGCTGATTGGGGATCACAGCTTGGCCTGGAGTCCTTGTGCACCAGACAGGTGCAACGGATCACCGGCTCCACTTTAAAGGACGACTCCCACCCTCTGCACAGGGAGTCTCAGCTTCTTCCTTCTGAACGGAGGTATATGGTCCCACGGTGCAGAACGAAGCGCTGTAAAAACAGCTTTGTTCCAGCAGCCATCACGCAGGTGAACAGATCATAGCATAGTGCACAGATGCTATAGAAACGTGTGTGTACTTATTGATTTTTCTGATTGATTCACTGATTTTTAGCCTTGTGTACTTTCATCATGTTTGTCTTGTTGTCTGTGCTGTTTGTAATGTCTGTCGAGATGGATGAATCTCTCTCTATTTGCAAACCAAGTCGAGCTCCGGGTACAAATAAAAGTAACCTGAACCTGAACCTGAACCTGTTCTTCTTCATGTGTTGTCAGCATACGTAGAGTGTTGTTCTACAGTGTTTGCTGCAGCGTTCTACTGATAACCTGTCCAGGGGACGACAGACTCTATGTAACTCTGGCACATTGAGGTGGAGACTGAAGTGTTGATTCATGTGCACTGTCCCGGTAAATTAAGAATTAAATGTACAAAGTGGGAGACAAAACGTATCGTTCGACACAATGTTGAGGTTTAAACCAAGAAGTGGATTTACTTTGACACAACCTCCAGCAGCACTGCAGTAGAGACCGTTACTGCTGAAAGAACTTCTCACGCTCTTGTAGATTAGAGGTCGACGAGGACAGAGTCAAAAGCGTGCTCCAAGTCAATATGTATAGGACTCAATTCATCCTTGGAGTTGGTATTTTCATGAGGTTTATTGAAATGAAGAGCCGCTGCGCTGACGCTGATCGATTGGGATGAAAGGTAAACAGTGTTGGGTGTTTCGCTGTAGGTCTGTGTGAAAGCCTGCGGCGCCCTCTTGTGGTTGAACTGAGTGGATCTGTTCACGAGGAGACGACTCATGAAGAAGAACAGTCGTGTAAATAACACGGAGAGAGGGAAACAGTAACCGCTGTCTCTGTCCGTGGTGCTGAACTCACACAGACCACCACTGAGCCGTCATATTGATTCTTATCTTCTTATCTATACGAGGTATTCAATCAGCGAACCATCACTGTGGTAAACAAAGTAACACTGCTGGAAGTATTTAGATCCTTTTACTTCATTAAAAGTACTAATACCGTGGTGTGGAAAAAGAAAATAAAACCCATGTACTCAAAACCTTACTTAAGTAAAAGTATGTAAGTATTATCAGCTAAATACTTACTAACACAATAGTTCCCCTGAAATGTTGTGGAGTAGAACTATAAAGTTATTTAAACGGGAAATACTTGAAGTACAAGTACTTCAAATGTGTACAATAAACGAGTAGTTACATTCTACCACTAAAGAGTACACAAAGTACATTAATAGACTGGCCACTTTGATGAGAACGTTACTGCATGACGGTAGTGGTTCATGTAGCTCTATTATTATTAACGATGTAAATTGTCATTCATGGTTTTTAGGCTTTTGTTCTTTGAGGACGCCGCTGGTTGTTTTAGAAAACCTCACTGTAGTTTAATATGAAGCTGTAGTTTAACCTCACTGTAGTTTAATATGAAGCTGTAGTTTAACCTCACTGTGTTTAATATGAAACTGTAGTTTAATATGAAGCTGTAGTTTAACCTCACTGTGTTTAATATGAAGCTGTAGTTTAATCTCACTGTGTTTAATATGAAGCTGTAGTTTAACCTCACTGTAGTTTAATATGAAGCTGTAGTTTAACCTCACTGTAGTTTAATATGAAGCTGTAGTTTAACCTCACTGTGTTTAATATGAAGCTGTAGTTTAACCTCACTGTAGTTTAATATGAAGCTGTAGTTTAACCTCACTGTAGTTTAATATGAAGCTGTAGTTTAACCTCACTGCGTTTAATATGAAGCTGTAGTTTAACCTCACTGTGTTTAATATGAAGCTGTAGTTTAACCTCACTGTGTTTAATATGAAGCTGTAGTTTAACCTCACTGTGTTTAATATGAAGCTGTAGTTTAACCTCACTGTGTTTAATATGAAGCTGTAGTTTAACCTCACTGTAGTTTAATATGAAGCTGTAGTTTAACCTCACTGTGTTTAATATGAAGCTGTAGTTTAACCTCACTGTGTTTAATATGAAGCTGTAGTTTAATCTCACTGTAGTTTAATATGAAGCTGTAGTTTAACCTCACTGCGTTTAATATGAAGCTGTAGTTTAATCTCACTGTAGTTTAATATGAAGCTGTAGTTTAACCTCACTGCGTTTAATATGAAGCTGTAGTTTAATCTCACTGTAGTTTAATATGAAGCTGTAGTTTAATCTCACTGTAGTTTAATATGAAGCTGTAGTTTAACCTCACTGTGTTGAATATGAAGCTGTAGTTTAACCTCACTGTAGTTTAATATGAAGCTGTAGTTTAACCTCACTGTGTTGAATATGAAGCTGTAGTTTAACCTCTCTGTGTTGAATATGAAGCTGTAGTTTAACCTCACTGTAGTTTAATATGAAGCTGTAGTTTAACCTCACTGTGTTTAATATGAAACTGTAGTTTAATATGAAGCTGTAGTTTAACCTCACTGTGTTTAATATTAAGCTGTAGTTTAATCTCACTGTGTTTAATGTGAAGCTGTAGTTTAACCTCACTGTAGTTTAATATGAAGCTGTAGTTTAACCTCACTGTAGTTTAATATGAAGCTGTAGTTTAACCTCACTGTGTTTAATATGAAGCTGTAGTTTAACCTCACTGTAGTTTAATATGAAGCTGTAGTTTAACCTCACTGTAGTTTAATATGAAGCTGTAGTTTAACCTCACTGCGTTTAATATGAAGCTGTAGTTTAACCTCACTGTGTTTAATATGAAGCTGTAGTTTAACCTCACTGTGTTTAATATGAAGCTGTAGTTTAACCTCACTGTGTTTAATATGAAGCTGTAGTTTAACCTCACTGTGTTTAATATGAAGCTGTAGTTTAACCTCACTGTAGTTTAATATGAAGCTGTAGTTTAACCTCACTGTGTTTAATATGAAGCTGTAGTTTAACCTCACTGTGTTTAATATGAAGCTGTAGTTTAATCTCACTGTAGTTTAATATGAAGCTGTAGTTTAACCTCACTGCGTTTAATATGAAGCTGTAGTTTAATCTCACTGTAGTTTAATATGAAGCTGTAGTTTAACCTCACTGTAGTTTAATATGAAGCTGTAGTTTAACCTCACTGCGTTTAATATGAAGCTGTAGTTTAATCTCACTGTAGTTTAATATGAAGCTGTAGTTTAATCTCACTGTAGTTTAATATGAAGCTGTAGTTTAACCTCACTGTGTTGAATATGAAGCTGTAGTTTAACCTCACTGTGTTGAATATGAAGCTGTAGTTTAACCTCACTGTGTTGAATATGAAGCTGTAGTTTAACCTCACTGTGTTGAATATGAAGCTGTAGTTTAACCTCACTGTGTTGAATATGAAGCTGTAGTTTAACCTCACTGTGTTTAATATGAAGCTGTAGTTTAACCTCACTGTGTTTAATATGAAGCTGTAGTTTAACCTCACTGTGTTTAATATGAAGCTGTAGTTTAACCTCACTGTGTTTAATATGAAGCTGTAGTTTAACCTCACTGTGTTTAATATGAAGCTGTAGTTTAACCTCACTGTGTTGAATATGAAGCTGTAGTTTAACCTCACTGTGTTTAATATGAAGCTGTAGTTTAACCTCACTGTGTTTAATATGAAGCTGTAGTTTAATCTCACTGTGTTTAATATGAAGCTGTAGTTTAACCTCACTGTGTTTAATATGAAGCTGTAGTTTAACCTCACTGTGTTTAATATGAAGCTGTAGTTTAACCTCACTGTGTTGAATATGAAGCTGTAGTTTAACCTCACTGTGTTGAATATGAAGCTGTAGTTTAACCTCACTGTGTTTAATATGAAGCTGTAGTTTAACCTCACTGTGTTTAATATGAAGCTGTAGTTTAACCTCACTGTGTTTAATATGAAGCTGTAGTTTAACCTCACTGTGTTTAATCCCGTCTGTTACCGTCTTTCATCCGTCATCAGGATTATTACTCACTGAGTCCAAAGTAACTTTCAAACAATATGCTGATCTTTCATTATTTTCATACAGTCATAATGTATGTTAGTGAGAATCATGAGGATATGATGGACAGAGACAATCATTTTTCATCTCATTTTTATTTATTCATTTTGAACAAATACAATGATCAGTGTGAAGGATTTCAGTTTTAAAAACATTGTTCGTAGGATTCAGGAGTCAGCTGAGGTGGTTCAGCATCTAGTCAGGATGCCTCCTGGACGCCTCCCACTGGAGGTTTTCCAGGCACGTCCAACTGGGAGGAGACCCGGGGAAGAGCCAGAACACGCTGGAGGGACTACATCTCCCAGCTGCCCTGGGAACGCCTCGGGATCCCCCACAATGAGCTGCAACATGTTGGGGGGAGAGGGAGGTCTGGGTCGGCCTGCTGGACCTGCTGCCCCCGCGACCCGACCCCGGATAAGAGGAGGAAATGGATGGAGTAGGATTAATAACACCCCTAGTGGTGAGTAGAAGTGTCACAATAATAAGAATGTCGAAATATGTTAAAAAGTCACAATATGTTTACTTATGGAATGTATTCTATGTTTACAATATTCTTACTGATAGAGGATATTATATGTTACAGTACCTCATCAAGAATGTGGGGGGGACAACTGACCAAGAGGAGGAGGAGTTCAGGATGTTTGCCACAAAGGATCGATAGTGGGAGGGGACAGAATGGAGCCGATCACTGATCGACACGGAGGATCATTCCGACTCTCTGGGGACAGAAAGACAATGTTTGAGGGAGTTTTCCTCAGATCACTGCAGCTCTGCTTTTTCAGCACCTGGAGTGGCCAGACCTGTGCGTGAGATGCGTGCATGTGGTCTCTGCTCTCGAGAACATCACTGTTGATCGTTCATTCAGTTTGTAAGTGTTAGCTTTGTGTAGTCCATTAAATATTGTTTGATTGTGAACCGGATCAGCTCATTTTCCTGGTGCGCGTGCATATATATATATATATATATATATATATATATATATAGACATCCGTTCACATACACTAATATACAGCATGACGGTATGGCAACATTAAAATATAAGCAGAGTGTTTGTGCTGTATTCTCGTAATATCACAACTTTTTTTTAACCTGCAGAAAGTTTTGAACATGAGCAGAAATATTGATGAAACAAATAGTCCAGAGGTTTATAGATTCATTATGAATAATTCACGTATCATTGAGGTGAACGCTGGACGAAAAGAGTGAGATATTCTAGTATTTATGAAAATATTCTGGCCAAACACATAAAGGAGAAGTCTGTCTGCACAACCACAAATTTCCCATGTTTAAGGAACTGAAGCAGACTCACATGTGGACATGTGATCGATTTAGAGACAGGCGAGTCTCTCAGTCAGTCAGTGAGGTGAGTCCTGTTGAAGATGTTCTCTCTGGACGTATTGATCCAGTGAATCATTGATCTCTACAGACTGTGTTCATGATGATGAGTTACAGGTAGGCTCCTCCTTCTACTTTCAACTTTCAGTCCTCACGACGAACTCACTTCACCTCCAGCATGCAGTTCATACTTTGTTCATGTTTTAATATGTTGTTCTGTTTGATGAATGATGATGATGATGATGTCATCATTCATGCATCTTGTGCTTCGTCTTGTTTCCTCATCAGTGGAACTAACAGCAGGACTTTCTCTCTCTGAGTGTTTTCAATCCAGCATCACGATCACACACAGAACAAGACGACATGATGACGATGCATCTGTTACTGTCTCATGTTGGTTTTGTGTCTGGTTGATCTTTTAAATGTGTTCTAGTTTGAGAGACTGAGCCAGAAATCCCGTCTGGACAGAAAACTAATACATGAGAATGATATCTGAATAATATGGAGGTTCAACCATAAATACATGATTATTAAACAGTCTACTGTCACACAGAGGAACAGACATCAAGTCAACTGGGATTGGTCTTTGGTGCACATCAGTGTAGTAGCTGACCAGTTATGTGGTGGATAACACTGAAGCCTGGGTTTGACTTCTGCACTGCATATTCTGCCAATGTCAGCATTTTACATGTGCCATGTTAGGGAATAGGGAACACCATGAAGAGGAAATGAGACAGGAACAAGTAATGGTTCATTTCTTGGTGTCAGTCCTCTGGTCAGTCATGATGTCACCAGAACCACAGAAGAAGAAGACGTGTTGCAGAGACCACAGACAGACTGTAGCTGGTGTCTCTTGACCTGTGCTGTGATGTGTTGGTGACTCTGGTCCTCTGTCTCCTCTCACAGGGAGAAGATGATCTGCAGCATCCTGCTGCTCATCACACTGACCTCCTGTGTCTCTGGTTAGTTTACAGCTTCACTTTGTTCTCCACAGACTCAACACACCTTCAGCCTCACTGACACACTTCAACATGACTCGAGTTATTGTTACCATCATGCACCTTGTTCATACCTTTGTGTCTCTAAAGCTCAGCATCAGTAAACATCTCCAGGTGGACTTTAAAGGCTCTCATGGTGATGTTGTCAGTTAGTCTGCTCCTCACTCTCCCTCTCTGTCTCCTCAACAGGACCATTAGTAGTGAACGTGACACAGAGATCCTATCAGGCAGAGGAGAACCACAACGCCACTCTGGAATGGACCTTCAAGACCACAACAGACGGTTCCCTCAAGTCCATTTCTATCTCTTGTGCGATGTTAACTGTTCCGAGACCCGTCATCCTGTTTCATCTTCGTGAAGGTGTCGAGGTCTCAGAGTCTCAGCATGAACGGTTTGCAGGACGAGTCCAGTTTGACAAAGACGTCCTCAGAGAAGGACGACTCAGACTCCACATGTCCAGACTCAGGACTGATGACTCAGGTCTTTACCTGTGTAGAGTGAACGCTGGTGATGATGGTGGATCTAGGGACTGTCACCTCAACGTCACAGGTGAGTTGATTCAGAAGGTTCCTGATGAAAAGAACCTGATTGTTGTCGTTACACTTCCTTCTTACAGGATCTGTGAAATATGTTCCAGTTTCATCTGTTGGGGACGTTTAGTTGATGTTGTAGTGAGATGTTGTTTCTTCTCATGAAGGACTCAGACTTGTTTGGTCTCTTTACAGCAGAGAGGGATCGGCCCAAACCTGAGAGAGATCCTTCAACGACAGGAAGTCCATCACAAGCAGAGAGTCTGGGATGGATCGTCTACTACTGTGGACTGGGACTGATAGTCGTAGTAGGAGCTCTGCTGTGTGTTTCTTGGGGTTTCTCTCTGACTGAAGAACTAGATTCAATGATTCACTCTCCGACTAGAAAACAAGATTCTTGCAAGCCACTGGCTCAGCCGGTTCTTACCCACAGTTCAATACTGATGCATTAATTCAGAACTCCAAGCGCATTAGTCATAGAAGTCCAGTTTAATGTCCAGTTACTAAAAGTGACTTCACATCTTCCTGCCAATCACAAACTGCCCTTTTTATTGTGTTGGTATCAGAACCATAATGCACAATGAAGAGTTTTAACAAAGTATTCAAAAAGTATTTCAAAAACAGACTTCATTTTTATTTGAACGCAGCATTTAACATTAATTAACTGGTTGATTGAAATATATTACAAACAAGCTGTGAAACGTTCTGTCTTTAGTGTTTCTGTAATCACACACTTCCTGCACAAAAATGGTTGTTTACATGTTTACATCACAAATAATGTACATTTTCTGTTGTTGCAAAAAACTCTTTGAATTATTTTGTGCATATATTTCATCCTTGAGGCCTTGTGTTTTATTTGCAATACATGCAATACATTCTCCATATTTCTCGTGATTTGATTTCTTTATTAAATTGAAATAAAAAATGTAAAGTCTCCATTGTAATTGTTTTTGATCTCAATAGAGGTTTTGACCCCAAAAAAAAAAGATTCTCCAGAAGTTTTTGAAGTGAAAGCTTTTGATTTTATTCAATCTCATTATCAGTGTCTAAACTCTACAAAGGAGTCACCTTGTTACCTTTCCTCTCCACTAGGTGTCACTAACGGTTCATTAGAATACAGCCGGTTGTTTGAACAGTGGAGATGTTCTGTGTTCAGACAGGAAGAACTCAGTTCTCTTTTAAACTAAAACTAGAGTTGTGTCTTAACAATTACAATTTCAGTCCATTTGTTGTTAAAGTAATCGATGTATTGCATCACTACACTGAACACTGTCAGGAAACTTCATGTTGCTGTTCACGCATCAAAATACCAAAACTGACATCGAGCCACATGAAATGGGCGTATTGATAAGTATTCATGAGGAAGAGTACTGATACAAAGGTGTGTCTGAAGGGCTGAAGATCACCTCTGTAGCTTACAATAGGTGCCAATGACATCATCATTAATTAAGAAGCTGCAGTGATGAATAATGTTAGCTTAATATTTTAAGGGTTTATCTGTTGGGCTTGTCCACATCATGAGACAGAGAGAAGTTACAAAGAACAAATGTTTCTGGATCTCATGTAGATGTCAGTTGTTGGTTATTGTTGTTTTTGTTGTTTTTAATATATTCATTTATTTTGCTTTTTCTTTTTGACAGTTTTGTTTTCATTGTCGGCCATTAATGTTTGATATGTCGAACCATAAAATATATTTTCTAATTCATACATTTCGCCTCTTTTGTCTTTTCTGGTTTCTTTTTTTTCTGTTGTTGACATTGTTTGATTTTAAGTCATTTTCATTGTTCTTGAGTGGACCCCAGGAAGACTAGCGACTCTCATTGAAGCTGAAATGAGGAATAAATCTCATCACAACTGATCTGCAAACAAAGCTACTAACACACAACACATCACACAGAACATTTACAGGTAAATGCCCAGTAAATAATGTGGGACACCGTTTTTGTTCTGTGAACAGGAGACGTGCCTCTAACGTCTCGCTCTCCCTTGTTTTTCCTTTGTGTCCCCACTCGTCCTTGTGTCTTCAGGGTCCCCGCTTTGCCTCTCTGTCTGTCTGTGTGTGTGTGTGTGTGTGTTTGTGTCTCATTCCCGTCTTGCCACCCACCTGGGTCCTACCCACCAGCGCACCTGCCTTCAATCAGCTCATCACCTCACAGTTTATCAACCTGGCTTTCCTCAGATCATTGTTCCAGTCACATTAGAAGCTTCGCTCAAGCGTCGAGCTTTCAGGATCTTGTAGCGTCTTTTTAGTGTATTTCCTTGTGTTCATTCCACTGTGAACCTGATTTATCTTTGTTTGTTCCCCTTTTAAACGTCACCAACATGCACTCCTTGTTACCAAAGGGTTTAAATTGAATTTTCAGTATGAATAGTTTATATCGTAGATCAGCGGTTCCCAAACTTTTTAGTACACAAACCGAACAAAGGGGCAACTGCAACATTGTATCATATTAATCCCTGAATCAGAACAAAGCAAACGAACTACGGGTGTGACAACGCCCTGAAACACTGCAACAAAGTTTCAATAACTTTCAGTCACAAGGCGTCACTTTAAAGAGCAATACGGATGCGAGCACACACGCACAGGCTCAGAGATTATCACATTTCATTTACAATTAATGACGACTAATGTAGCCAGGACGTCTTCGGACAAAGCATCGATGCGGCGACAGTGTTGCTAACATAAACACACAAAAAGACATAAAGGAGAAGTCTGTCAGCATGTTTCCCATTTCAGGAACTGAAGCAGACTCACATGTGGACATGTGATCGGTTAAGAGACAGTCGAGTCTCTCAGTCAGTCATTGAGGTGAGTCCTGTTGAAGATGTTCTCTCTGGACGTATTGATCCAGTGAATCATTGATCTCTACAGACTGTGTTCATGATGATGAGTTACAGGTAGGCTCCTCCTTCTTCTACTTTCAACTTTCAGTCCTCACGACGAACTCACTTCACCTCCAGCATGCAGTTCATACTTTGTTCATGTTGTAATATGTTGTTCTGTTTGATGAATGATGATGATGATGATGTCATCATTCATGCATCTTGTGCTTCGTCTTGTTTCCTCATCAGTGGAACTAACAGCAGGACTTTCTCTCTCTGAGTGTTTTCAATCCAGCATCACGATCACACACAGAACAAGACGACATGATGACGATGCATCTGTTACTGTCTCATGTTGGTTTTGTGTCTGGTTGATCTTTTAAATGTGTTCTAGTTTGAGAGACTGAGCCAGAAATCCCGTCTGGACAGAAAACTAATACATGAGAATGATATCTGAATAATATGGAGGTTCAACCATAAATACATGATTATTAAACAGTCTACTGTCACACAGAGGAACAGACATCAAGTCAACTGGGATTGGTCCGGTGATGTTTGGTTGCAGTGAACCACAGCTTCCTGTTTGTTATTGTGGCATTAATCTAACACCAGTCCAGTGTAGTTCCTCATTCTTCCTCAGAGTAATGATCATAATGTTCCTAACTGGCTCCATCTAGAGGCAGGAACACAGCAGTGGTTCCTCTCTTGTTGTGAGTCCTCTGATCGGTCATGTTGTCACCAGAACCACAGAAGAAGAAGACGTGTTGCAGAGACCACAGACAGACTGTAGCTGGTGTCTCTTGACCTGTGCTGTGATGTGTTGGTGACTCTGGTCCTCTGTCTCCTCTCACAGGGAGAAGATGATCTGCAGCATCCTGCTGCTCATCACACTGACCTCCTGTGTCTCTGGTTAGTTTACAGCTTCACTTTGTTCTCCACAGACTCAACACACCTTCAGCCTCACTGACACACTTCAACATGACTCGAGTTATTGTTACCATCATGCACCTTGTTCATACCTTTGTGTCTCTAAAGCTCAGCATCAGTAAACATCTCCAGGTGGACTTTAAAGGCTCTCATGGTAACGTTGTCAGTTAGTCTGCTCCTCACTCTCCCTCTCTGTCTCCTCAACAGGACCATTAGTAGTGAACGTGACACAGAGATCCTATCAGGCAGAGGAGAACCACAACGTCACTCTGGAATGGACCTTCAAGACCACAACAGACGGTTCCTTCAAGGCCAGTAACATCATCTGTGAGAAGTTCACTGATCTCAGCTCCTTCATCCTGTTTCAACTTCATGAAGGTGTCGAGGTCTCAGAGTCTCAGCATGAACGGTTTGCAGGACGAGTCCAGTTTGACAAAGACGTCCTCAGAGAAGGACGACTCAGACTCCACATGTCCAGACTCAGGACTGATGACTCAGGTGTTTACCTGTGTGATGTGCTCACAGGTGATGGTGAAGGTTCGAGGAAATGTCACCTCAACGTCACAGGTGAGTTGATTCAGAAGTTTCCTGATGAAAAGAACCTGATTGTTGTCGTTACACTTCCTTCTTACAGGATCTGTGAAATATGTTCCAGTTTCATCTGTTGGGGACGTTTAGTTGATGTTGTAGTGAGATGTTGTTTCTTCTCATGAAGGACTCAGACTTGTTTGGTCTCTTTACAGCAGAGACACCAAACACAACAAGTGGAGGAAGAGATGCTTCACCGACAGGAAGTCCACCACAAGCAGAGAGACAGAGAAGGATCGTCCTCTACTGTGTACAAGGACTGATAGCAGGAATTCTGCTGGTTTATTGAAGTTTCTATCACTGTCTCCTTCGACAACAAGATTCAATGAGTCACCGTCTCTGCTGAAAGGACTAAATTAATTAAATCCTCAGCGAGCTTCTGTTGATGCCACCAAAGAAAGACGACTCAGACTTTGTGTCCAGACGTGTGTGAAGTGACCAAAACTTAGTTTTGAGTCCGTAGTATTTCTACATTGTAGTACTTTTACTAAAAGGTGATCAAATCCGGTGCATTGCTATTGCCTCTCAATGGCTCTCAACATGGCCCCGGCTGAGCCGTCACCATGGTGAGCTAGCAAGAGGGGCACACTCGCATCCACTAAAGGTCACTTTATCTACAAAGCCAGGAGAAGCTCCGATTACATCACACAGAGGGAGATCCACCGTGTTCACCATCTTTATTTAGCGTTTTAGCATGCTAATATTAGCTAGTTAGCAGCTGAAGCTCATTGTCTGTGAATTATTTTGTGCATTATTTAATCCTTGAGGCCTTGTTTGCAATATATGTGACACATTCTTCGTATTTTTCATGATCTGATTCATTTGTAAACGGTAAATGAAATGAACTTGTTGCATCTCTACTCGATGATTTGTTCTTTAAGAATTAAGAATTAAATGTCTTTAAGTTCATGAGTAAGTTCTACTCACATCCTACAAACACATTAAATCTGATGAAAGCATTTGATTTCATTCAATCTCATTCTAAGTGTCTGAACTCTGTAAAGGAGTCACCTTGCTGTTACCTTTCTTCTCCACTAGGTGTCACTAACGGCTCATTGGAATACAGCCGGATGTTTGAACCTGTTTGTTTCTAACAGTGGAGATGTTCTGTGTTCAGACAGGAAGAACTCAGTTCACTTTTAAACTAAGACTAAAGTTGTACGATAACGTCACAAACCCAAAGAGACTTTTACAGTTTCATTTGTTGTTGAGGTAAAAGATGCATCGCATCACTGTTGCGTACAGCAGAGACATTACCTTTGTTGACAGACATCCTAATTCATTGAGAAGCTGCAGTGATACATGTTGTTACTAGATAGATAGATGATAGATCGATAGATGTAAACTATTGGCCTTGTCCACGACACGAGACGGACCAAAAGCAGATCGGCCTTCTTTCACAAAGTTACTAAAACAAATGTTCCTGAATGTCATTTTGGTTCGTGTTGTTTAGGATTTTCTTTTTTTGTGATTGTCTTTACTATTATTTTAGTTTTTTTCTTTTTGACAGTTTTGTATTTGTTTGGCCATTATTGTTTCACATACAGGACGATTTTACTTTTGTTCTGATCTTTACATTTTGCTACTTTTGTCTTTTCTTGTTTTGTTGTCATGTTGTTGACAGTTTGATTTTAAGTATTTTCTTATTGTTTTTGTGTGGACCTCAGGGAGACGCGAGACTATTGAAGCTAAAATTAAGAATGAATGTCTGCAGAGCTGATCTGCAAAATAAGGTCCTTCTCTCAAACATATAACACGCTCAATACCAATCTCAGTACGGCTAATATACATGTGACTTATCACATGATTCAGCTGTCATCAAGACGTTTTCCGCTTCAAACACATGACAAAAAGCGTTTCCTGGCAGAGCGGCGAGGGAAGTGCTCAGTAAATGACGTGAGACACCGTTTGTGTTGTTCCACAAACAGGAAACGTGATTCTAACGTCTCGCTCTTCCTAATTTTCCCTTTGTGTCCCCACTTGTCCTCGTGTCTTCAGGGTCCCTGCTATTCTAAATATCCAGGATTTGATTGCACAATAATATGTGCATTACTGCAGCACTTCTGAGTCTCACGGGTCTGATAAATAACGCTTTTGCTTGTTGGACTTTTCTTTGCACATTCGTGAGGTAAAAATGATAGAAACCAGCGCTATAACGTTCGGCTGATGTCATTGTTTGCAAACAGTCACATGTCACTGAATGTTGCTGAGTTTACTGTAAAGCTTTCACGCTTCCTCCTTTTTTTCCCGTAACACAGACAGAAAGCCCCAAAGCTTCATCACAAGATGGGCATTCGTTACAGTCATGTGGCGTTGGAATAATTGGAAAAATTCCGAATTTGGCAGAACAAAGTAAATGTCGATGGCTCCGAGCGACGAAATACAAAACACCTTCTGCGTAGCGTCCATGATGTTTCCACAACGAACTCGTGAACACAAAGAACGACTTCACAACTCATGCATCGCGTCTCTCCGGTTCTCATTGTGTTCAGATGGTTTTGTGACTTGGTGTTGATGGTTGTGGTCTTTGCTGTCTTCCTGCAGGAACAAAGCCGCCACCAGGAGGCCCCGAGAGAGGACACGATGAATACTACAATCCGCTGGTTGGACTGGGAGTTGCAGCAGTTGCAGTCGTATTACTTTTCTTATTTGGTTTGGGTATTTCAACTGTAAGATCAGGAGGTCAACAACAAGGTTTGTCTACTTTTCCTCTTTGTTTATTAATATTTGTGTATTTTGATTTGTGTCTGCTGAAGCTTCGTGTCTCATTTCAATCACACAGATCCAGACCAACATGGAACTTCAACAGAAATGGATATTGTTATAAGTGACATCTCCAAACTGCCTCAGATGTGAACGGACGTTTGGCAGCATGGCTCACGTGATTTAAGATGAGTCCAAACTGCGAGAAGATGCAGTCGACTTGGCGCATAAAAGGCTGACTGCACTATTTAATTTATTCTACAGCTGATCAAACTATATGTAGACACACATGAGCAACTTGTGAGGACAGAACATGATTCCAAATGCTGTACTCAGGAAAGCTAACATCCAAGAGAGTCTCTCCGATACTTGGTGGCCTTCAGACTGCTTTGGGAGAAGAAAAGGTGAATCTGGGATCAGTTACGATTGGTTCAAAGTCTGTTTATGTCACAACATGTTGTATTTGGCTCAAGCGGCCCCTTTGGTCCCCGTCTGAACTCACTTCACTTCTTAAGAACTCTCCAAACGCACCGATCTCCATCCATCCACCAGATGGCATCAGACTTTACCACCGGATTCCTACACCCACCTGTTACTCTCTCCCAACCTGACCCTTGGCTAATACGTGTTATCTTCAACCATTAAATCACTGAACTGTTCCAGTCTGCCTGTTTCTTGATCTTGCTGCTACACAACTGTTGACAGTGTAACTGCGGTTTGTGAAATATTGATTTGTGGACATGGCCACAAATTTTAAAAAAGATTTCGATTCACGAAGCATGTTTTTCAAAGTATCGTTAGGCGTCGGCACCAAAACAAACGTTGGGCTTGGGCGCCAAAACGATTGATTTGCTGCACCCTTAATCACGCCGTTGCTGTCGCACATTTAATGTCGACAATCAATGTCGACTGCTGGATCATCCATCGTAAATATTTTTACCACTGGCGCCCCCCTGCGAGCTCCCGCTCGGCCCGAAAACTTTACATTGTGATGACCTCACCGATTTATGAAAAATAAATTCGTTTTATTGCTTTTCTTAGCTGAAGGGAAGATTCATAGATGTAAACCTCCATGGATCAAAACATCTAAATAGAAAGAGTCCAAATGTACCGTATTTGCAGTTTGAAGGCATCTTGTCATTAGTTTTGCAGATGTCTCTTTCATAATGGTGGTCTCATGATGCGCAGTATCACTTATTGTACGTGCTTATACTACTTTCACTTTGCATTGTGGGATACTTTGAGTCCATTCGGGTAAAATACAGTTTCCAGTCCTATGAAATGGTGACGCCACCGTGTAGTGTGGACTCTTTAGTGCGTAGTGATTGAAACGGACACGGCCAGTAGAAATACAAGATGTTTAATAGCTTGATCACAACATATGTACGTAGTTTGAGAAAACAGTGCTGACAGCAAATAATAGCTCTCCATTACAAAAAGCCAAATTGATTTTTAAGAGAAGCGTTAATAAAACAAAGGGTTACTGCTGAAGGCGCCAGCTGAAATCGCTGAGTCATCTGGCTGCTCATTGGCTGAGCTCGTGGTTAGTTCAGGTTAACTGAGCTCGTGGTTAGTTCAGGTTAACTGAGCTCGTGGTTAGTTCAGGTTAACTGAGCTCGTGGTTAGTTCAGGTTAACTGAGCTAACGCTTCTTTGACAGTTACGTCCATTTAGATATAAAGCCACTATCAGGATGTGCTGAATCCATCCACACAACCCAGAAGATGAAGCGTAAGCGAGCTCTTTCTGTTCCGTGACCTCCATGTTGAGCTGTGGGGTCGTCATTGGAGGTGCAAAGATGATGAGGAGGAGGAGGAGGAGGAGAAGAAGAAGGGGAGGACAGAAGAAGAAGCTTCCGGAGAGACGAGGAGCTGATCGCACAACGCTGCCTCATCGAGGTTTATCTCAACAAATGGGTCCCTGGAGCAAACCGCTAAAGAAAAGGAGATAAAAAGGTCCATGACATTTTAGATTTAGAGATATTTTCACAGAATAGTCAACAAAGTGCACTTTTCTTCTGTCTTGCTT
>CM051710.1:17357501-17367501 GCA_028022725.1 Lycodopsis pacificus | reverse complement strand
CTGGCTAACGTAAGCTAACGTAAGCTAAAGGAGCGGCCGCTCCGACTCCGTTCTGCACATGTTCTCTGTTGCAGTTGACGGGTCAACTTGTTGAAGGTGGTTTTACTTCACACATCAGTTGATGCAACAAGTTTTCACACGTGTGAAAGAAGACAAACGCTGGTGTGAAAATGTGATCAGTGAAGTAAAGAAGACAGATCCAAAACATAGTCACACTGTCTCCGTGGACCTCGGGTTATTTTATATTTGAACATGTAATGCATGAAATGCTTTCTCCCCCATATTTGTAAGCAACGTATTTCATATTTACACACTGTCTAATATTATTTTTCTCATATTTCAAATGAATAATTGACTGTTTTGCTTTGTAATTTCCTGAAAGTTCACTTGTAGTCACTCTTCAGTCCCCCTTGCATCGAAGCGTTGGTGTGCTGCACACGACTTCCTGCATTATGTCGATTGTTCCCGAGTCCTTGAGTTAACCTTAAAGTCATTCAAGGACATTCAAGAGTAGATTTGAGACTCAATCAAGGCCTTGAAAGTGTTGGTAAATGAAACGGATGGCAGCGGGAGCAGCGAGATGAGAGATTTCATGGGAACTTCTTGAATCGACAGCATGAGCAGTGAAAGCACGAGGCTTCTGCAGCGTCTGACTCAACAACCTGAACTCCAGCCTGGAAAGTTTGGAATCGTTGGAGTGTGTGTGAGCGCGGGAGATCAGCATACAAATGTAGTCGATATCAATAAAACAACAAGGAAAAATCGATAAGATATCAAGTGAACAAGAGTTTAAGATCTGAGGCAGTTTGGTCTGAACTCACCGAGGAAGCCGAGGCGACTCCATGACTTCATCGTGGTGACGAATTTACTTCTCTCTCTAAAAATATCTTCTTAAAGATGGTGGAGGGTCATCCACAAGGCTGTGGAGGGTGTTTCCTTTATCTTGTTCCTTTTTCCACAAACTCTCCTCTTCCTCGACTCTCACTTTGTAGTGAGCTGTCTGTTTTGTGATCTCTCTCTCTGTCTCTCTCTCTCTCTCTCTGTCTCTCTCTCTCTCTCTCTCTCTCTCTCTCTCTCTCTCTGACTCTCTGTCTCTCTCTCTCTCTCTCTGTCTCTCTCTCTCTCTCTCTGACTCTCTGTCTCTCTCTCTCTCTCTCTCTCTCTCTCTGACTCTCTCTCTCTCTCTCTCTCTCTCTCTCTCTCTCTCTCTCTCTCTCTGACTCTCTGTCTCTCTCTCTGACTCTCTCTCTCTCTCTCTCTCTCTGACTCTCTCTCTCTCTCTGTCTCTCTCTCTCTCTCTCTCTCTCTCTCTCTCTCTCTCTCTCTCTCTCTCTCTCTCTCTCTCTCTCAACCTCCTCCCCCTCTCCTCTCTTGTTGTGTCTCTCATCCCACCTACAACTCACATGTTGCCTCCCTTCCTTCTTTGCTTTATTCTCACTCTTCATCTCTTGCTTTGTGTCTAATCCTAGATGTAGATGGAAGTATGTGGACACAGAACAGTAGTACTGTGATACGATGTTTTTCTAACTTTGTGGGAATTCAACTCTTTCCTGTTTCATCCTGTTCACACGTCAACTCGTCAAATAGGGAATTGTGTTTGTGGTTCCGACACATTACAAAGGGCTGAACTGAGCTTCACTCGTAGGGAGACTGGTCCGCATTGGAGGTCAGGTTGAGGAGCTCAGACGGAAGCTGAGGAGGTTCAACATCTGGGAGTGAGAACGTGTTGAAATGACGATGAACCCTTGAGCAAAGCCAGCTCACTTTTATCCTTCTTCCTCTTGCTGTTTCTTATATCTGGTACTTTCCGGCTACTGTATGTTTTTTCTCAACCCTAACCTTTGTCTCAGCATCTAGACCCACCCTCGTTCTCTCTCTCTCTGCTACTCTCTGTGTCTCTCGACCCTCTCGTTCTCTCTCGGTATCTGTCAGTATTCAGGAACTGAGCAATCCACCGCAGCGCTAGCTACAGATTCACACAGGATGCTAGCTCCCACCTCAGCAGCACGTCAATAGGACCTGCAAGGTACTAATTCTCACTTCGTCATGTTTGCAGCCACAACATGCAGTGCAGACAAATGGCATCATGACACCCCTGCAACGATGGCAGACCTCCTCTAAAAGCTGTTGAAGAGCAGCTGCATTTAGCTTTAAAGATTTCATTGATTTCAGATCAGTCTCAGAATGTCTTACTTCTCGACAAGTTCAGAAGCTGATCTAAAACATCTAGTTTTTTAGTTTTTTTCAATCTTTGGATAACTGGCCAGGATGTGATGTCAACAGCAGCACCAGTGGAATTAGATTTTGATGAACGATGTCAGATTTTAGAGTCTGATTGGGTGGAAGAAGTACTCGGATCCCACAAGCAGCAATACCACGAAACAAACAAAGGATTTCACCAAGGAAGCTGTTCTTGCTCTATTCCGGTGTGAAGTCGGACGTCAACGTTGCCTTTACGCTTCTTACGTGACGTTGCATAACAAAGTATATTAAAGACGGTTGTTATTTCCGGTACTTCTGTGCCATCAATGTTAAATTCCTGAAAAGTTGATATTTTTGGTCAAAGGCCCAGTCACAGCAAGGTTTACCTGCGTTTGGCTCTCGGAGCTGGTAAGCTAACGGCTAACGCACTAGCAAGCCAGACTTATGCTCGTGCTATTTAATCACAAGCTTAGTTTTCTCTGGCATTTTGTTCTCAGAGTTGTACATCATTTCATTACAGAAAGTCATTGAAGGGGTCGAGGTGCACTCCAAGCCAGCGAGCTGCTAGCTGTGACGTAGATTCAGGAAGGTAAATGAAAGTGATTGGTGCAACTTACCAATAGCTTCCTCTGTTTGGAAATCTAAGCTCAAATTCATGTGGCACATAAAATGAAAGGTTGTTGTAGTTTGTACTATTTGAAGACGAGAACGAAGATACTGGAGAATTCTGCAAAAACACCAATGTTTCTTTCTCCCTTTCTGTGTGACTGTGATTGTGCCAAACCAGCTATTATGGTTAAAGATGAACGTAAAACACCCGTCCACCGACCTAAGCGCTGCACCTTCATCTCCACGCATGGCACATTACTTCCTCAGTCGGCCGGCTGGCCCCGGTTAGCTTGATAGCGCTTACATTACAGTGTGACAAAGACAAATGTCAAATGTTTGGAAACTTATTTTAGAAATACGTACTTGGATAAGCAGAGGGGTTTGATTTTGTTTTAAACTTTATTGTTTCTATTTTCAACTTTAACTGTAAACTTCCCCCAAATCCATCTTAAAGAGTGGGACGGATCGGCTACGTTAGTGATCATCGTGTTGACGTGAATAAGACAAATGAGTGGTCATGGAGTAGATTGAGGTTACCTGAGGAAGAAAGAGAGGACGAGTCATTTTCAACCAGCCATGGCTGTGCGAGTGTCAAGTTTCCAGGTATGAATAGGTCGAAGATTGATTCATCGCTGCCAGATGCTGAAAAATCATAATCACCGTCTCCCTTTAATGAAAGAGCTGCAGCACCTACAGGAAGAGCAATCGAAGGGTTAAAACACAACAAACTGCTTCCTTAGCTTCTTTTATTTGTGACTAATCAATACAGAGCATGTCTGCTTATCACAGCGAGAATACGTTATTACCTAAGTTGTGAGTAGTTTCATGGAAATTTCCCAGAACAAAAATGACATTTTAGATCAGAGTTAAAGGATAAAAAAGAGATAAATAAACATAACTTAGTTTTGTTTTTCCAGAACATAACTCTGAACATTGAATGAAGATGTTCATAATTCTTGTTTTCTTTTGTTGTCAAAGGTTTTTAAAGAGGGGATGTAGTATGAATGAGTGTGTGAGTGATGAGTGAACCTTCAGAACACAGAGAGGAATGAACGAGTGAAGTTTGGTGAATGTAAGAGCTGCTGAAGTGATTTATCATCAGAGTCTGAGAACAAACTCATTGAGAGGAAACGTTTAGTTACATTACAGACATTCAGAGACTCTACAGGTGAATATTCACCACTTCATCACTCACATTAAGAAGACTCTACAGGTGAATATTCACCACTTCATCACTCACATTCAGAGACTCTACAGGTGAATATTCACCACTTCATCACTCACATTCAGAGACTCTACAGGTGAATATTCACCACTTCATCACTCACATTAAGAGACTCTACAGGTGAATATTCACCACTTCATCACTCACATTAAGAGACTCTACATGTGAATATTCACCACTTCATCACTCACATTAAGAGACTCTACAGGTGAATATTCACCACTTCATCACTCACATTAAGAGACTCTACAGGTGAATATTCACCACTTCATCACTCACATTAAGAGACTCTACAGGTGAATATTCACCACTTCATCACTCACATTAAGAGACTCTACAGGTGAATATTCACCACTTCATCACTCACATTCAGAGACTCTACAGGTGAATATTCACCACTTCATCACTCACATTAAGAGACTCTACAGGTGAATATTCACCACTTCATCACTCACATTAAGAGACTCTACAGGTGAATATTCACCACTTCATCACTCACATTAAGAGACTCTACAGGTGAATAGAGTCACAACATGAACTCATAGATGTCACCATGAAACGTCACCACTTCATCACTCACATAGAGTATTTATTGAATTAAACGTTTTCTTTCCACGAGTCTGAAAGAAGACGTGATATGAAAGAGAACAAGTGAACCATGAACTGGTTACCGGTTTACTGTTTGTGGATCAAATCAATCAATGAAAAAGTCAGATAAAACAATAATACTGATTCAGATTTACCTCACTGATCCAGACTGAAATGAAGTCCTTGTGTTACAATGAAGCAGAGATATTTCAGAGCGAACGCAGTTCTTTCTGACTCACCGAGAACCCAAATCAGCAGGTGAACCTTCATCATCATCATCATCACCTCCTGTCCTCCTCTTCTTCTCCTGCAAACGTTGAAAAACACCAAAGTTTGCCGAGTCTGTGCCGCCGGTGCAGCCTGAGTGTATAATCAGGTTACCAACAGGAACTGGCTCACCACAGCTTCTCGGAGAGGACACTGACTTGCTGCCTCAGCTGATGTCGTTCTGATTGGATATTGACGTATCAAAGAGTGTTCGACCCTGCAGACAGCAATCCTTTACTGCCCTAAAAGTACTAATACCACACTGTGAACATACTCCACTACAGCTGTTCAGCATTCAAAACCATACTTAGGTCATCACTTCATTCTTCAGTTCATCACAAACATTCAGCATCAACACATCAACACATCTGGAGATACGAGGTTTCCACTGGACAGGAGCCAAATGCATGTAGGAACCCTCATTAGTGCTTCATGTCATTCATAACAAACAACAAGAAACACGCACATCTCCAGGGTGTCTTCTGAAAATCTGTTTTATTATTTTTACGTCATTTTGGCAATAATTTGTTCCAAAAGCAGAGACGAGAGACGGTACAGAGCAGAGACGAGGCCCCGCTGGTGTTCACCAGCAGGGGGCAGCATCAACACACGGCAGTGCGTCCCGTTGCGCCCCCATGGTGACACAGTGCGCTGTGCAGAGAGGCTGCAGGACGCGCATCAAATGCGGCAAAAAGCAGTTGCTGTCACTGTTTTAGTCTTTTGAGAAGAAAAGTATTTTCTACTGTATTTGCTGAACGATGTCTGATTTCACACTCGACCTGATTTTGCACAGCGAACGCCGTAGAAGCGCGACAACAAAACGCATCGCACACTTTACACTGAAAACAAGGGAACGCACGTTGATAGAAGAGCAAATGAGAAACATCAACATCTGGTGATTGCATGAGAATTTAGATTCATTTCATTTGTTGCATCTTTGTTTCATGCACTAAAATATCAGTGTTGGTTAAAGTAAGGCTTTGACGTTACTCTGTGTGTGTGTGTGTGTGTGTGTGTGTGTGTGTGTGTGTGTGTGTGTGTGTGTGTGTGTGCGTGCGTGCGTGTGTGTGGGGACAAAGCAAAGATGTACAACTGAAGAGCTTCTTTTTTAGTTTGTAACGGGCCAGTGTGTCGCATGTCAGGGGATCTATTATCAGAATATATAATAATATAAAGTTATGTTTTACATTTTTATTTAATTTTTTATTATTTTATTTTTTATTTTTTATTTTTCTCTGTGTATGTAATTTGTTGACCCTACGGTCACATTGTGTTTTTTATGCTTTTAAATGTCTGCTCTGTTCAGCACTTTGTGATGTTATGTCTGTGAAAAGTGCTCTATAAATAAATTCAAATTCATTCATAATATTCATAACTACGATTTCATGAGAGTACAAACACCTGAAACTAAGAATCCTTGTGTTTTGAGCCTTCATATCTACATTGGAAGCGGGTGGCGGGGCCCGCCGCACGTTGCACCGCCACGTTTCTACAGTAGCCCAGAAAGGACAAACCAAACACGTACATCTTCAGGTAACCTCAAGGCCACCGTCGTCTCTCCACGCTTGTGAAGCTGCGGTAACGTGAGTCTGACTTCCTCTCCTGACGTCTCTCATCATGAACCCTTCAATGCGTTCGGTTAAGGTTACTTTTATTACTGCTCAGATGAGGTTGATGTAAAATGGCCGACACGATAAGACTAAATAATAATAAAACTCTTCAATAACCAACATTTGTTCCGTATCAAGAAGTGCAAAGATTTCAGAAAACAGTAGAAAACTGTTTGCACTGATCCCACAAATATATAGAAAACTTGATTTCTCTTCAGAATAATAATATTCATCAACATATAAATATCATCCGTATTCACACGGGGAACATATTCAAGTACTGCTCGAAATATAAACATACTGTACATGTAAATATTATCCTGTGATGTCATTCGTGTTGCATGTTTGCTGCTTGGCAGTTTCTCCGATGTTTAAAGCCGGACGGGGCCGTGAGTCACTCCTCCGTGGTGCGTTCAAGTGCGACGCTGTGCTCCTGGGCGATGGCGGCCAGCTCTTTCAGGAACTCGGCGAACAGGACGATGGCGAACACTCGGCTCTTGGCTTGAGCGGGGATGGGAGGGCACGGCGGCAGCACGGCGAGAGGAGGCGAGGCCAGCGCGGTCCTCCCGGAGAGAGACGGGTCCAGGATGATGTCGCCGGCCCGAGACTGGAGGCACTCTGGGACACGAACGAGACAGAGATCGACAAACTGTGTCTGAAAATATACCACTTTGAATTCATGCAGCACATGGACCATGGTAGAGACCTGTCAATCAGCATGTAGCCCCGCCCTAAAGCATCCCCTGCTTTATGGTCTGTTAGAGACCTGTCAATCAGCGTGTAGCCCCGCCCTAAAGCATCCCCTGCTTTATGGTCTGTGTGACTCTAAATGGACCATCATGTACTAAATGAACATCATGCTGTATTGAAGAAGACTTGAAACTAGAGATTGAGACATAAACTCATGTTTACAATGTTTACTGAGGGAATAAATCAAGAGAGAAGTAGAGTCATGTTCTATAGACTTCTATACAACCTGAGGAGTCGCCCCCTGGTGGACACTAGAGAGAATGCAGGTTTTTGGCTTCACTCGGCAGGACCGGAGGTTCCCGCCTGAGTAGGATTTGTAAACAAGCTGCTAACCGCCTCCTATTAATACTTCTGCTGTAACTTCTACATAAACTACCTCAGAGTTTTATTGCGGCGCTAAAACCTCCAGCTGGGGCGGTTTCTTGTCCCATCTGTGTGTGTGTGTTGAAGTGTGTGTGTGTGTGTGTGTGTTCATTCACCTCTAAACTTGCTGTCTTGGTCTTTAGCCAACAAGAACCTCCAGGCCTGAGTGACCAGGGCGGGGAAGTCCGGCCTGGCCGCCACGTAGCGCTCAATCTGAGCGTGCACCGACACCAACACCTACGGGAAGAAACGGGTCGCCGTGGCGATCATCGAGAGGCCTGACGCGGTGGCATCAGACGTGCAGGACGTGTGGATGTTACCTGGTGCAGTGTGCGTACGCTGGGCTGGTCGTGAGCGTCGGTGCGGAGCAGGAAGGACCTCAGAAGAGGTTGCGGGTACGACGCCAGCTGGGCCAGGATGCCCGTCACCAGCAGGTTCACGGCGATGGAGTTTTCCAGGAGGTTCTGGAGGCGGGACAACAGCACGCTGATGAACGGACCTGCAGGTTAGCGAACCAATAAAAGTGATGATTCAGTAATGAAGAGATGTTAACTGTGATGCCCCGACAGCAACGCAGCTTCTTATTGTTTTTGGACATCTGGCATTTTCCCCTTAATTACTTTATGTATTCTTCTTTAAGTCACTTTTAACGGGTCTCCAAGTAAAACGTTAACCAACCGTTGCTAACTATAGAATACATCTCGGTAAATTAGAATATGTGCAACTTCTTCACTGCCAACAGAGTAAATGAAGCTCTACAAACCGTTCTTCAACTTGCACTCTTCATCAAATAACAATTCCAATGTCACAGCATCTTTAAAAGATGAGTTTCTGCACAACAACAGTTGGATTTAGACTTGTATGATATTTGCATAATGCTTTTATGTTGACTTTGGGTCACCAGAGTTATGAAGAAATTATTATTATCACCTGAAAAGGTGAAATTGAGGTGAAACCTCAGTCGTGGTTGAAAACACAGACCTGTGAAGGGAACTCCATGCCTCCTGCTGCCTTTCTTACTGCTACTCCTCCTCTCCTCTCCTTCCTCTTCCACTTCCTCCATCGCCTCCTCCTCTCCTTCTTCCTCCTCTCCGTCATCCCACGAGGAGCAAAAGAAGGACTCCTCCTCTTCTTCCAGTTTTTGCCTCAGCACTCGCACCCGCCTCCTGAAAGCGTTGATGTCGTTGGTGACGTCGTCACAGTCCGGGTCCACCCCGAAAGAGAGCATGAGCTCGTGGTATCGGGACAGGAAGTCATCGTTGTTGGCGACTCTGTTGCCAGGCGGATTTGGAGACTTTGCATCGGTCGCCAAAGAGTCACGTGGCTCAAATTCAGTGTGTCCATTGGGTAAAGTGGCTAAAGATGGCGCGGGATGTTGTGTTTTGCGATGTTTGTGATTGACAGGAGCTTTGAAGTCACTCAGGTTTTGCTTAAATGTCTTGTTGTCTTCCACCGTATCATCACATTCGTCGATGATGTGATTCTGAGCGTAACAGCTGTTGGTGACAAACTGACATCCTCCTTGTACATCCATCCTCTTTATCTCATCTTCTGCTTCCTCCTTCCTTCTGCCCATCTCTTTCCCTCCGTCCTCGCTCCTCTTCCTCCTCACCTCCTTCACATAATCCTCGCTCCTTCTTTCCTCTTTCCCTCCGTCCTCGCTCCTCTTCCTCCTCACCTCCTTCACATAATCCTCGCTCCTTCTTTCCTCTTTCCCTCCGTCCTCGCTCCTCTTCCTCCTCACCTCCTTCACATAATCCTCGCTCCTTCTTTCCTCTTTCCCTCCGTCCTCGCTCCTCTTCCTCCTCACCTCCTTCACATAATCCTCGCTCCTTCTTTCCTCTTTCCCTCCGTCCTCGCTCCTCTTCCTCCTCACCTCCTTCACATAATCCTCGCTCCTTCTTTCCTCTTTCCCTCCGTCCTCGCTCCTCCTCCTTGTCGACATTATACTGTTAACCGTTTCCATGGCGGTCTTTCCCGTTGTCGTAAACATTGTTGTTGTCGTCGTTGCCGCCGGCGACACCCGCTGGCCGTTTGCGATGCCCCCGCGTGCCCGCCGGTTTGCCGCCATGATTCGCTCCAAAATGTCCGCCTTCGTTTCCCTCTGGGCGACTAGATTGTAGACCAGAACGTCGTCCTCGAACTCGGATTCCTCCACGTACGAGCCACGCGCCAGCTTGGTCGCGGTGCGTCGCATTTCCTGGATGTGTTGAGGTGTCGAGACGCATCTGTCGACCTCCGCGGTCACGCCGCCGTTCGCTGGTGCCGCGTCCGTCAACGCCGGCGAAGAGGGATCGCTGTCTGCAAAGATGTCGTCCCACTCCAGCTCCAGGGCGGAGCTGGCGCGTCCTGCCTGGTTGCCCGTGGAGATGGTATCTGAGGAGGA
>CM051710.1:17327501-17350001 GCA_028022725.1 Lycodopsis pacificus | reverse complement strand
GTGTGCTTTCTGTTCATGGAAGGTAACATTGTGATCGGCTAACAATGTCTTCTCCAGCAGGAAGGTGCCTTGTACTTTGCTTCATCCTCTTGAGTCACGGTTGGTTCCAAAAAACAAGATGGCGACGGATAAAGATGGCAATGGCCATAGACCAAGATGTAGCAATGGCAAAATTAATAAAGATGGCGACAACCAAAAACAAGATGGCGACGGCCAACTACTAAGATGACGACAACCAAAAGCCAAGATGGCGACGGCAAAAAACAAGATTCCGACGGATAAAGATGGCAATGGCCATACACCAAGATGTTGGCGTCCAAAAAACAATGTGGCAATGGCAACAAACCAAGATGGCGACAAAAAAAAAACAAGATGCAGACGGAAAAAAACCAAGATGGCGACAGATAATGATGGCAATGGCCATAGACCAAGATGTGGCAATGGCAAAATGAATAAAGATGGCGACAACCAAAAACAAGATGGTGACGGATAAAGATGGCAATGGCCATACACCAAGATGTTGGTGTCCAAAAAACAATGTGGCAATGGCAACAAACCAAGATGGCGACAAAAAAAAAAACAAGATGCAGACGGAAAAAAACCAAGATGGCGACGGATAAAGATGGCAATGGCCATAGACCAAGATGTGGCAATGGCAAAATGAATAAAGATGGCGACAACCAAAAACAAGATGGTGACAGCCAACTAATAAAGATGACGACAGTCCAAAACAAGATGGTGACGGATAAAGATGGCAATGGCCATACACCAAGATGTTGGCGTCCAAAAAACAATGTGGCAATGGCAACAAACCAAGATGGCGACAGACAATTAACCTCTTAGTGACGACATCTAAAGATGGCGACAAAAAAAAAAGATGCTGACGGAAAAAAACCAAGATGGCAACATCCTTTTTGCCGAAATGTTACTTTCCTGCCTCCAGTAAACCACCTGTGAACCTAAATTCCAGGCCTCATAACGTCCTCTGTAAAACGGTGGACTTTTGGTTTTGCATCGTTAATATTCATACTTATAAACCGCAAACACTTAATTCATCACCATAAGAAATGTACGAGAGAGGAACGAATACATGAATGAAAAAAGAGACAGAAGAATGTAATTCACTGTCTGGACTTGTGTTAACCTTTGCTTCAGACAAGGACAACACACACACACACACACAGACATGGAGTGTGTGTGTGTGTGTGTGTATGTGTGTGTGTGTGTGTGTGTGTGTGTGTGTGTGTGTGTATTCTTGGCGGCCGTAGAGAGAGAGGCTTGTTTCTAAATGGATCCTGTGTTTAAGGGCCAAAGTCTGGGTCAGCAACACACACACACACACACACACACACACACACTGTCTGCCAACATGAGGACAACAGGACAGGCTGAAGACACGGGGGGACAGGATCTCTCTGATTGGTTGATTAAGTGGTTGATTGGTAGATGAGGTGGTTACCTGTGACCAGTGGTTCTTGAACACGATCATACAGGTCTCGGGGTCCACCCCCCTCAGCACGAGAGACCTTCTCCGGGTGCCTCCGACAGCCACCGAGGCCATCATGTTGATTGGCAGTCAGGTGGTTATAGCATGTTTCAGATCTGGGTGCTGGCTGGACCAAAGGGCTGGGGGGGTATTCGCTGGCTCTCTCAGCCCAGGATCAGGCTCTCTTCCTGGGCTTGGCGTGGCAGCTGCTGGCCTGCAGGAGGTGGAGAGAGGACACTTTTCTATTATGCCTCTAATTACCATGGTCATAAGTCAGGGGATCCTTTAAAAACATCCTTCTGGCTCATAATCTGCACACACACACATTCTGCTGCTTTTACCTGCAGGACTTGACAATCATCACGGTTTAAGGTTTTCTGCAGGTTCAAACTATTTCAGTGACAGTTGTCCGGACATTCACGGTTCACTGCAAACAGGAGCTGCCAACGGCTTTCTGAGGCGCCACTTTGCCAACATGTGGCGTTAAACAAATATGAGCTAAAAAAACCTGCTTGTGCAGTGAAACAATGAAGCGCCTCCACGGCAGCATTGTGCAGCCTCGCTACACTGAGGCTGGAGCTTTACGTCGCTCTGTGAACGGAGAGCAGAGAGGACCGATCATCTGATGCTCTCCGTGTCTGCCTCCATGTCATGGTGCTTCTCTGTGTCTCTGTCTAAACACCAGCCAGAGCCACGGCCCCAAACAGGAAGTGAGGGTCTTCAGCAGACAGGAAGCGCGTCCCGAGTCCCGCCCTCTGTTTCCTCGGGACATTCCACAAATTCCTACAGAGCTCTCCAAGAAACCGCACGAACACATTCACTACTGTAGAGAACACTACCGTAAATAATACTACCGTAAATAATACTACTGTAGAGAACACTACCGTAAATATTACTACCGTAAATATTACTACTGTAGAGAACACTACCGTAAATAATGCTACCGTAAATAATACTACCGTAAATAATACTACTGTAAATAATACTACCGTAAATATTACTACTGTAGAGAACACTACCGTAAATAATACTACCGTAAATAATACTACCGTAAATAATACTACTGTAAATAATACTACCGTAAATAATACTACCGTAAATAATACTACTGTAAATAATACTACCGTAAATAATACTACTGTAAATAATACTACCGTAAATATTACTACTGTAGAGAACACTACCGTAAATAATACTACCGTAAATAATACTACCGTAAATAATACTACTGTAAATAATACTACCGTAAATAATACTACTGTAAATAATACTACCGTAAATATTACTACTGTAGAGAACACTACCGTAAATAATACTACCGTAAATAATACTACTGTAGAGAACACTACCGTAAATAATACTACCGTAAATAATACTACCGTAAATAATACTACTGTAGAGAACACTACCGTAAATATTACTACCGTAAATATTACTACTGTAGAGAACACTACCGTAAATATTACTACCGTAAATAATACTACCGTAAATAATACTACTGTAGAGAACACTACCGTAAATATTACTACCGTAAATATTACTACTGTAGAGAACACTACCGTAAATATTACTACCGTAAATAATACTACCGTAAATAATACTACTGTAGAGAACACTACCGTAAATATTACTACCGTAAATAATACTACCGTAAATATTACTACTGTAGAGAACACTACCGTAAATATTACTACCGTAAATAATACTACTGTAGAGAACACTACCGTAAATATTACTACCGTAAATAATACTACCGTAAATAATACTACTGTAGAAAACACTACCGTAAATATTACTACCGTAAATATTACTACCGTAAATAATACTACTGTAGAGAACACTACCGTAAATAATACTACCGTAAATAATACTACTGTAGAGAACACTACCGTAAATATTACTACCGTAAATAATACTACCGTAAATAACAGTACCGTAAATATTACTACCGTAAATATTACTACCGTAAATAATACTACCGTAAATAATACTACTGTAAATAACAGTACTGTAAATATTACTACTGTCAATAATACTACTGTAGATATTACTACCGTAAATAATACTACTGTAAATAATACTACTGTAAATATTACTACTGTAAATAATACGACTGTAAATAATACTACTGTAGAGGACCCTACTGTAAATAATACTACTGTACACACTACTGTAAATAATACTACTGTAAATACTACTGTACACACTACTGTACCTCTGTCCTGCAGCTGCTGAGGGGACGACATGGACGAGTGTCGTCGTCCTGAGAAAGAGACGGAGATCCATGAAAGGTTGTCACAGCTCACCTACAAACACACACTTTACAAACCCACCTTCACCACCTGGGCCTCTAGCGCGTGTGTGTGTGTGTGTGTGTGTGTGTGCGTGTGCGTGTGTGTGTGTGAGTGTAGTTTATTTAAATGTATTTCTGTGCGCTTCACAATAAAACATAAAATCAGAGACGCAACAAAAACCCAAACCATGAAAGAGAGAGACGAGTAATCTGAGATGAGACAGTGATGTTTAATCCCAAAGCACCGCCGTGCGCGCGTGTGTGTGTGTGTGTGCGTGTGTGTGTGTTGCATGCCATCACACACACACACCAGGGATTAAACACACACAGATTTTCTGACCTGTTTTTTTCACGTTTTCAGACATTTAGCTGATTGCGTTTTAAATTCCTCTGATAATGAAACACCTGCGAGGGCATCGAACCTGCAACCTCCCAGTCACAGGGAGGACAGTCGGCCGAGTTCTCACTGATTCACACGCGTGTTCATCCCCTCAAAGACAGCAGCTGTTCGCTTTCTCACAGACAAACTAAAAAATGTAAACGTTGAACACAGAAGTATTCCGATCCTTTACTGCAGTAAAAGTACTAATACACACTGTGATGAGAGTAAAGGTCCTGCTTTCAACCCCTTACTGAAGTGAACGTACAAATGAAGGTCGGTTGATCAGCAGAATGTTTTATTATTGTATCTGATGGTTCTGGATTATTGTTAGTTATTAAACGGTGGTTTAATCTACAGCAATGCATCATAAGACATGAGAGAGACTTCTGACTGACCCTGAACGCACCACCACAGACGGCGTGTGCGGGTTCGATGAGGGTCACCGAACTGAAGAGTGAGCACGAGCGTGCTACACTTTCTTAATGCTTCACGCACACACACACACACACACACACACACACACACACACACACACACACACCTGAAAAGTCAACAGAATAAAGTAGAAGAGGATATGAAGCTTTAATTACAAGAGCACACAGATGTCTCTCTATTTAGTTCCACACTTTATACTTTAGTTTTCTACTCCAGTCTAAAGCTTTAAATGTGTTTCCATTGTGCTTTATTTGCTGTTTCTATTCTTTTACTTTTTAAGTATTTGCTACTTTCTCATTCTTTTAACTCAGCTGCTGTTATTGAGCGACACTAATGTTAAACCTCTGACATACAGCATGAAACTACAGCGTGTTCGCCTCACAGGTACAGCTCACCTGAGGCTCGGACAGAGGAAGGAATCTGAGTTGGAAGCCTTCTTGTAGCAGGAAAAGGATCGTAGAGTCGATCCACAGTCCGTCGGGCTGCAGGAGACGTCCACGAGTCCCGAGGTCTCCTGTAAACCGGCTGCTCGTGTCGCCTCTGACCGCAGCGCTCTCTGAGGCGTTAAGCCGCTCAGCCGTCAATCACTGTGCTGCTAGGCAACCGTCTGGCCCCGCCCACATATACAGGAAACCACGTCCCCCAGAGTGAGCGAGAGGCTTGACAGTTTTAATGATGTAAACAAACCATTAAATACATTAGATACATGAAACAGTAAGTTATAGATGTTTTACTCACTGTGCACTCATTCACTCATTCATTCATTCATTCTTTCAAACTTTATTTATACCCCAGAGCCAATTACAAAAACAACAACAAAGAGATATACTAACAGAGATAAAAAACACATATATGTTTAAAAGAAAATCCATTTAAACGTTCAAATTAGAAAAAATATTTCGATTTAAAAATTGGGATAGTTAAGAAGTGTAAACAAATAAAGGTTTGTAAAAAAAAATAGAATTCTGCAATAAAGTAGTTAATTGAAATGTAAAATAAAATACAGTTGCAGAGATGCTGTATTTAGTTCCATGATAGAAATATATATAAATACATGAATAGACATGTTATGAATCCCAAAGGGAACTTACTGTGCTACAACATATTACATACATATTGCAGTATATTCAGACAGTAACATTTTACATTTTACTCGCCTTCATGTTGCCAACATGAAGGCGAGTCCCCATAATGTCAACATAGTTGAGAGCTTTATGTATTTGGTGTAGGTTTGAATGCAGGATGTGTACTTGTAACAGAGTATTTATACGCTGTGGTATTACGCACGTTTAGTAACATGTCGGAGTGCTTCTTCCACCAATGTGTTTTTCACAATTAATGTCACTGTTTTACATTAAAAACTGCCATAAATATATTATATATTCATATTATTTTCCACTTTCACCGGGTTAAATATTTAAACAACTTGAGTCCTGGTCATCTATATATGTTTTAGTTTTTTGTATGCTAAATGCTAGTTTTTCTTGTTCTTTACAGTCTAAGATATCTTAATTATTATTAACAGTGATGTTGTTGCATTGCATCAAACACCGCAGTGCTCCAGAACACAGCAGGGCCGCCCCCTAGTGGACACCAGGGGGATAGCATGGCATTTAAAACGAGATGGGAAAAACACTGATGAAATGCAAAGCATGTTTTAATGATATAATGAACAATGGTAAGTAGTTTAAATGTGTTTCAATGGGGGTCTGTATTTTTGGCTACATCCAAAATAAATAAATAAAATCACACAACCTCACAACAATGTGTGTCACGCGCGTTAAAGCCCAAATGGTCGAAAACAAATGTCTTTATTTCAGGAAGTCTCGCAGTTGGTGACGTCACGCAGCCGGAGCGCGTGCGGCTCCGTATCTAGAGCTCGCGACCCGGGAGTGTGGTGGTGGAAGCTAGGAGAGAAACTCTTCAGCCTCCAAAATAATAACACAACGACAGTTGTTGTTTTTAATTTTATCTGCTGGTTTGAACACGTTTACTCTCTGGAGCCGGTAAACGGGGAAGCCGACGCGTTCAACGGAGCCGGGACGTGGTTTTCCGGGGCTTTAAAGTTTCTCCGTTTGTTGTGGGTGAACTTGCCCGGGAGGCTCGTGCTGGTGCGTGTTAGCGTCGAATAGAGCAGCAGCTGCAGCAGCAGCAGCAGCATAATGTCTCCGGTCTGACCGGCTCCATTTTCCAAAAGTGGGAATAAAGAAGGAAGAAATGGCCGAAGCCCGGTCAGAGGACGAGGAGGATAACATGATGCGGGACAACCGGGAACAAGTGGTTCGACGGAGCGCCGGAGGTAAAAAAAACAAACAAACGGAGAAAATGTGACTTTATGTCGACTGTTCAAACTGTGTCCACGTGGGATCGATACAATGTATCGATGTGTGTGTGAGCAGTAAGCTGTCACGAGCTAATGCTGCAAACACAAACACGCTGTGTACGTCCTAACCAGGACGCTCACAAACTGCTGGAACGCTTCTTCTTCGTGGTGCATTGCAGTGTTTGTGTGATGTCGGTGAGCTGAAAGGTACTTCTACCTCCTCAGTACTTCTTCAACTTCTGTGGTATTTGTAGTACCTCCTCAGTACTTCTTCAACTTCTCTGGTATTTGTAGTATTCCTGTTGCATCTCTCAGAGTGATGCAGCTGTTTCTACAAATGTGGCCTTTACTGTGCAGACTGGGCTGAAACACCAGTAACTACTGGTTTACTGTGCAGACTGGGCTGAAACACCAGTAACATACTGGTTTACTGTGCAGACTGGGCTGAAACACCAGTAACTACTAGTTTACTGTGCAGACTGGGCTGAAACACCAGTAACATACTGGTTTACTGTGCATACTGGACTGAAACACCAGTAACATACTGGTTTAATGTGCAGACTGGACTGAAACACCAGTAACTACTAGTTTACTGTGCAGACTGGACAAACACCAGTAACATACTGGTTTACTGTGCAGACTGGACTGAAACACCAGTAACATACTGGTTTACTGTGCATACTGGACTGAAACACCAGTAACATACTGGTTTAATGTGCAGACTGGACTGAAACACCAGTAACTACTAGTTTACTGTGCAGACTGGACAAACACCAGTAACATACTGGTTTACTGTGCAGACTGGACTGAAACACCAGTAACATACTGGTTTACTGTGCATACTGGGCTGAAACACCAGTAACATACTGGTTTACTGTGCATACTGGGCTGAAACACTAGTAACATACTGGTTTACTGTGCAGACTGGACTGAAACACCAGTAACTTACTGGTTTACTGTGCATACTGGGCTGAAACACTAGTAACATACTGGTTTACTGTGCATACTGGACTGAAACACCAGTAACATACTGGTTTACTGTGCATACTGGGCTGAAACACTCGTAACATACTGGTTTACTGTGCATACTGGACTGAAACACCAGTAACTTACTGGTTTACTGTGCAGACTGGGCTGAAACACCAGTAACTTACTGGTTTACTGTGCAGACTGGACTGAAACACCAGTAACTTACTGGTTTACTGTGCAGACTGGACTGAAACACCAGTAACATACTGGGCTGAAACACCAGTAACATACTGGTTTACTGTGCATACTGGGCTGAAACACCAGTAACATACTAGTTTACTGTGCAGACTGGACTGAAACACCAGTAACATACTGGTTTACTGTGCAGACTGGACTGAAACACCAGTAACATACTGGTTTACTGTGCATACTGGGCTGAAACACCAGTAACATACTGGTTTACTGTGCATACTGGGCTGAAACACCAGTAACATACTGGTTTACTGTGCATACTGGGCTGAAACACTAGTAACATACTGGTTTACTGTGCAGACTGGACTGAAACACCAGTAACATACTGGTTTACTGTGCAGACTGGACTGAAACACCAGTAACTTACTGGTTTACTGTGCATACTGGGCTGAAACACTAGTAACATACTGGTTTACTGTGCATACTGGACTGAAACACCAGTAACTTACTGGTTTACTGTGCAGACTGGGCTGAAACACCAGTAACTTACTGGTTTACTGTGCAGACTTTACTGAAACACCAGTAACTTACTGGTTTACTGTGCAGACTGGACTGAAACACCAGTAACATACTGGGCTGAAACACCAGTAACATACTGGTTTACTGTGCATACTGGGCTGAAACACCAGTAACATACTAGTTTACTGGGCTGAAACACCAGTAACATACTGGGCTGAAACACCAGTAACATACTGGTTTACTGTGCATACTGGGCTGAAACACCAGTAACATACTGGTTTACTGGGCTGAAACACCAGTAACATACTGGTTTACTGGGCTGAAACACCAGTAACATACTGGGCTGAAACACCAGTAACATACTGGTTTACTGTGCAGACTGGGCTGAAACACCAGTAACTTACTGGTTTACTGTGCAGACTGGACTGAAACACCAGTAACATACTGGTTTACTGTGCAGACTGGACTGAAACACCAGTAACATACTGGTTTACTGTGCAGAATTGTCCGGTTCCAGCTTCTTAAATGTGAATATTTGCTGGTTTTTGTCTTAGTTTCATGAAGTATAAATACATTTCTCCAGGTGTTGGACTCTCGGGTGGTCAAAACAAGCAGTTTTGAGAAGTCAAACTTCAGGTTTTAGACGTTTTGATGGTCAGAATTGACATTCTGCAGACTTTTATTGATTTATCGAGAGGATATTACAGGAATATGAACTTGTAGGCGATTCAAATGTTGGCCAATCGTACCGTTGGCGTGTGGGTGTAGTCTGAAACCAAAGCCATAAATTCTTGCATCAACATGTGTAGCTGTGGGTCAAAGGTCCCACATGCAGGCTTACAGTCACACAGAGACCCCGTGGTAGCGGTGCAGGCCTGAGCGAGACGTTCCGCCGTTAGTGTGACAGTGTCTGTGCGACTCATTCACACACCGGTCCAGACTTTAGAACCTGAGGTATTAGTGTTCTTTAAATATTGTTCCACGATGAACGGAGGTTCCTTCAGCACAGACGCTACCCGTTGACTTCGTCCCCTTGTGTTGGGTAAATAGCCGCTCTGAAAGAAGATACTTCCTGACGTCAGCGTTCAGCAATATGATGATGAATAATATTATGGTTCCAAATCCACAGAATTCATCTACTTGTGGAACCTGTTGAGGTTTAACTCTCATCATTAGCAAGTGACGAACAACTAAAACACCGTTCTCAGTGGTAGCTGGTATATTAGCGTTATTTAAGCTAGCCTGTTTGACCTACCGGAGTGTTTCCTACATTACTCTTTCATATAATATGATGACAAATAGAAAGTTGAATGAGAGATTAACAGAAAACTAAACCTCCGATTTTATGTGACGGAGATCTGTCACCATATCGCTACAATGTATTTGACTAGGCATACAATGGTGCTAATCACTGAGCTTCATGATGATAATAATATGTTATATGTTATATGTACGCCACGCTTTATAGGATACTCAAAGACCCGTTCACTAAAAACACGCCACGGACACACGGCAGCCGACGACATTAAAGCAGCATCATGCAGCGGTTTTAGTTGTTTACTTTAAATGTGATGTTATTTCATGAATGAACACATTTAAATGACATTGAGTCTCTGGTCTGAACTCGTAGCCGACACTTTGATTGTAGCGGCATCTAAAATACGATTTATTGAGAGATAGGATTACCGATTAAAAATATACTTGTGTGTTTTCTTACTGATTGATCAGGTACAGTTGATCTCTGTCCAGCAATTATCTAATGAAGGCAAAAATATCCCAGGAAATCTGCGATATCATGATTTGTATTTGATGAACCGGGATGGACGGAGGATACTTTACCTTCACTGAGAAGAGGAAGTGATGCGTTTAAAACCGTATTCAGAGTAAACAGGAAGTTATGATTCGACAGGTGAGCAGGTGAGCTGACGGGGAAGTGGAAAACAGTGAAACGTCCTGATGGACGGAGTCAAAAACAAGAAGGAAGAGATCTGCTGTTTGATTGATCAGCTGTGAGGACAGAGGCTGGAACACTGCGCTCTGTTGTGTGATGACCTCACGCCAGCGTGACCAGCTGACCTCACTGCTGCGTTGCTGCTCATCTGAGCACGCAGGGAATTAAAGAGTGAGTCATGGAAATGATCCGGAGGCTCGCCGAGAGCTGGACCTCTGGAAACCATCAGTTTGAGAGCAGCGGTCCAGCTCCGTGGTTCTGGTCTGCGATTCATTACTGTGGCATCTGAAGGCTGCTGTTTCCAGTGTGTGTGTGTCCTCATCGCCTCCTTTAGAAGCCAAACACCATCTCAAAACAAAGCTTCAGCTTTTGTATTAATGAAAGCGTGAAGATGAAGATGGAGGTGGAAGCCTTCCACTGATGGAGTTCCTCAGCCGGTCAAAATCACCACAAAGTGACCCGCTAGCCCGAGATGTTTGTGTGAACGAACTCGATATCTTTAGGTGATGTTCTTTGTGGGTAAAGAGCTATTTGATGTCATTTACAGACCAATCAATGATGAGAAGAATCCTTAGTTGCAGCCGTAGTCGTGTTCTTCGTCTGATATTCTCTCTTGTTGCTCTGATTTGGCCTCCTCCTCCTCCTCCTCCTCCTCCTCCTCCTCCTCCTCCTCCTCCTCCTCCTCCTCCTCCTCCTCCTCCTCCTCCTCCTCCTCCTCCTCCTGATGCAAACATCTGTCTCTTCAGCCTCCAGCTGCTCTCTAGTTGTCTGTTGTTAATACAAAGAGATTTATTAACGCTGCAGAAGGTTCCACTTCTTGTACTTGCATTTGAGTACTTTCCGGTACCGGATACGAGTACTTGATAGTACATGACACTCCTAACAATAATACTTAGCTGCTGACATTTTAACATTCATAACTGTTTTTCTGATGCATAGTTCTTTGTCGTAGTGATGTTAATAATGAGCTGTGTAACCGTGCCCCCCCCCCCCCCCACCGATGACGAGCGCTGAGGAAGAATCTGCTGGCGTGTGCATTTACACGTCTGAGCGCAGCTCCAGCTGAGGCAGGAAGAAAACATCTGGAAGTGTTAAAAAAAAAAAAAAACCTCATGATGACTGCAGCAGAATCCCACGGCAGCCAATCACAGCCTCACTTCCTGGCTGCTCTCGGCCAATCGGGAAGCTTGGACGGAGCAGATGGGAGGTCCAGTTTAGAGTTTTAGAGAGAGAAGTGGAGGAAAGAGAGAAGAACAGATAGTGGAGTAAGAAGAAAGACGTCTCTTTATATTCCAGAACGTTGTAAAGTTCTAGTTTCTCTGGACGCTCCAGGAAGAGAAGCCGACCTGCTTCTCAGTTTGGTGTGAAGAGAAGCCGAGGAAGAGGAGGAAGAGGAGGTAGGAGACGATAAAAGGCAAGAAGAGAGGAACTAGAAGCTCCCGTTCTGTCTCTTTGGAGGTTCAGGTGAGGACGCGTTGATTCTCATCGCTGTGGCGTTGAACTACATTTCCCAGAGATCACCTGTCAATCCGTGTGAGCAGGCCGTGGACCTCCTTCCTTTGGGATCGTCTGTGGGTGTAGTTCCTGTAGGTGGCGCTATTTGCTGTGTGCTCCACCGCGACAGTCGGTTCTTCTTCTGTGTATTCTAAACAAGCTGGCAACGTATGACATCACTTCCTTTATGCAAAACAATCCAATGACTCCTCTTTGTTAGGTTCTTCCTGCAATCAATGGCTTAGTTGACGGTCGTCAGTGTTTGCAACTTATTGGTAGTTCTTCTGGATTTTATCGTCCTTGATGCAGAAACAATACTTGAGTTTTGGGACCAAAATAACCTTTATACGAGATTCAACCCTTTGTTCTTTTCGTCTTTCTTTCAACAAATTGCTTTCTGCATCAGAGTTTAAATAACTTTTTTAATTTCATAGAAAACAAGCCCACACAATGCAGAAGGTACACAGCTGTCCTGTTGCACGAACACACATCTGGACTGTTGTCTTCCTTTTAAAACATACATTCTACTTCCTTTGTAGTATTTCCTTTATGTCTAATACTTGTTTTCTATATTTAGGTTTCCTGGCTTTTGCAGTCCCTGCTTCTTTACTTCGTTGTTCTGCACCAGTATCTCGTGACGTCGCTGAATCACGATCTGTTCTTCTTCTTCACAGGTCGTCCCGACAGAAGGAAGCCGGAGCATCGTCTCAGGTAAGACACTCCTCTTCCTCGTCTACAGCTCGGCCGAGGAAGAGTTACCGGGAGGTTTGAGAGGGAGGGAGAGAGGGAGAGGTTATTATCTCCTTGGCTCATAAAGTTCTTTGAAGTATTTTTCCTGCAGAATAAATCTGAGGTTCTGAACTCGTGTCCAGCTGTTTGACTCCAGATTGGGACTATTTTCTTTGCTGTGTCCTCTCAGAACTACTTTCCTCCTCTTCCTCCTCTTCACTCCTACAAGTGTTTATCTCTGTTGGCCGGTTGGCATGGAAACCAGCCAGAGGAGCCAGCGAGTTCAAAGGCTGAGTGTTTTTACGAGGGGGCGGAGCCTCAGTTAGACTGAGTTTAACTTTAGAAGACAATGATTGTAAGAAGGTTGTGAGACATTTAAAATCCCCTCATGCATGAATGAATGAATGAACAGCAGCGTGTTGATGTTAGTCTCGTCTGAGGCCTTAGTCTGTGCTGTTTTAAATGAATGTCTAGTCTTTAAACTCTTTCAGAGTGTGATGTGTGTACTAGTGTTTGATTTCATCATGAAGGAGGAGGTGTAGAGACGGCACAAATCCACTCGTGCACTTCAGCACGAACTGCAACGCAAACGAACGACGTCGCTTTCTTAAGACGGGACTTTATTTTGAAAAGCCAGTTTGCATGCAACGAGGGGAAATTGACACGTTTTGCAGGACTTTTATAGGAAATCGCACAAATAATCGTGATTTCATCCGAAGTGTTGTATGAAGATACGTTGGCCCTGTACATGAGAAACACTGTATTTCTAACATTAGGTCCTTGTGCACGTGTGATGGCGAGCACTCTGCCTCTTCAGCCCTGTTGCTACGGTTTCTCTTCTTCGTCTACAAAGTCAGGAAGACGGCGTTCCTTCCTCACGTTTACTTCTGCTGCTTCCAGAACCTCAGCAATGACTGCGTTGGTGGAAATACGTTTTACTTGTGATTAATCCGTCCTGTGAAGACGGGTCTTTGAACTCTGTTCATTATGCTGACGACTAAATCCTTCACTTTCTCTGTGGACCGCCGGTCACACACACACACACACACACACACACCCCTGAAAGTGACGTAATGGGAACAGAGAGGAAAAAAGGCTCCAACACGGAAAAACTACATCGGCAAAGAGGGGCGGAGTTTAAAAGTAGCTCACAAACACAAACTGACTTCACTAAAACACAAAGTCGCCTCAAACTGTTTGTGGTGTTTGTCCAACTGCTTTTTGTCAGTAGTGTGTGTGTGTGTGTGTGTGTGTGTGGTCAGCGCTGAGTCATGCGTCTGTTCATAGTTAGCAGCTCTGTGGCAGAAAGAGAGGGACAAAGAGAACAGGCTGAAAGAGGACATTAAAGACATTAGACGTCTGACCTTCTGTCATCTGGGTGAGTCTGATGATTCCTATCCTGCCTAGCAACAGCTACTTCTATTAGAACAGGAAGACGTTTGGGTGGCAACTCTTTTAAATCAGACAGCAGTCTCTCCACTGAGAGAGAGAGTCTTTCATCCTTTCAGAACAGGCGTTTTCTCCCCGATGCCTTGCTCAAGGGCGTGCCAGCTGTTTGGGGGATCGAACCTGTGACCCTCTGACCTCCTTCCTGCGCTTCAGACAAAATACGTTCTAACTTGTCGCTGTTACAATTATCAGGAGAAAATCCAAACTGTGTAGAAGCTGAGGACGAGGTGGGACGAGCGAGCTTTGTTTGTCACTGAGAGAGAGAGAAGTGATGTGACTCATGGTTTCCTTCTCTCTCTCTCTCTCCCTCACTCTCTCACTCCCTCCCTCTCTCCCTCTCTCTCTCTGTAGCCAGGGTCCTCTCTCGTCCATCAGAGCAGCCATCAAGAGAAGTGAGTATCCTCCTCTACCTCTTCATCAAGTTCTCCTCCTCCTCCTCCTCCTCCTCCTCCTCCTCCTCCTCCTCCTCCTCCTCCTCCTCCTCCTCCTCCTCCTCCTCCTCCTCCTCCTCCTCCTCCTCCTCCTCCTCCTCCTCCTCCTCCTCCACCACCACCAGATTTTAATGTGCAACACATCTCAATGTTCTACGTTTTAAAACTTTGAAGCAAAAAGACGTCAAGTGAACGATCATAAGATGCAGCTTAACGTTTGTGCTTATCTATGGTTTTAAATAAAGCTCTGTGGGTTTGAATAGACGCTGCATGTTTCTGCATGGATGACTTTATTATTGTCCTCATGATGTGTTCCTTCTGTGACATCACAGACGCTTTGTGGTCCTTTAATCCAGTTTAACTGTTTCCTGTCTGTCCCCTCAGCCTCCACCAGGTCGGCCTCTGTCTCTGAGCCGTCCAGGGACAGGGACAGGGAGAGGGAGAGGGACAGGGACAGGAGGTGAGACACAGAGCGCTGGTTCTTCAAATTCAATAATTAAGTCAGAAAACTCCCCTCAACAGCTTTTAGTTTTCTCTTGATGCTCTTTAGTTAATCTGTCGAGTCAGCAAAACGATGAGAGATATTTGTGGTCAACAAGCGAGCGTGATCTCTTCTTTACAGTAAATAAACTCACTCCCTCTTCCTCCTCCTCTTCCTCACCTTCTCTCTCATTTGAGTCATTAGGACACTTGTTGTCGATACTATGTTTATTTATATACAAGTAAACAGTCACTTTGCAGATGATTTAATAATAATTGAACAACTCATGCGTGTGTCGATACCGTGTGTTTCCTCTGTTGTTGACTTCATGTGTCACCTGTTGCTAGGCGACCGGAGATCACCATCCTGTCCGCTGAGCCGCTGTCGTCCACTTCCTGGTTCCCCGGAGCTTCGGGAGGATTCCCGCCTCCCCCTCCTCCCGCGGCGCAGATCTGGGGACCCACCATCCCTCCGTCTGTACAGGTGTGTGTGTGTGTGTGTGTGTGTGTGGGTGTTACGGGTTGTTAGTTGCAGGATAAAAACATTTGGTCAAAGCGTTTTCCCTGCAGGAGGAGAATCTGTTGGTTTCGTTCGTCATCACGTTGTCTCCTCCTCCTCAGCCTCCTCCGTCCTACGAGGAGGTGATCAGAGAGAAGACTCAGGAGCAGGTTCTCCTTCCTCCCCCGTCCTCCTGCTCCTCCTCTTCCTCACCACATCCGGCGCCTTCAACAACGATCGCCACCCAGACTGACCCGGGATCAGCCCCCGACCCCGAGGACTCTCCGGGTGAGAGGGAGGCTCCTCTTTTAGTTTGTGTATTCATTTATTTATTGTAAATATTTGTGTGTTTTGTGTGCAGTGAGAAGACCAGTGAGACCGCCGCGCCCTCCCAGACCGTCTCACGTTGATGACATCACCAGCCAATCGTCTCCCGACCTCCTCGCCGAACTCTGCCCACCTCTGACCTCGACCTCCGGCGCTCAGACCGACCGATGGGATCCGTCTTTCGCCGCCGTTGACGTGGCAACCCCTCCGGCCACTTCCTCCCGCGTCCCGTCGGAGCGCCCCAGGCCACGCCCCCGCACCAGGCTCGACGTCAGGGTCCAGACGCTGGTGAAGCTGCGCGAGGACGGCGCGGCGACGCTGCTGGCCGCCCGCGCCGGCGCTACCGCCAACCAGGAAGTGAGTCGGGGGAAGTACCTCCAGGAGCTGCTCGAGGCCTTCGGCGACGACGACTGGGGATTCCCCCGTCGCCACAGCGACAGCAGTGAGGACAGCCAATCGGAGAGCGAGGACGAGGACGAGGAGGACATGGCGACTCTGAAGGCGAGGATACAAGCCTTCGAGCAGCAGCAGCAGGTGGCTGACGGGAGCAGCGGAGATGGTGACAACGCCGACTTTGTCGCCGCAAAGAGGCCTGAACCTCGGCCACGCCCTCGTCTTCAGGGGCAGCCGGCCAAATCCGGCCCGCCCACCGTCGCCCCCAAACCTAAAAACCTTTCACAAGCACCCAAACCGTCCAGCAAGGGGTTCTGGGAGGACGGAGGTCTGACGGACTCGAGTCGCGCTGAGGCTCAAACTGCGACCGAACCGACGGTGCCGCCGAAACCTGCTCCGGCTTTGGGGCCCCAACCCTGCAGAACCTCTGAGAAACCCTCGGTGGCACCAAAACCCCAGTCTGCCTCAGACCCCCTGCAGTCTGGTACCTCCGCCCCCGTCCCGGCCCCCAGACCCGCTCCACCCAAGCTCTCCTCCTCCGTCAGTGAGCCGGCCAACCCCAAACCTCCGCCCAGACCTCCAGTGGCCCCCAGGGCCAGCCTAGCGGCTCCACTCCGGGAGAAGAGCGCCACAGCCGGGCACGACACCCCGACTCTGCCCCCGAGACCCTCTGTGGAGGTCAGCGGTCCGGATCAGGCCGGAGGCGACGAGACGCTGGACAACGCAAAGCAGACCGGTGAGTGTGAGCTCTTCACTGACCTCTGCAGGCAGCTGGCAGGAACTACAACAACAAAGATCCTCCAGCAGCAGCTGGAGTCAGTCTCACGGCCCACAGATGGGTTTCCATGTTACTCCACATTCCAGACGTTCTGCTGCTGTAAACAGAGCGACTCATAGTCAATGACAGGACCGTAAACTTTAAACATAGAGAGAAACCATCACAGCTAGAGATGAATCGATGAGCAGAAAAACAGGTTCCTTCTTTCTTACATATGTATATTTGTTGTTTTATTGATCTTCTGGGATAATAAACAGAAAAGCTGCGGCCCTAATCACAAGAGTTTAACATCTGATTATCATGCGTAATAAAAGTTATTACATCTTTTTACAATCAGCACAGAAATGATTGTTTCAGTCAAAGAGAACTTGTGGAATAATAATGAAGAACATTGTGAGACACACTGGTGTTAATCTGCTATCTGAGTTTGGACTGAACTTCCCTTTAGAACCTCAGCTGGTGAACTCCTCCTCTTCTGTTTCACATATTTACCCGAGGTTTTGTGGTTTGGAGGTTTTGTGGTTTGGAGGTTTTGTGGTTTGGAGGTTTTGTGGTTTGGAGGTTTTGTGGTTTGGAGGTTTTGTGGTTTGGAGGTTTTGTGGTTTGGAGGTTTTGTAGTTTGGAGGTTTTGTGGTTTTGTGGTTTTGTGGTTTTGTGGTTTTGTGGTTTGGAGGTTTGGAGGTTTTGTGGTTTTGTGGTTTGGTGGTTTGGAGGTTTTGTGGTTTGGAGGTTTTGTGGTTTGGAGGTTTTGTGGTTTTGTGGTTTTGTAGTTTGGAGGTTTTGTAGTTTGGAGGTTTTGTGGTTTGGAGGTTTGGAGGTTTTGTGGTTTGGTGGTTTGGTGGTTTTGTAGTTTGGAGGTTTTGTGGTTTGGTGGTTTGGAGGTTTTGTGGTTTGGAGGTTTTGTGGTTTGGAGGTTTGGAGGTTTGGTGGTTTGAAGGTTTGGTGGTTTTGTGGTTTGGAGGTTTTGTGGTTTGGAGGTTTTGTGGTTTGGAGGTTTTGTGGTTTGGAGGTTTTGTGGTTTGGAGGTTTTGTGGTTTGGAGGTTTTGTGGTTTGGAGGTTTTGTGGTTTGGAGGTTTTGTGGTTTGGAGGTTTTGTGGTTTGGAGGTTTTGTGGTTTGGAGGTTTTGTGGTTTGGAGGTTTTGTGGTTTGGAGGTTTTGTGGTTTGGAGGTTTTGTGGTTTGGAGGTTTTGTGGTTTGGAGGTTTTGTGGTTTGGAGGTTTTGTGGTTTGGAGGTTTTGTGGTTTGGAGGTTTTGTGGTTTGGAGGTTTTGTGGTTTGGAGGTTTTGTGGTTTGGAGGTTTTGTAGTTTGGAGGTTTTGTAGTTTGGAGGTTTTGTAGTTTGGAGGTTTTGTAGTTTGGAGGTTTTGTGGTTTGGAGGTTTTGTGGTTTGGAGGTTTTGTGGTTTGGAGGTTTTGTGGTTTGGAGGTTTTGTAGTTTGGAGGTTTTGTAGTTTGGAGGTTTTGTAGTTTGGAGGTTTTGTAGTTTGGAGGTTTTGTAGTTTGGAGGTTTTGTAGTTTGGAGGTTTTGTAGTTTGGAGGTTTTGTAGTTTGGGGGTTTTGTAGTTTGGGGGTTTTGTAGTTTGGGGGTTTTGTAGTTTGGGGGTTTTGTAGTTTGGGGGTTTTGTAGTTTGGGGGTTTTGTAGTTTGGGGGTTTTGTAGTTTGGGGGTTTTGTAGTTTGGGGGTTTTGTAGTTTGGGGGTTTGGTGGTTTGGGGGTTTGGAGGTTTGGGGGTTTGGAGGTTTGGGGGTTTGGAGGTTTGGTGGTTTGGAGGTTTGGTGGTTTGGAGGTTTGGTGGTTTGGAGGTTTGGAGGTTTGGAGTTTGGTGGTTTTGGAGTTTGGTGGTTTTGTAGTTTGGTGGTTTTGTAGTTTGGTGGTTTTGTAGTTTGGTGGTTTTGTGGTTTGGAGGTTTGGTGGTTTTGTGGTTTGGTGGTTTTGTGGTTTGGAGGTTTTGTGGTTTGGAGGTTTTGTGGTTTGGAGGTTTTGTGGTTTGGCGGTTTGGTGGTTTGGAGGTTTTGTGGTTTGGAGGTTTTGTGGTTTGGAGGTTTTGTGGTTTGGAGGTTTTGTGGTTTGGAGGTTTTGTGGTTTTGTGCTTTGGTGGTTTTGTGCTTTGGTGGTTTGGAGGTTTTGTGGTTTTGTAGTTTGGTGGTTTTGTGCTTTGGAGGTTTTGTGGTTTTGTAGTTTGGTGGTTTGGTGGTTTGGTGGAAGCGTGCTGCTGCTCACGCTCTGCTCATCCAGCAGATAAGAGAGAAGCTGCTGATAAGAGCTCAGTCATTCACTGACCCTCAGACCTGATTACAGGCCGCAGTCGATACGCGGACTCACACGAACCCTGCAGCACAGCGAGTCCGCTACATCGTGATGTGTTCAAGCTCCAGTCCGTAAAAATGAATTGTCGGGGCCAGATCTAACTAAACCAGTGTGCTGTGCGGCACCAGAACAATAAATAAAACATCATCAGTCATACTTCTGTAAAATCATCATTCTAGTTTATGTTTTAGTTCTTTCATGATTTCTTTTGTTTCAGTGAAAGCAGGAAGTGTTCGTCCAGGAGTCCCAAGCAAACCAGCAGCGCTGACGTCACCACGCAGAGCCAGCGGTGTGTGTGTGTGTGTGTGTGTGTGTGTGTGTGTGTGTGTGTGTGTGTGTGAGTGTGAGAGAGAGAACTGGATGTAGCTTTAGTACAATGGATCGTTTGAGAGCTTAGAGACACAAAACTTGCTCATTATGTTGCAGGAATATGTAAACGTGGAGAGAGTGAGAGTGTGTGTGTGTGAGTGTGAGAGACAGAAAGAGAGGGGGGGGGGGTTCTTGTATTCAATCCACAGCTTGTGAAAGAAAAAGCAGCGATTGTGTGAGAAGAAAAAGCCTGGTCTGTTGTTAGTGCTGTGTGTGTGTGTGTGTGTGTTTCAGCCAAGCCTTGTGATTGGTCAGCTTGATAGAGAATTGCCATGATGCAACTCTCCAGGCTTCTTATTGGCTGCTCCAATATGCAAAATGTTTGTTACCTTGAGTTTAAAAAAAGCTCAGAAGAGTGACATGATATCCAACGTTTGACCTGTTTGTAACATAAACACAGAGTTGTTTCTGTTAGCTTAGCACACTAAAGCTAACATAAACACAGAGGTGTTTCTGTTAGCTTAGCACGCTAAAGCTAACATAAACACAGAGGTGTTTCTGTTAGCTTAGCACGCTAAAGCTAACATAAACACAGAGGTGTTTCTGTTAGCTTAGCACGCTAAAGCTAACATAAACACAGAGGTGTTTCTGTTAGCTTAGCACGCTAAAGCTAACATAAACACAGAGGTGTTTCTGTTGGCTTAGCACGCTAAAGCTAACATAAACACAGAGGTGTTTCTGTTGGCTTAGCACGCTAAAGCTAACATAAACACAGAGGTGTTTCTGACTTTATACGTAAACTCTATTAAAACGTTCCTGCTTGTTGTTGCACTTCATCGTCTGACATGAATAACGTGTGACGATGTCCCCAGCTCCTAATCTGGCCCCCAAACCCTCCGGAGCCTCGCCGACGCCTCCGGATCCCAACCCGGTGGTCCCGTCCAGACCTGCAGCCGCCGCCACGGCACCCAGACCCTCGGCTCCGGCTCCGGCCCTCAGGAAAGGCCCCGTGATCCAGACCAGACCAGAGACCACCGCTGCAAACCAGAACTCCTCAGACCCTCCTCTGCCTCCACGGTACCTGAGAGATCCGACCTGTTCATTCAATAGAAACTAAGGAAGTGAAGTCAAAGTGTTTCTGACTCAAAACGTCAAAGTCAAACTTTTTTCCATCACCATCTTTTGCAACACAAACAGGAAGCTGTAGCTCCGTTTTATTTTGAAAAGCAGCTTCTCTTCCTGTTTGGTGCCAGAAATCATTCTCCCTCTTTCTCTCCAGGCCTTCCAGCGTGAAGCTCCTCCCCCTCCGTCCTCCTCCAATCAAATCCAGCCCTGGGCGACCGCCGCCTCCAGCCGTCAGCTCCACGTCCTCGGCCAACCAGACGACTCCTCCTCCTCCGTCCAGAACAAGCCCCGCCCCCTCCGTTTCCTCAGCTGGCCAGTCATCGCCTTCTCAAACCACCACGCCCCCTTCTCCTGTACCAGCCAATCAGACGCAGCCGCCACGGGCGTCAAAGAGAGGACCGCCTCTGCCCCCCCGCCCAAAACCTGGACACCCCCTCTATAACAGCTACGTGGTATGAACACACGCACACACACACACACACACACACACACACACACACACACACACACACACACACACACGCGCTGTCATCGACTTCTCTTCATTTTCTTAACTTCGTCTCAGAAACAGGAAGTCCTGATCGTCCTGGACGACCCGAGTCCCTCAGAGCACCAATCGGGTGAAGGGAGGAGTCAAACCGCCGTCATCGAGCCATCACAGTGTCTCCTGGACCTGGACGCCCCACCAGAGCCCGCTCCACATCAGGACGGCCAATCGAAAGCTTCCTTGGCGGGCCTCGGCCTATCGGACTCGCAGGTAACCGAACGGACTTCAGACAACGTGGAGCTGCCAAACCTGAGAGGCGCTCACGTTCCGCTTGAGCGTGGACGATCGAACGCTGTATGAACGAGATGTTTTCACATCAATATCAGTCTGTGTTCTGTTGCTCTTGCAGGAAGCTGCTGTAATCGACAGCCAACTGTTGTTATAGCTGCACTCGCGTAGTTCAACACCAGTGAACCTTCTTACTTCACAGGATTCAGTTCTGTGTCTTTGTTTTCAGTCCATTCTTCCTGTTCAGCCCTCTGAGCCCAAAGAGCAGCCCGAGCCCCCTGCTGCCAGGTCAGCGCCTCACGCATCAACACAAACTGCTGTTATAGGAGTGTGTGTGTGTGTTTAACCGTGTGTGTGTGTGTGTGTGTGTGTGTGTGTGCGTGCAGCGGTCCTCGCTGCGTCGCCTTGTTCGACTACGAGGGTGAGGAGGAGGACGAGCTCACCTTCTCTCAGGGTGACGTCATCGCCCTCCTGGAGCTCATCGGGCAGGAGTGGGGGCGGGGCCAGATCCACGGGCGGGTCGGGGTGTTCCCGCTCAACTTCGCCGAGGTGGTGGAGCCGCCGGCGGCGGTGTCGTCATCGTCATCGTCATCGTCGTCAGACGGGAAACCAACGTCAACGGAGAAGTCGGTGACAGAAAGTACCGGTGAGCAGAAAGATCTTTTTACCTCCAATGACGTTGTTTGATGTTTAAAATACAATAAACTGTTGTGAAAATATACATGTAGTAATAATAATAATAATAATAATAATAATATTATATCGCCTTACATACAAGAAATGTGTCCTTTACAATCAGGAAAAATTGACTTCAAATAAAATTTATATAAAATAAGACCAACACTTAAAAATAAG